>JAQPZY010001423.1:452500-822500 GCA_029931535.1 Margaritifera margaritifera | reverse complement strand
TTATTATACCTTGTTCAAGCCTGTCTGTTCTAAATGAAACAGTTAACCACAAATCTTTGTATACTATGAAAATGTTGTAATGATTAAACTTTAAATATCATCGCTTCCGGATGATATGTTGATTTGTTCCACTATTATTCTGCAGAAATATTTCATTATTGCATTGTTATCATCTTCTTTAAACTTCATATCAATCGACACTAAGAAAACACCAGGCAGAATCAGTATATTTGGAATAAGTTCTGGTATCGATACATGTGAAGTTTCCTCGGGTTTAATGCTGCTAGGTGTATATGTCATACAATATTTAGGTATTTAACTCCTTGCGGCATTTTCTCCTGCTTGTTTGGCATAAGGTATTTACTGTGCGACGACATATTCGCTATTATATTCTACAAAAACGTCGAAGGTTTTCGTAGCCGAAGGTGAGGTCGTACTGGCTACGATCACAGACTTGTAAGCAAAATCTACACTAACCCCCATTACAAGAGCAACGAATATGTATTCGTATATTAGTTTATCGTTAAAAGGTTGATATAAATCATTTAGTCTGTCATCAGCACGAAGAATAGATGCGTATATACAAATTGCATAGTCCAGTAGTCCAGGTTGTTGAAGTACTGTGTCATCAAACCTTGTTCTCACAATCTTTCATTGAAGTAAATCAATTGTCTTTGATCTGTCTTTGTGTTCTTTCGTTTTACTCTGGTGATTTTTTATGGATTATCGTGTCTTTAATCTTTCTTCATCAAATTTAGCTGAATCACATAAATTGAACAGAAAGTTACTTCCTGTAAATGTTAGCCCATTGGCTATTGCTCCTGTAATCATAACTGATGCAGTAGACATTTTATTATTGTGTTTTTATGCGTCAAACGTTTGGTACTGCTGTCAGTTTTTATCTTACAGTGGATAACATTTGGATCTTTAATATTATGAAATGGCACTTTAAGAGTATTTTTAATTAGAAAAATAAAATATTGCTGTTATAAAATAAAATCAAAAAATGTTCACTTCGAGATAATACGTCTGTGATTCTTTCACCCTTTACAGATACGATTCTTTTTCTGGATTAGTTGCATATACAAAACATTTATTTATACAGCTAATCCTTTATAAAAGTCAAATTATCTATATTTACTTTTAATGTTTTTACAAATTGTATATAAGCCTGAGTTTGTATTTTAGTGACGGATTGCTGTAATAATACGCCTGTGATTGTGTGTAATATGTATTCAGCAATAGTTTATGAAGCATAGTTCAATCCATAAATTTCAACCAATTTTTAAAGTGTAGTTTTGGACATAAAAAGTTCCCACAGTTATTTGTAGTTTGATATTCACAACGAGTATCAAACTATATGGCTTTATTTGTTTTAGAGAGTTATTTTAGCTGCAACATTTACTTTAATGACATTCGTATCATTCTGACTGTATTCAATTGGAAAATAATAAAGTAATGTACATCTAGTTATTAGTTTGGTTTTGTCATCAAACTCTTTTTTTTAAATAATGTTCTAATTGTATCAAACAGCGCAATATTAGTTACACCCATTTGAGTTTATTTCGGTGTTCACTACATCAATCCTGCGACTTAATGCGAGATTCTCTTTATCCACTTGTCCTGAATGCATCTGCATCTCTTGTAAACTTTTGTTCCAAATCATTTAAATATTTTCTCATTCGTTTCATTCTTTTGTTTATTTCGTCAATACTACCTTGCACAACACCTGATTCCCAACTGTTAAACGATTCGTCATGCCCTTCTTATTTTAAAAGTGCATACTGTTTGCCTTTCATTCTTTTGTTTATTTCGTCAATACTACCTGAGTCCCAACTGTTAAACGATTCGTCATATCCTTCTTATTTTAAAAGTGCATACTGTTTGCCTTTCATTCTTTTGTTTATTTCGTCAATACTTATAGGTTACTGCATTTGTATGGGAAAATATGAACGAGTTTTTTTGAGCTATACTGCACGACGTCAGGAGTGCAGTATAGCTCAGAAAAAACGAGTTCATATTTTCCCATACAAATGCAGTAACCTTTTTATTATATACTCCTTTTGCTTTTCTACCTAAGGCTGAATAAAAAAAATAACACACTACAAGAAACAAAGTAACTGAATTTCTGCTATATTCTAAAGTAAATACACAACTGAAGTTAAACCAATACACAGTAACAGTATTCATGCGCACATGGCACCGCCCAGTGACCTTTGAACTTGGTTGAGTAGCGCGCGCTCTGTGTTTTGTTTCAAAAAGAAATCTCATTTTGGTCTACTTAAAATTGAAATTTTGAGTCATATTGTGAATGACTGCGCCTTGGAACAACTTTCCCAGTTGATCTGGAATGGAGGGATTTTGTTTTTATGTCGATTCAGCTAAATTCTGCTCTTTAAGTTTTTAGCTGGTTCTATTACGTACGATGTACATGTAGCTAGAGGGACTGGCCTCGACAGCAAGCTAGCTTACACATGTGTTACTGTCCTGTCATTGATAGTTTGAAATCATAAGGTGGACAAAATATGAAATTCTTTTAAGTGAAATTCTCAAGAAGATGCAGGATTAAATATTTTTTTAGTGAATATTAAATTCATTTTGTTTTGGAGTGCAGTAAATTCTCCTTTGGAATGTGATTTCTGTTGGAAATGTAGTCTAGATTGCAGTGCAATTTCGCGCCGTGGATCAGAAAGTACATTTTGAAGAAATTCAGGATGCAGAAAAGTAAGTACATTTATTGTCATTCTTATTACCAGCTATAGATGACATATTTATATGTACTGTCATAATAAATCCAAACAATTTCTCCAAAACAAAAAAAAAAAAGGCAAAATTGCAAAGCGGCTGGGGTGTGAGAGCCCATTTCGTCAGCGGAAAATAAGGCTTCTTCGTTATCGTGGCTTCTTGACTCCGAGGCACTTGCTTTTATACCAAAACCCGCCTTCTTTAGTTGTATTTTTTCGAATTTAGTGCTTTCGACTGACTTGTAAAATTAGCGGTCTCTGAGAGAAACGGAATATCATTTGGTCATAAAATGCCTTTTTATGCTATTTTTTTTTTATAGACTCTAGAGAGCACGGTTCATAGTCTGAACCATCGGCTAAATAAGTGTTTAAATGATCAGAATGATATTTTCAATACTGCATGCCTCACGTTTGTTGTCATAAAGCCACCGCTGTACATTGTGAATATCACGTTCAGTCACTTGCTTGGTTGAAAGATTCTTTTGTGACTCAATGAATTCATCCACATTGTCAGCTTTATCATCTCTACTCTCAAACAGCTTGTTTAGTTCATCCACAGACAAATCTAATAAAGCAAAAGCTCCGGTGTCTGCTACATTTGCGTACATTGTTTGTTTACAATAAAAAGTAGTTCCTAACACGCGATACTATTTTTAGACACACGTGTCGTACAGTTCCTCAGCCTAAGATTATTTTGAGAAAGTATATATCAGTCTGAATATGTTTTTGCATCTATTGTTGTAATTTTCATACGCTTGATGTCAGCTATGTCTGCCTGCCACTGGTCATTCACGCGACTTATATAAACTCTTGTAGGGAAATCTTTTTCCTCGCTTGCTTGTGTAATGTGTTAGTAGACTGTTCAGTTAACCATTCTTTTAAGTCAGAGTAGTTTTATTTTCTTTTGTCCCATCATTTGTTTCCCACAATTGATTGATATTTGTGTTAGCAACTAGACGTTCAGGATTGTAGTAAAGCTATCTTAGAGTTTGTTCTTTGTCGTTCATTTAAAATAGCATAAACACACACAGATAATACTTTATGCTTGATAAATTGTGTTTATGTGTTATTAACAATCCAACAGGACTACCGTCTGAAACAGGTACTTTTATTTTTCGCAATTTGCAACGTTTCTGAAATCCTTTCAAACGTATGAATGATTTTAGATTGCTGTCAATCTGAAATACATATTCATATGGTTGATTCTAAAACAGCTCTTTCAGATACTAAATTACTCTGTCCCCAAGCATGTATTGGTAATATATTTTTTAACTTCTTGATTTTGTTTTAATTTAAAACATATGGAAATGTAGGTTATAAGATTCATGTTACAGTATGATACTCTGTTTAACGGTGTTTGGGGAGGAATCTAATGTCTGTCCAAATTGAGAAAATAATTATTAAATTTTAAAGTTTAGGAAAATGGACGCTTTTTGAAGTTTTCTGATAAATATACACATTCTGCCTTTATATACGAAAAATGACCCACAAATGTCAACCAAAAAATATTTCTGTGGGAACGAGGCACACATTGCTTATTGTCTGGTTTTGGATGTTATGAATTACGGAAGTTATATTTTTTTTATAATATCAGCAATAAGTTTTACTTCTCTTCGACTCATTTGAAGAAAATTCATAATGTTTTGACAATTGTAGCTTTCGGATATGGACAACTATGCAAAGATGCTACGAACAGACCGTTTTTATTTGAAAATTGCGTTATGGAAGTTATGTTCTTAAATGTCACCACTTAACGCCAAGTCATGATTTTACTTTGTAAGTATTAATATGTAGTCCATAAACATTTTCTGTTTTATTAATTAGATGCGGTGTTTACTTTGTAAGTATTAATATGTAGTCCATAAACATTTTCTGTGTTATTAATTAGATACGGTGTTTACTTTGTAAGTATTAATATGTAGTCCATAAACAATTCCTGTGTTATTAATTAGATACGGTGAAATTGTTAAGTAACCAACAGAAAAATTTTATGGATGGATGTTATATGCTATTCATCGGCCCAAAAAAAAAAAAAAAATGAAACAAAAAATTCAACAAGCATACATGATGATTGTATAGTGCGTTTATGAGATTCCAAGATGATATTACATCGCAAAAACATTAAACAGAGGTATAATTTATGCATTTTAGCTATGCTTTTTAAAGCTGAAGTGCTGTAGTTGCTGATGTGCAGGCAGAAAATGCAATATTTGCAACTTTTGATTCATCTGCATATAGAAAAGTTAAATAAAGTATAGATTTTATTGTATTTAAAAATATTAATAAACACAATAACTTTTTTTAAAAAGTTAATTTATGACAATATATTCTCTCACTTTTTTATGTGAAAACGAAAGCCATCTGCGACGGAATAAAACCTTAAATTGGATCATTTTTCTTGGATTGGGTGAACTATGAAATTGATCTCAAAAAGAAAAATCTAAGATGGGTCAAATTTTGTATGCATTAATGAGTAGACTAATTTAGTTTTAGATTTGAGACAAACTACACAAATCCTAAATATTTTTAGCCATAGGGTTACTTACCAGGTCAGAACGTGAAATCCAATACACAATTGTTCGAGATGACTTATGTACTATAAAATCACGTGATATAATAACCAAAGTTTCCCTTGACTGAGCGGTTATTGGCAAACAATAGAGTTAAGTGGGTTTCCTATTGTTACGAGAAAAATAAAATTATGCTCCCTAATGTTAATTAGCAAATGCACGTGCATCGCTAGACGTATGACTCACGCGACCAAATAAACCGCCCAACTTTTCCCTGTTACTGCTAGGGACGAAAATAAGCCCAACTTTAATTATTTTGCGATACTGTATTTATTAAACCAACTAGTAGCAGAAGAAAAGAATCCAAATGGATTTTGGCTATTTCTCAAGCAGCAATCATATGCTTTCATCTTATTACTAGACCCAATAAAATCAAATCAAGAACAGAAAACAGAAAATAGAAATAGTACCAGTCATATCGTAGCCCAAAGCAGAGGAGCGTGCTGGGTACCCTGAATCCATGCCTGAATACTAGCTAGGCCATATCGTCGACAAACCTCTCTCTCTCTCTCTCTCTCTCTCTCTCTCTCTCTCTCTCTCTCTCTCTCTCTCTCTCTCTCTCATAAAATACAATATCTGCAAGGTAAGACCGCACTGCATACAATGCAGCCTGGCGAGCCGACAGAAAGAAGAAAGAAGAAAGATATATAGACAGACAGGTAGATAAACAAGCATACAGAGAGATAAAATGTACAGTCAGTCAGAATTAGATATGTGTTTGTAAAGCACGTATGCCCCCAATACAGACTTTTGACAATATAAAGAACAGAACCAAACAGGTTAAAATATATAAAAATTTGCACAATTCTCGTAAAGGCTTGATTATCTAACAAGGTCATCTGCATGTGTATACAAACATGTCCATTAAAGGCTTGATTATCTAACAAGGTCATCTATATGTGTATACAAACATGTCCATTAAATCTACATGTGTATACAAACAAGTCGATTAAATTTCACTTGTCGTTCTTAGCTGGTTTGGCTAACAAGTTTTTTTTAAAGGAAAAGTTGAAGTCCAGAAAGTTCGAAAATTCATTAAAAAGTGAAACATCCATCGAATGTCCTCAAAATATAATTAGCTGAAATACATGTCTATACAAATATGCCAAACAATTTAAGTTATATATTTTTAGTAGTTTTGGGCTTAACCCTGCTAATAAAGTTTTGCTATAAATAGGCTTAAATCCAGAAACTAGACAACTTATTACAAAAGTAAAATAAACTTGCTAGAATGGCATGAAAATCTAATCAGATATGTCTACTAAATTTAATTTGTCCACAATCAGTCTAGGTGCAAAACTGCAATTTCTGTAGTTACAAACCTTGTCTCTTATTATATTTTATCTAAGGGGACATGTATTAGAAGGGATTTTAACCCGCTGTCGTCATGTTGAACACACTATTTTGTGACTTTTTTTCATTTTAGCATTAAACTTGCTTCGGGTACCTATGTATTCAGGGTTATAATTGCCATGATTTAAACTTACCGACAAAAACTAAAAGTTGTACTTCTGTGATACAAATCTTCGGTCGGCCTGGGCTGCACTGTCGCAAGCCAAGGACGAAAATACACTATCCTCATTTTTCAAAAGAGAGCGTAGCGGATTTTCGTTCGTGGCTTGCGACGATGCATTGGTTGTTGGACAAATTCACTTGGCGTTTACAATAGAATATGTGTGGGTATTAGTGTCATTTCTAAGTGTGCTATATGCTTCTAACAGCAAAGATAGGACATTTCTGTGTATTTCATGCTGTAGACGATGTCTGGATGTACTGTCAATTACACAGGTACTGGCTTGGAGACCTCCATGTCGTTCCTTTTATAAAGCTGTTTCTTGAATCCGCGCGATGATGTTTTTTCATGATATATATGTCAGCAACAGCCCTGTTTGCTTATATTCACTGCTACTGTAGGGTAGTCGAGCCCTTACGTCGCAGTGGCTCCCTCTGTTCTTTTGATAAGGTTTATTAGATGACTATCGAGTTTGGTTCATTTGACAGTTATGTTTGCGCATGGATGATGTATATGTTTGTATGTGTTCTTTTAAAAAAAAGGTTCTTTTAATTGTTTCATTTCTCTTTGAACGGTCGGTCTGATTTTAGTTTGTTTCGCTTTAAATATCGTGTATTTCCTTTGGCGTTTGAGTATTTTATTTTACTTTTGTATTTGATTAACATTTGCTTTTGTATGTGGTGTTTAATTTTTTTCATTCCACTGTATTCATTTTATTTTGACATCTTTTTTAGTTGTGCTTGTTTCATCTGATGATATTTTGTTTCATTTGATTTCAATCAGTTTTGGTTGTCATCAGCTTGTTTCCTTGTTTTTGGTTTCCTTTATTCCATTATTTGCATCAAACAGTTTTTGTGCGTTTTTACTTGAAAATTGATCGGTTTGCCGGAACTTGTTTTTTGCTCTATTTAAAATGTACTTACTTTGTTTTAATTTCATATTTTTGGCGTTGATGGCTTTCCACAGTAGCTACCAGCTACAAAGAACACGTAGAATACAGAGGTTTATTTTTTTCTCTGTAATTTTTTCGGCTGTGTACTTCGCTTTATACTGTCTCTACCTCTGCGATATTCGTTTTGCTAGTGAATTGGACACTTCCTTTAATTTGACACCATTCTAGGGCCCACGTAAGTTGCTGTTAACGCGTTATCTCGAAAAATACATGGACTATCTACGGCATGATTTACATTAAATAAACGCATGCCTATCTTACATTTATAAACTTTGAAAGCCGTGATCAAGCACGAAAGTACCCTTGTGAGTTCTCCTTAATATAACCGTATACCATAGTTTGAACATGAAATTCATAAAGAAATACTCAGAAACCATTGTTTTCTAATGATGTCTACATGTATACACAAGGTTGTTATCCGTTTACAAATTCACCGTTCTTTCTGAAGTAAGTACCGAGCTACCAGACATTTGCAGGGGTACAACGTGAGTTGTAAGTAAACTTGTATATAACTTTAACACATTCGGTTTAATTTTTTTTCAAGTCAATTGTCAGTTAAAAAGGCAGAAAATTTATAAACGACATGTATCACAATTTAATATTCTGATCAAAATTACACACTAAAATATATTTTTTATTTCTTTGTTTATATTTGAAGTATTTTACCAAGACAGCAAAATGGATACATGGATATAGTCTATAGACAACCCGT
This sequence comes from Margaritifera margaritifera, assembly GCA_029931535.1. Classification (NCBI taxonomy): domain Eukaryota; kingdom Metazoa; phylum Mollusca; class Bivalvia; order Unionida; family Margaritiferidae; genus Margaritifera; species Margaritifera margaritifera. The sequence goes on along the minus strand of JAQPZY010001423.1, from coordinate 814,009 downwards.
TACTAACTCAGCAATATTTACGCTCTATTATACATAGATTGAAGACACAGAATCTACTACTAAAAGTTTTTTTATTCATTCAGTTTGCATCAGCATCAGCAAACAATGGTGTACAGGCCATTGGAAGGGTTAATCTTGGCGGTCACAAACATTTGACCCAAATGGTCGAGTTCATGTTAAAAATGAGAAGAAAAAATTACACAACCATACTATGAACACTTCGTATCTGATTTGCTTTATAAGTATATGTATGCAAATAACACGTTTATTTCTTATTTTTAGACTTAAATAGTTTATTACAATTTTTAAAAAAATGAATCTTTCCATAAATATCTAACAGTACACCTAATTGATGGTAATAGAATATGAGTAAGTAAAAATCAACAGAAACAATTATATGCAAATATATGCCAAAGTCTAGGAAAAGGGAACTCTAGCGATTCTATTAATAGCTTGTCCCACTTGTTGGAAATGTTCTGAACATATCTTTGCACATTTTTTCATCTGAGCAATTGCTACAACCTTGTACAGTGCAAATCTTCTAAAAAGTTGTACAAGATTCCTTCATATGCGTATCATAAAATCCTGACTTTCTTAGGATATTTGCCTACGTATATTAAAAGGGCAGTGAAGAAAATAGTCAAATTGACAAGCAAACATTTGAAAGCAGTGACACATTTATTGACTTATTAGCTAAAACGAAGGAGGTTCAAAACAAAATAAATATTAAAAACAGTGACCAAAGGAGATTTAATGAAATAACAACAGGTGAAACATGGATTTACATTTTTGACCCTAAAACTATTAAAAAAAAAGTCATAGACATTTGGATCGGTGAAAAAGACAGGACCCGTAGTAGCGCTAAAAAGTATGACCTTAAGGAAAGTTTTTTACGTTATATTTTTAGGTAAAAGGTCCAGTTGTGCATATTCCCGAACTAGGACATACCGTTTCACTGTTGAATGATAAGCCCAAAATGGTCCTTCCAAAAAAGTTTAAACATTTTAAAAGACCGGCCCGCTAATAGGCACCTGAGGGATTCACCTGCTTCGTGATACAAATGTGCCACCATGAGAAAATAAACGTTCGATTGCAGATTTTGCCACATCCTCTATATAATCCAGATTTATCAAACTGCAACTTTCGACTCAACCCTGTTCTCGAGGATTCACCGAGGAAAAGACGCGTTGAAAGTAACCATGCAGTATATGAACACAAAAGTGACTATGGATTGACATTTCCAACCTGAATTGATAGGCTGAAAAAAGTGTGAAGAAGTAATACTTGAGGGAATCTATAACCAACAGACAGCATCAATTAGTTGGCCCATCCTAAATGACATGTTCTGACTGACACATACGCACAGTATCTACGGTTAAGCCCGTCTTATGTGTTACATATATCTGACCGATAGACAAAAAACGACATACACAAGTATGCCGATTCTAAATATTATATTCCTCTGACCAAGACACACACTAACACAGCTTAAATAAAGATGTTGAGAAGACATAATACTTCATTACAATCTTCCTATATAATAACTAAAACAGGACAACGGGATTAACTTCCTCGTGAACAAGAACGCATAGATAGGCTGCTGCCCGATCTCGAGCAGAATCATCTCTATCGGTCTCAAAGCCTCACCATTCAACGTTACAATAGTACAGGCATATGCACCCACATCAGATCATGATGACGAAGAAACTGAAGAATTATATCAATAGCTACAAGAACTGATCGACAGGGTCACTAAGAAGGACATCCTAGTTTCTCAAGGGGACAAGATAGGAGCCGAGACCAATGAAGCGTGGCCTGGAACTTGTGGCCATTACGCAAACCCAATGTCAAACTACAGAGGCATAGGACTGCTGGAATTTTCCAAACTTAACGATGTGGCTGTTGCCAACACACTGTTTCACCACAAGTCATCCAGACGATGGACGTGGCACTCACCAGACAACAAACACAATAACTAAACTGGCTACATCCTTGTAAAACACAGGTTTAGAACCAGTAGCTTTCTCAAAGCTGATTTCTGAAGCGACCACGACTTGCTAATGATAATTTTAGACTAAAAACTAATAAAATACAGAAGCCACTAAACCCAAGGATCAAATATGATTCTGAGAAACTGAAAGACCCCCTCATGCGAGAAGTCTTTCAGACAAGACTTGGCAGGAAGTTTGCACCACTGATAATACTGGAGGAGGATGTCGAGTGCCTCACAGAGAGATTCAACGAGTCAGTGAATAAAAGTGGTAGAGCAAGTACTTGGAAAACAAAGATGGAAGAAAACAAAAATTTGAATCAACAATGATGTCTTAGACTTATGTGACAAAAGAAGACAACTGAAGCAAACCAAGAAGATACACGAACAAGCTGCTGCAGACTACAGTACATTCGATGCATAGATCAAGAGGGAAATTAGGAAAGCTGGAGAAACATAGATAAGCAAAGAGTGTAATAAAATAGAACAAAAACTGCACGCAAATGAGAGCAAACTATCAAAACACTTACAAGAAAGCAACAGACAATAGTATTAGCTATCCAGGACAAGGCAGGAAACAGTCTAACAGAATTAGACGAGATACTGAAAAGATGGACTGAATACTATGCAGAACTTTACACCCATGTACCAAGTGGGGACCCAAGTGTCACCAGTGCACCTACTGTACCAGGATAGACGACGAATTTTGAGATAAGAGGTTGAGGCAGCGATCAAGTCACTCAAGCCAGGCAAGGCAGCAGGAAGAGACAACGTACCCGCAAGAAGGGTAACCTTCAACTCTGCTCAAACTACCAAACCATCAAATCTGATAAGCCATAACAGCAAAGTAATGCTGAAAGTGTCCCTTGACAGATTGAAACCCCAAGCAGAGAAAGTCATTGCCAAAGAGCAGGCAGGTTTCAAAGCAGGAAGAAGCACTACAGACCAGATATTCAACCTACACTTGATTTGTGAAAAATATGCGCAACATCAACTCAAACTGTTCAAAGTTCACCAAAGCTATTGTTGTTTAATTTCAATGCATCGTCATCTGATAAAGGTATTTTATATTCAGACAGAAATTTTTGAATCTGGAAATAAGCATTAAATTTTTTATACTAATTTCGCTAACTCTAATACATTTTTGTCTATCAAATGCCAGTAGGAAATCACTCAATCAGAATTTAACACCCACAATGCCCAGTTTAGTTGATTTTGTCAGAGTCTCGTGTCACATTGTCATCTGTATCTTTTCATAGAGTCATCACTGTCAAAGTTTAAAGGGTAGTCATCAAAAACGTTTAATGACTTGTTTGTGAAAATTAAATTTCAGTATAGTAAAAATAATTTTGTAAAAAAAAATACATTTGATATGTTAACTTGGTTAAAGTGAGTAAAGCAATATAAGCCAATACACTGAGTTTCAGGAAAAGGATAAGGTGTTGTACTAGTTAGTTTTCATTAATTTTTTTAATTTGTTTTCTTTTCTATCTGGAATTGATTTATCTATGATAAAATGTTACCTTTGCTAACTCAGAATTGAGTATGTTGAACAGTGTGCATCTATACTTCGTATATGGAATTTAATTTTCGTGTGCTAATACATTCAGTCACAATTCACTGCTTTTAAACATTCACATGCAATTCTCTTTTCATTTTTATCCATATTCTGTCCATTTCATCTATTGTAATACCAGATCTCATTTCTGTTACACAATCTTTGCATCACAGGTATGTTGTATTTTGTTTCTTCCATTTCTTCTCTCAGTTATATATTCAAACCTGTTGATACGGTCATCTGTTTTCAGCGGTCATCTGTTCACAAGAGCCATTCTAATTTCCCCTCGGCAAATTTCCTCTATAAATGTCCTGTATATAATGGTCACCTGTGGTCACCTGCCTTCCGCTGATTAGAAAACAACTACTTCAAATACTGAGTAACCATGTTCTCCATTTAATGGAAGTTTGTTTTCCATGAATTCTGTCTCTGCTTTTATTGAATCGTTGTAGACTAGCCTTGTGAAGTTTACAAGATCTTTGAATTGCACAGTAACTTGAGCCGAATACAATTTGTATATATGTAATTGATTCTTACTTCATACAGTACTGTTTTGAAATTCGTGCAACCGGAATTTGATGTAGCTTACCTTCATGGTATCATCATTAAATGTAATCTGTAAATTGTTATCTTTTGAAAAACATTGCATTATATATTGTTTATGTTTGAAATCGTAGTTTCTTTAAAACAAGAGTTGTTCCTTTGGAGCATCCTCTTACCTCTACACGAGATGGTAATATGAATCCTTGTGCCCGCATTGTATGTTTGAAACAAGAATTGTTCCTATACAACACCCTCTACCCCTACACGAGATTGTACTACAACCTTTAAAAAATAGTACAAGGTGTGCTCGTTGTTTATGTTGTTTCTTTGAATTAATAGTTGTTCCTTTAAAACATCCCCGTAAACCTACGAGGGATGGCAATACAGAATTTTAGAAAATAGAACAAGGTGTGTTCGTTGTGATTTCGTACCTACACGAAATGATAATACAAATTTTTGAAATAGTATAAGGTGTCCTCATGCTCTCTTATACATGTTTTGTTCCTGTCAGCCATTTTCTTTCCTGCCCTCGAAGTAGTCTTGTTTGCAAAGTCTAGCATGTTCTTAATTTCTTTTAACGCTTGAGCTTTGCTTATCATCTGTTTGGCCTGCAAGACCTGGACAGGCACCTAGGGTGCCTATCAAATATCTGATAATATGGTGCATACTCTGTACTAGCATAACTTGTAGCTTTATAAGCGATAACAAGTGGGGCAACATAGGATTTCTAGTCAACTTTCTATTTACCCTCAAAGGTGCCTAACATGTCCAGCACGGTTTGATTAAACCCCTCGACTATTCCATTACCCAACGGGTGATACTTGGTGATTCGAATCTTTTCCACTATTCTTTGATGACTCCACATTCAAAATCTCTTCCGTTATCGCTGTGCGGTCTATAATGCACCACAGAGTTCTCAAACAATACCTTTGCAGTGCTTTTGGCTGTTTGATTTTGAGTTGGCACAGCTTGAGCATACCTGGTAAAGTAGTGAATTATCAACAGGCTCGTAATCTCCCTTGCGTTTTCAAATTAGAGCAAATCTACACAGAGTGGTTCCATGGGTCGGTTGGTTTTAATAACTACCAGGAATTTATTTATGAGCCTGGGTTTCGTCCATTCCAGCAGGTGTCGTATTACCACATGGCTTTTTTGGCTCACTGCCTTTAGGTAAACCGTTACAGGCGACATAATTTATAACTTTTCTTGGAGTTTTGTCTGCCGATTTTTCTTTGATCCAGTTGATGCTGGCCAGTCTCTGAGATGCTAACATCGGTTGTTCATTATATTCTACATGGTAGGAACGAAAGAGAACCAAACTCTCTGTAAGATGTACGGATTTCCTGCTGTGGATGCCAGCTTGACATATTGTTTTCATAACAACATTAGGGAATAATTGTTCATTGTAGTAAGGACTGAGTGAAAGTCAGACTGTAGCTCTGTTGTGGGCGTTAAAAATTGAAAAATAAATTTAATAATGTAAAAAAAGTATGTCAATTTACATCTTCAATGTAGACGAAACTTATATTTATGTCAGACAAGAAGCATGATGTAAGATCAATTTACTTGTTTATTTGCCCATCGTGACTGTTGACGTCATGCACATTATGATGTCATAATATCGATACTGTCAATAGTTGCTCAAGGGATGAAACCAAAATTCATCCGCTTGACGTAAACAAGCCGCAAGGGGGCGCAGATTTTACTGTATTATCCCCAGACTGATATCTTCAATTTCTGTATACAGATACAGTCGAGTCAGGCTTTCTATACAAATCTATTCTTCGCACATCCAACGGAATGTACGTCCGCCAAAAAACTTACCAATTTGAGAAGCATTACTACGAATACCCCCGAGTCTCTTTCGTAGAGTAGAATGTATTCGACTCGCATTGTGGGTAAAACTGGTAAAATGTTATACTTGTACTCGTTCACTCCTTATATCAATGAATTTATCTATTAATGGGGAACCTTATACCAGTCATACCCATAATAACTTGCAGAAAATTACCGATAGTGACATGCAAAAATGACTGATTTCTAAAGGAATTGCCGCGTCTACCGTCGTCTGCTGTAAATTATACTTCTAACTGAAATTAACATTCATTTACCGGCTCAAAATAAATGAGCTCTCGTGCTGTCAAGGTTTGTAGTTAACATGGTTAATTTGGTGAAGGGTATGCTATTAGACCGTGTTGAAATGGACTTTAGTCCACACGAATGGGTCTCATAATAAATTCAGTAACCTATTTATTATATACTTTACACCAATAAATATATTAATAACGTTATTTTGTACACTGTCACTGCAATTAAATTTGTCATTTTCACGCGAATGATTTCAAAATACCTCATACATCATAAATTCTAAGTGAATGAATCTCATTCATGCTTACTTCTTCGTGACATCACATAACAGCGGTAACATAAATTAAACTGTCACGCTGCGGTGCTGGCAAAGTTTTCACGGCGGCGAAATACCAGTGTCTTTCTCATCTTGTCGATGAAGAATCAACATATTGTTTATTTTCAATGAGAGGATCTGCCCTTTTTGGTGCACAATCAACGCTAGTTTGTACAAAATATGTGTCTCTGTCTTTTCAAGGGGTAGTTCTACTTGTAGTTTGTTCAGCTCAGCATTACAAATGATACCCGCGTCTGTAACTCAGTGAACTTTCACGAAAGCGTCTCGAAATGTATATAAAATTACCTAATTCGTTTCGAGCACAAATGATTTCAACACCATTTATATTGACGTACAGAGCAACACAATTCGTTCGGTACATACTGAAAAAGATTGGTATTTGTACATATAATCCGCCATGTTGATCCTGAAGTTATGAAAGAGTCCATTTTTGATATAGGATTGAACAGTTTATGCCTCATTTAGTTTTTTTTTTTTTTTTTTTTTTTAAACTATTTTAAATATTTACTTATGAGTTGTCTAGTTACTCCAGTAGACGATGTTTCTTACCTGTGACACGCGATGGCTCTCATAACTGTTCAGTCCTGTATCAACAAGGGACTCTTCTATAACTCCAAGACCAACATGGCGGATTGCATGTACACAAAACACTCTTTTTCAGCGTGTATAGAATGAGTGGTGTTGCTCTGTATGGTGTTGAAATCACTTGTGCACGAAACGAATTGGATAATTTTTACTCAGTTTCGAGAATCTCAAGTGAAAATTCACTGAGCTACATACGCGGATAATATTCGCGACGCTGTGCTGAACGACCAAATTTTTTTTTTTTTTTTTTTTTTGCAATTGCATTTTCTTGTCTGCAAAATTTAAACCGAGATTGTTACTCAGTCAATAACCAATCCTCTATACTATCCGCATTGGCCGTTCCACCGCCGACAACAGCATCCCATTAAAAATTATTCCAACATCTACAATATCGTGACTTTGATTTCCCTGCCATCAGCGTATGCGTACGCCATGTTTTCTGTAACCTATATTAGTACATCGCATAATAAATAAATAAATTTGCGATAATAAATTTTCAAGCTCCGATTGGTTAACTAAGTCTCATGGTTAACAACGGTACGTGCAGTAGTTGAACTGCGATATGGCCTTGTCTACGTTCAGTGTGGGATAATATTAAATACTTACTTTAGTGCAAATTGAATAGGACTTGGCATAAAGTATATAACAAATGGTATTCCGTATCTATAATGTGTTGGATACACCTTGATTACCGATAAAATTTAAACATGTGAAAAGTAAATGACAATTCTAAACATTTTCAAGCATCCTTGAGTTGAATTACAAGTACATACTCAAGCATGTAGAGTTTGCATTTTTTTTAAACTTAAAGTTTAAAAATGTTGTTCCTTGTTATCATCATTTCCATGTGTATCTCATGCAGTTGATTCTCCATATGCAAGGAACAGCCAATAACAGAGTTCACAGCCTGATAATAGTAACCATGTGTTTTCTGTGGCAGACTTGTGCAATGTTTAGGCCAATACTACAATCGGATGTCCATCATGACAGATTAACCTAAAGTGACAGCCAATCACATCAAGACAGGTTAACCTCAAGTGGCAGCCAATCACATCATTCAAAATTATGAGAAAACTTAATTTGTTTATTTGCCAGTCAAGGGACAGCAAACATACTTTGCAATTCTTTATAGCTTCGTTAACTTCACATTATGTCTACTTCGTTGGTTACGCCTTAGTCCATAGAAATGTGCTATCAGTCAGGACATCTAAAATGAAAGCAAGTTTGCGAAAATTGTCGCCTTTTAACCTATTTGTTAGTCTTTACAGGTGAGAGGGTGTAGGAAAAATGTCATGATCCAATCGTTTTATTATTTATTGACCACAGACTGACATACTATCAAAGAACAGTTTTTTTCTGAGCCTCATTAACTCAATTATATTTACTGGGTTGGTCTCATCATAAGGCCAGTGAAAGATTTTATCTATAACTATATCTACAGTGAAAGGCAAGTTGTTATTTAAAAAAAGTATACTATGAATGGCTTGGAGTGCCCCGATGTTGGAATCGCATATCAATAGATGTCAGCGCCTGTCAAAATAGCATATCAATCGACCTTAGCGCCTGTCAAAATACAGCAAAACAAGATTTTCATCGACAAGGGCAAATGCAAAGGAGATTGAGCGAAGGGGAGATGTCTCCATGTCACAAGTCTTTGGTTTAGAAAAAAAACATTTATTTTAATAGACCTGCATTTCCCAACTAATATGTTGTTTATTCAGTTTCTGGTAAACAAGTATTCCTTTATTGATTTTGGCATGTTATAAGTGTAAATGAAATCATTCAGTGGTAACTTTTGAAGTCTTCTAGTTGGTGATAATATTTTGTTGCTTTAAGGATGGTTTTTAGCTGTGTGAATCAGGCCTGTTTGTTATGTTAATCCTTTCACGCCCTGCATTTTGTTTTGTGTCTATGTCTTGTTGAGTGTTGTTAACCGGTTAACATATGTTTCCACCTATGTATTCTTTAAGAAGAATGTTTTGCAACTTTTCGTTGAATATAAAGTAACTTTTTTATTATAAGAAATAAAGCAAAAACAAAAACAAACCAGCGAGATCCATAACAGAAATAGAGGATCTAAAATTAGTTTTCGTATGATATTTATGAAACTACTGCTGATTATGATTTTTTTTAAAAATATGTTTGTGAGCCCTTTTGGCTGGCAAAAATGAAAAATTATAACGAGTTTAATAAATATCATATGAAATGAACACAAATTTGAGATTCTGTTTATCCCATGACTGAAACGTAGTTTGATTTGCCATTCAACTAATTGTTTCATGGGACACTCCTTGTGTACCCAGTGCACTTGAGTGTGCCTTAGCACATCAGCTAGGTCATCTATTGTGAATGTAAAATAATCCCCCATGAAAGAAAAAGTAACAAATATGAACGTTAAAGCTGTGTAGACTGCAGTCAAATATATAAACAAACATTCTAAATCGGATATTGGGGGGGGGGTCTTTTACATCCAAGTACATCGAAATGAGAGTTTTTTCATCTGTTCATCGACAAAAGCAGTCAAACTGTATCCCATAGTGACGTCATTTTCCGCGCGATCTTTTCACTTAAAACTTAGAGCCAGTGTCCGATTCAATAATTATGTGCCTTTTTACTGGCTTTTCTTCTTGGATTCTGTCAGTGTGTGTGAGAATGTGGATCTCAAAATTGTCAAAATTGATGCTTCCACCAAAAATTGTACATAAGCCTCCTTGAAACTGCAGTGCTGCTGACGTGTTGTGCACAAGCTGTACAAGAGTACATGTACATATTTTATGCGACATGATTCTGTATAGATTTGTTGAGGATAGGTCACAACTATGTCGATGATAGATTAGGCAAAACTCTGGATATGTTTTTGTACTAATCATCATTGATGTGGCTATAATTGTTTACAGATTGGATGTTGCGATGGCCTGTTATTGGCAATGTCTGATTCGCCGGAATATTTTGCTCGCGGAGTTTTTGCACAAGATATTTACGCGTACTGTGATTGGAAAGCTTCTTGTCTTCAGGAGAGTCCAACTGCACTGGTCATTCTTCTCATAATATAGGTAAGACTGTTTACACCTGTTGGTTGACGTTTGAACCATCGATCATTCGATTTAATGGTTTCAGGATTTGTATTACTGGTGATAGAAAAGGACCTGTTGGTTTGCTATAATCACCGGGGCGTAATTGAGCAGATTGATTGTAGATGTTGATAGTGCAACGTTCGGGCCTTTCTAAATGTGACCCCATTTTAGGTTTCACTACTGTCACATCGCGAGGCTTATCCCTCTGCCCAGTTTTGGTCTGTCTATCAGGAAAGTGGGAGTTTCGACCTTTTTACAACTTTATAATAAATTAAAGTAGTTCTGATTACAATGCGTATTAATAATAAGTTAGTGCAACACGGTTAACAAATCAAAATCGCACCAGGTGCTACGACACGTGTGTTATATGCAAATTTTGAGATGGTCATATTAACTAATGTAACATCTGAAGAACATTCTAAAAAAGGCACAAGCTATTCAATGCAAAGTCTACGAATGCGATCCGAGCAGACGGGGAGCAGCATTGCATCACGAGGATATTAAGAGGTCATGTAATATCAAGATGGGTTCGTTTTCTATGTTTCATTTCTTGTATCTTCTTAGTACTACCATCCTGACAACAAGTGTTCTAAAGAATAGGTGAAAAATCAATACCAAGCCTTTATATGAATGGGTGGATAATGTCTTAACATTCAGCTGGTATGAAGAAAACAAAACAGATTTATTGATTAATCGTGTCAAGGCATTGCTCAAGACCGCTGGGACAGACTTAAAAGGAGGCATTGACACCAGTTGGCTTCGCAATGGAAGATAATACTTTGTTGTTTCCGGCGGAATGAAAGGACTCAGTATACAATTATTTTCCTTATATATTGTCTACATTTGCTATTCAGTATTGAACTTTCCATCAGTAATGAACTTTCCAATGTGTTGAAATCCATAAAATACATATGTTAATCAAAAGTATCTTCCTAGACAAACTTACAGTTAAGTTCTTGTGATAGATTATCGGGCATGTTTTATTTATTTTTTTGGAGAGGCTGAACTGCAAACACAGATTTTACTTCTTGGATAGATCAACAATTTCCTTTAAATCAGTACGAAGAACGCCTAAATCTAAGCCAAGAACACTAAAAAAAGAGAGGAAAAATGCTCTAAAAATAGTGACTACATTCGTGGGTACTGACCCAGAAATAGTAACTATGATTAAGTCCATAGACGCCAGAGCCACAAAGTTCCGAGTGAACCTTTTTTTACCAATCGGCATGTCATATATCAAACCAGTCCGTGCCTACTCTATTGGAAAACATGCGATTTTATCCAATCGGAGTGCGTGATTCTCTAAAGCCCGTTTTGCAAGCGGTGCGGAGGTAAATTGTCCTCTTTGCTAATAATGGTAAAAGCAGTCTTCCTGGAAAGACGGTAATAAAAACAAACTCCGATGACCATTCAATTAAATGCTATTTTAGTCCCAGGAAACTTTACCTGATTTTGTTTTGGCAGTTTTACCTTCCTGCAGATGTGTTCTTTCTCGTTGGCGTCTGAAGAATTCAAAATCACTTTCTATCAATTTGTGTTCACCATTTGCCTTACTCAAAAAGCACAAAAATTTCACGTGCATTCGGTAAAAATCATCTTCTCAGTGTCACATTGAAATTTATATTATATAAATCAAATAAACTGCAGAGTTGAGTCATAAATAACATATTGATTTTTCTTAAATTACAAACGGACTGCATGCAGAAGCTATTAACCGTTTTCTGTCGTGCGATACTTTCTTTGCAGGATTGCTTTTCGCTCAGCCATAGCGTTCAGTTGCACAATACTCTCGCTTTGCTCTTTGTCCGTTCGCGTGCAATTGACAGATACGTGATGTCAAATTTGAATATTTTCAATGCAAGACAGGGTGTAAAGACATACTTCGAACCTTTACCATTTAAATCTTTCAATATCCATTGATGTTCAACGACAATGTCATATTTCTAATGTCCTCAAAATAAATTTGGCAAAACATATCATTTGAAAAGCTCCTACCGTGTTTGATCAGATTGGCTCAGCCGTTCAAAAAAAGTTGAAAATATATTTTCCACCAAGTTTTTATGGAAGCCACGCCGTTGCCAGGGACTCACCGTGGAAACAAAGTAGTTAGGACAGGTTATACAAATTGTTCCTACCAAGGATAATCAGTTGGCTTAGCCATTCAAGAGAAGAAGCTAAAATAGTTTTTTGAATGGTTGTTATGGAAGCAACACCATTGTTAGGGGAGTCACCCAACACATAAATATGATAGAACATAACATAAGAAACATTTCTACCAAGTTCTATCAAAGCTAGATCATCCGTTCTGGAGTGTAAGTGAAAAATAAGTTTTCCATATGGTTGTTATGGAAGCCACGCTATTGGCAGGGTAGCCATCCCAAAACCAATTATAATAAAGTATGGCCTATGATACATTTCTTCCAAATTTGATAAAAACTCGTTCAGCTGTTCGAGAAAAGAAGTTGAAAATAGGTTTTACACCTGCTTGCTAAGGAAGTCACGCCAATGTTAGAGGAGCCACCTCGATAAACCATTTTGATATTGTATATTACAAGAAATATTCATAACATATTTGATTAAAATTGGTAAAGTTCTTTTCCTACGTCAGAAATTGGTTTTGCATATAGCTGCTATTGAAGCCACAGTCTTACTATGTGAGCCACCCAGACAAATTTTGAAAAGTATGTCCTAGGAAACATTCCTGACAAGTACCAAATTTCATCAGAATTGGCTCAACTGTTCTGGAGAAAAAGCTGTAAGTATGTTTTCCACCTAGTTGGTAGAAACTAAACTGTTGGTAGGGGAGCCACTCCAGAGAGTTTTGATACAGCACATCCTAGGAAAGACTCCTAGCAAGTTTGATCAAAAATTGGCTTAGTCGTTCTGGAGTAATTTAATAGAGTTTCCACCTGGTGGCTAAGAAAGCCATACCGTTGCTGGGGGGGGGGGGGGCCGAATCCATTTGATCAATCACATCCTTACAAATATTCCTACTAAGTTTGAGCAAAATTCGCTCAACCGTTCTGGAGAAGTTGAAACAGTTTCTCCATGGAGAAGTAAAAATGAGCTTTTCCGATTTTATTGATAAGGAAGTCACACCGTTGTTAAGGAAGCCACCACGGACATACTTTGATTAAGTATGTCCTAAAAAACATTCCTACCAAATTTAATAAAAATTGACTTACCCTTCTGGAGAAGATTTTGAAAATATGCCTTCCATTTTTGGTTGCTATGGAAGACACACCATAGCTAGCGGAGCCACCCCAGACATAATTTTGGTAGAGCATCTCATAAGAAACATTCATACCATGTTTTATCCAAACTGGTCCAGCGGTTTTTGACATCATAGTAACATAAACATATTTTACCAATGAAAAAATTATTTCTTTTACAGCTTTGCGTGTGATGGATGGTGCTATGATGTCAACTGAGACAATTACAATTTTCTCCAAATTTGAATAGATAATGTATACTTATTTGTACTACCTATCAAATAAGGCTATTTAAATGCATGTAACTTAGCTTACCTTTAACGAAACCAATTGTCGAGCCACAAGTCTATCTGCCCTTGTAATTTTTAATTTGTGAAATAGACTGGCTGTTCTAGTAATATGTGATATAGTATTGTTTTAAGTTTTATTTTTTATGTTCTCGTATCCGCATCCATATACAAGATAGTGCTACAACAATTATTTAGTGCTCTAGTAATTTTTAAATAATATACTCGAGTCTGGCTGGTTTGATAATAGTTTAGTTTTGATTTTTAATGTTCTCGCATCAGTATACGAGATGATGATACACACAAATATGAGTGGTTTAATGATTTTCTAATTTAGAGAAAATAATATCTTCAATGACACCTGGTCTAGTGATTTTTTAAATATTGTTCGGGTTTATGTTTTCATATCCCTATATAAGATGGAAAAATACAAATATTTGAGTATTTCAAATCTGTCTATATGTACACAGTGTAAACATTTTCCTTGGCACAGAAAAACTCTTTCTTTTTCAGAGTAAAGCAAACGTTCCGGACTACAAGAATGTTTCCGTTTGTTATGGATTTCACTGTATTATATAGGTGATTAAATTAGTAACATCTCTCTCAGTCATCTTATGTAGGTGATTAAATTAGTAACACCTCTCTCAGTCATGTTGTCTATGAAGACCTGTGTTTGTTCTTTATTATCTTCTTCTTTTTGCTGCTCCTCTGGCGACTCGATTTTTGAAAATTGTTGTTACATTACCTGTACCGCAAATTTATACTTTTTAGTGTTCAAGCTGTAGTGTTCCATTGGGTAAGGCGCCGGTTTCTAGATTAAGTCTAGTCTCGAACGATCCTTTAGTAGTGCGTTCGAGACCAGACTGAGTCAATTTTATTAATTATTGTAACCTATTTTGCGAAGCAGGATATATGCATAGGATTCACTTTGTCTCCGTTCATCGGTCCACTCGTGCATGCGTTGGTGTTCCCCGAGTGTCCGCATGCGCTACACAGAATGTGTGATATGCATACTACTTTGACCTTAAGTGACTCTCAGTTTGAAGCCAGTCTGCTTTCCATACTAGCAATAGCAACCACATTACACGCTATTAAACACGCCATAAATCTCTGTAAATAAGACACATTTATTATCTCTAATTGGTAAAACGCATCGTAAATCATGTTACAACTATACAAAATGGAGATTTGGTAATGATTCAGCTCTTTTCATTTTGTAGTTCAGACGGATTCTTCCACGTGAGTTAATATTCTGGAAAATTTCGCAACAAATAGTGTACTGTAAAAGCATCTTGTAAAAATTTGATCGTTTTTCTTCTGCTCTTGAATGTGACGATTTCAGACACTATCGCCACATTGCAGTATTGGCAGTAGTAGTAGTGGTAGTGTGATGGTTAATGAAACCCTACATCTAATATGACGATGATAACAATTGTGAAGCTGTTTATTTTATGTATATTGATTACTTTAGTAGTGGCTTCGAAGAAAGAACAATAACACAAACGTAAACGCCTTTATTTTCGAAACTACTGACATCAAAAGAGTGATATGCGTTTAATTTTTGTACGTACAGCTGCAATCTTCTATTGGAACTCCAAACATTCGTTACAACCACACGCACCTTTTTATCTGGTGTCATATTTCACACAAACAGGGAATATACAAGCTTGCTTGCTCTTCCAATTTCAATATACTTAACAAATATATCACAAAAACGGCGTGTGAGTCATTTATCAAAACGTCCATTCTATGACACTATTCAAAATTCTTAATTTGAATCTATTAGCAAGATTGGACGGTGTTGAATAAAATACCAATAAATATTTCTTATCTTCAGAAACCTTTTGTTGAGGGTCAGTGGCAACATACAAAAATTAACATTGTGAAGAGCAGAATATGAACGCCCTATCTCAAATCATCTTAGAGATAACGATCTAATTTTCCTTCTACTAAAAAGCTGCTTACATCGTATGCATAAGCAACTCATTTTGTATCAAAACGAAAAACATGTTCCACCTTTCAACGCATAAAATGTTTGCGGGAATGTGCGTGTGAAGAATCCAAGACACTTGCTGCGTTTTAGTATTTCATAATTATCATTTTAATCCATATGTTAGCGATAGTTTAATAATTAAACTGTGAAGATAACAAGGAAAATATGTATACTAGTTTTATTTGCATATATATTTATTAACATGTATATTTAAGCGATTTTCTAATAAACATTGCAATCCATGTGGTAACCTTGGTTTAGTGCTTACTTTTAGACTGAAACAACAGTTTGAATAGGAGCTTCGTCTGTAATACTCTGAGTAAATATTTATGTAGGCGCGGAATAATTTTTATCCTCCACTAAATATAAATGTTAAAAACTTCGTTTGATTTATAGTCATTATTATGTCATACAGCTACAATTTTATGACTATCATTCTGTACCAATTCATCGTTTAAATTTCATTATGTTTCTAATCATCTTTTGAGTCTTTATTGGGAAATCAAATTAGTTGGCTTTACAATAGTAAAATCTATGGTACGTGTCAGCCCCTTAACTTGCTTTATTGCACCTACTTGAGTCCCACACCCTACAAGACAGAAAGAGGTGAGCTCCCAAGGTCAATCAATACCTGGCTGTCTGCTACACAAGCGCGAGTGAGAGAGCATAGTCGACGGCCGGGTACGAGATTATTCCTGATGTGTCGTGGATTTTACACCTGTTATCAATAGCCATAATAGGTTTTCAGTTCACAAGGATTTACCTGTATCTTTAAATCTGTTGAACTCTACGATACGTAGGTTGTATATCTCTTTTAAAGATAAACCTTTGATAACGACCAAGTTAGATTTGGGAAAACAATCAGAATATTAAAAACGCAAATTTGGAGTTTTTGGGGCAAGTAACTGTTTACTAAAGTCATTTATTATACACTCAGAAACTTTCTCTTAGATTCTGCAGCAGCAACAGCAACAGAATGTAGCATTCCTGGAGAAAAGCACAACTTGATTTTGGTTAAGTTTATCAACAATTTCGAAGAAATAAACTGTCTATACAATAACCTACCAATCTGACTGAAATAGAGATCTCCGACTTAACAGAGATCTGACTAAAACCAATACGAAATCATGTTCTGGTGAACTTTCGATTCTAAGATATGATGTACAGAATTAAGAACTACATTGTAACTATTATGAAAAGAGTTTTAGGGTGGTCATTTTATTATGGAAGAAATGCTCACGATCACCACTTGTTATGAATGATTTTGACCATCACCACTTATTGTGAGAGTTTTTCTTTGGACAGCATTTGGTATAAAAAGTTTGTCATTGCTGCTGGTGATAAGGGGATGTTCGTCCAGTAAGATTTCTGTGCGGCGTCCCTTGCGGAGGTGTCACTCCTTGCGATGTGTTGGCTAAATCGCTGGAGTGCGAGAGGGGTACCGGGTTCGAACAACAAAGGAGGCTGCAACAAAAACCACTTTTCAGATTAAAGAGACGTAGCAACTATTTTCTCAAGGCGCGCAGCGCCTTATATCCAGTTCTTGGTCAAGGAATGCGCAGCTCACTCTATATAAAGTTATGAGTTTAGGTGATACAGGCTAAAGCGAGGTCTCCAGCCACGAGATTTTCACGAGACTCTCATACAGCGCATTCCCCTTTCCAAAAATGGTTACAAGTTAGTTGAACTACGCTCTCCACACGAAGGTTGTTGACCAGGCTAGATGAAGGTGTTGAATTACGTAGACGTGAAAGAATTTTGCCAACATCAGCATTTTGCCTTTACAATCCCCCACCTGTGTATTGTCAGAAAAATCTCACTCCTACCGTAAAATATCAATGCTGTACACTTTTGTACTATAATGTTTTAGAGAACTCAAGCGCTAAAAATTATGTTTTATTAAGGATTATAAACATTTGAATTATAAAAGAAAACTTACTCTTTATAAAAATTCCATAAAAATTCATCGATTAAAGAATTATAAAATTTGAATTATAAAAATTTGAGTTATAAAAATTCCTTGAAAATTCTATCGTAACATAACATTATGGTCACCGTGACATATTTACAATTTAGGGTTAACTTCGCCGACAATTTGACACGTCATCGAATTTGTTCAACTCTCAAGTGTGAGTTCGACAGTCGGCTTTAGACTTTTTATTTCATGATCTCAAAATTGAATCAAGATAACTGCATGAAATTTCTGTTTTAGCTTTTAATGCTATACTGAAATTTTCACGCAGATTTTTAAAACCTGAGCTTGAATGGAAGTGTGATTACAGAAACCCACGATTTTAGCACGCGGGTTAAAGCCTCCTCTCTAGTGGGTGGCAACGGTCGGTTCACTCGTGTTTTATTGTGCATCCATCCTTCAATACGCAAATGCTGTATTCGTTGCATTATTCAAATTTAATGTTGGAAAACTCCGTGGAATAAATGTTAACATGCTGCTTGTCATAAATGTGAATTCTTAACACAGACGGGAATCTAGAAAAATGTTTTGTATCAGCAAAGTGCAAGAGTCTACAGGGATAAACACCAGGTGAATCACCTCTTCAACTGAGCAAACGAATCCAAACGTAAGTGTCTGATTGGTTGAATGCCAACGATACTGTAATAGTAAAATATGGTTTGGGTTCTTCGACCGAGACTGATTCCTGTGATCGAAGAGTTCAAAGAATTTCAAGCCTGAGAAAAGGAACATTTACATTTTTATTTTTGTTTGAAGTTCCACAAATCTATCAAGTTTTCGAACGCGAAGAGAAACCACTGAATGAAGCGAATTATTACAAACAAATTGCAGACTGTAAACCTTTGCAGATCAAAGTAACAAAGACTGAACCAAGTAAACCTTAGCTAGTAAGCTTACATTTTACGAATGTTCCTAAATACCAGTTTCAGTAAAGTTTATTTTACTTTTATTTTGCTTTTTTTTAATAATCTAAAATCAGAATGACCTAATTATGTTTTTCGAAATAGTTGTCAATGTTCGAACAAGGGTGTATACCTGTTCAGTTCTATATCTTTTAAGTTTTAAAACATCGATTATATAAGAAGGAGTTTCCTTTATAAGTGAAAATTAGTGCAGTTTCCTCTGTCTTGGAAATCGGTTTTTATTATTTGGCTATTGCTGTCCATTTCGTATAGTAACAAGTAGTAAATAAAACCTAATATGGAATGTAATCACCCGATGAGCTTTAACGCGGGGTCGGAAGTAAACAACCTTTAGTATTAGGCGCCAGATATTAAATGTAGAAATTCGGAAGATGGCCTGGGTAGGTGAATAAACAAAAAGCAATTTGGAGATATACTAAGGTAGGATTAGCTGTTTTGAAGACAAAATAAATTGTCAGAATAACCACGTATACAACATTGCGCTTTCTAAATCTAGGCAAGTCCTTGAAAACTCATGCCATGAAAAACGCCGGCAAATTTCGTCATGATTTATGAGCATCACGTTTTATCTCGGAATGAACAGTAATAGTGTAATAGACAAATAATAAAATGTTATTTCGTAAACAGAGGAAACTCGGTCTAAAGTGAAAGCGGCTTGAAAAGTATCAGCTGCAACGGAAAAAAATAAGTGTTGTTGAGTATTCTTACATCTCCGGAGAAGCCCTAGAACTTACTACAACAGGGGAGTTTTTAAATCCTGGAACTTTAAAGTAATCTCTCATTCAGCTGAGCTGGAAACTTTGTCTTTATCGTTCGTGCAATCCCCAAGTTTAGGACCTTATTTTGAAGTTCTTACCAACTTATACACTTAAATAATGTTGTAAAGTTATTTTTGAACGTTTCTTCCTTAAATTTAAACATGCTCATGGAGATCAATCAAATATAGTGACTTGAATTTTCTGTGAAAATTGAGATGTATATACCGGTAAAGACCAAGTCATTCACCGCATCGAATGAGGCCGTTCCCGTAAAGGAGACAACAAGCAATAGCTCTTGTCGTCACGAACAACCCACCTGCAGCCAACAATGCACGATAGCTGGAAAACTGCAATTGATGGAAAATCCCGTATATGTTTATTGTGTTTGTTTTCTCCTAGTCACTTGAAAACTGCAATAAAGGGTGGAAACGCACAATAAATCTTTTTTTTTTTTTGTGCCGATTGCAGAGCATAATGTTAAAATACTTACAAATTTTAACAAGCTCTGAATACAGCACGTCAAGCGCCTCCCCTGTCTACGCCGTGTATTGGTCATTTTACGACTAGCTACAGGCAATTTAAAATTTACAAATTCTTATAAATATCTTAGTTACATATAATTTCTACATCAAGAAGTGATGATTCATACATTACAGAAAAGAAAAGGAAGAAAAACGATATAGTATTTGTATGTGCTACTCCCATACGATATCCCAGTCAAAAAGTAAACCAAATGTAAGACCCATATTTGATTAACAATATTAAGATATGATTAGCGTCGCGTGAGGGCACACGGTTAAGTCAATTTTCAATATCCCACTATGGTCAGGTGACAATACAGCTTTCCTGTCAACACAAATACGGAATCGGACACCAATCTGATACGTGTGATAGATCATACAACTCTCTCAAGCCTGTCAAAAGTAGGAAAACTTTATTTAATACAATTTTATTCGCTTTGACGTCTTTGCTTTTTAACTAAGTGCGGAACAATTTAGATTAAAATCTCTGAGCAGTTATTTATGGTTTCGACAACAATAGAAAATTAATATGCTCTCAAGTTCAGAACACTGGCAACAGCAATATTGCATCTACTGTTTATCAAAATAGTAATGAATAGAATTGACACACCTGAGTTCTCATATTGCTCAATTGTCAACTGTCAGTCTCATTATCAGCTTTTGTTGACACTGCTCGAAAATCTGATTAGCTCATGTTCAAACCACCGGCTATCTGAACGAGTGATTATAGATTTAGAATCGGTCTACATTAAAAATATCATGATAACAGAAAAATTATATGCAACAAATGACTCTACGCTGAGACTTACAAATTAAACTAAACAAAATGTATTTACCAAATAAAACACACATGGAACAAAAAACGAAATAAAAATAAATTAACTAACCTGCCAGTAGATACCTGTAGATCTCTAAAGGTTTACGGGTAGAAAAATAACAATCGCTCTCCCTATATATATATATATATATATATATATATATATATATATATATATATATATATATATATATATATATATATATATATATATATATATAATGTGGAATTCGACAATCTTTTGTGTATATTTTCTATATGTAAAGACCGAACAACAAATAAGTCCGAGGCAAAGCCCCTGCTGAATATCTTTGTTATTCGTTCAGGCAAATTTTGCTTTTACCGCTTGTATGAGTACGCTTTAATAGCAAGACAGGTATGTGTATCTAATTTGTACGCCGGAAAGCTCCGAGGAACTCTTGGAAAAGTCACAAGACATATGTACTAGATGGAATAAAATTGCTTCGGATTGTTTCCAGAAATACAACTTTCATTTCTACCGTTCAGGATTTCACAATGAATTAAACTGGATATAAATTCCAGAACATAAAAATGTATACTCAGTTTTAAAAACATCCAAGTTTCCATTACTGTGAACCACGTAATTTATCAAAGGTCTTTGCTACTAGTAGGGATCTGCAGTAGCTCAGTTGGTAGAGCGTATGACTTGCAATCCAAGGGTCGCAGGTTCGATACCCGCACAGGCCATCCCGAGTGGGTGCCTCTTTGTGTCCCTGCGAAAGGCACTTAAATCCCATTTACTCGGCATGATATAGTCAATATTGTGTTCAAGGTGCCGTTAAAACCAGCGAAAAAAATCGCTACTCGTAAGCTGCGAAATAATTTTAATGCCCTCAATACCGCTGAAGCTACACATGACCTGTGGAAGGCACTTTGGACGGGAATAATGTGCTTGAACATCTTGTATTGTCTCAAGGACAGTGGTACATAAAAACGGTGCTCGAACCTAGTACAATAACAGAAATAACATTCATGTGTATGAAATAACATTCAGCTGTATGCTATTCTGTAGGTAAGAGCAAATATAGCTGAATGTGGATCGCCAAGCTTAGAGACTGAGAATGATTTGATAAGTTTTTGACTACATTATTTCTAAGACATCTACTTGTGTATTTTA
The DNA here is from genome assembly GCA_029931535.1 of Margaritifera margaritifera. Lineage (NCBI taxonomy): Eukaryota > Metazoa > Mollusca > Bivalvia > Unionida > Margaritiferidae > Margaritifera > Margaritifera margaritifera. The sequence continues at coordinate 792,213 of JAQPZY010001423.1, read as the reverse complement.
TGTAGAGATTAGTTATTGTACTCAGGCTGTTTAATAATTAGATCTGTCCGGATAGTTGCATGATATACAAATTGTATAACCTGTCAGGACCAGGCAATACCTTTGGAGTTACATGATTACTTGAAGGACTACCCACTTGCCTCAGGGAAATTAATGCATGATTACACATCAATCGTCGTCACTTTAATATCTGTCAGTCTGAAGAATCACGCGGAGATAACTTATCATCGAGTAACAGCTGTAGATCAATTACAGTCTGTCTGATGCACCTAGATAGACCATAGCATTAAAATAACATGAAAATTACAAGACAAAATCCCCCCAAAATGCAAGCTTATTTAATCTGAATAATAAGTAGGAACTCAGGCATATGTCTATTGAAATGTTTAAATTGCAAGTTAAACAACTATGATGATCGTTGTCATCTCTTTTACATGCATCCATCACAATATTTGGGTGGAATAAAACCAATATTTTTGAGAAAGGACATTTATCCATACAAATACTTCATTAGTTTCGATAGATTTGATGAAACATTTATACCATACAAAGGAAAGTTTTGCTGATCACTTGACTCAAACATGTCTGATGACGATTACCAGTATGTAACTGATGTAATGTTACACTTCAACATTCAAACATTAGGTGATATACATGACTATTAAGTGAAAAAGATACTTAAATGGTGTGTGACGTCTTCGAAGAATTTAGGAATGTCTGCATGAAACACTACCAACATGACCCCACTGACTATTTTAATGCTCCATGACGCTAGCTTGAAGACTGCGTAAAACTTTAATTACTACCTGACCATGATATGTATTTGATGATCGAGTTAGGAAGAGGTGGGATTATTATAATAATACACATACACCCAAAAGCAAATAACGAATACTACTCAGACACTGATGGTAAGATATTTTTCAAATGATGGGAAGTATGAAAGGTCAAGGTCATTCATTATGTACCTAGACTACAGTAATTTCTTAGTCAATATATGCCTGCACAAAGTATGACAAATGGTGAACAAGTTAGCTGGGTAGTAGAAAAACTACCAGAGAGTAGTGATACTGGTTAAATAGTAGAATTTATTTTGTAAATACCTTTGGAGTTACATGATTTCTTGAAGGACTACCCACTTGCAACAGAAAAATTAATTCCAGACAAAAGTGATTTACCTCCCTTTCAACAGAATTGATTAATGATTACATGAATACAAAACCAACTGAATCAAAACTATTGTGTACATTGAAAAACAAAAACAAGTATGTGATACAATACGGAAACTTACAGCTTTATGTACAGTTATGATAAAAACTGAAAATGATACACAAACTTGTCTTGTTTGAACAACAACCTTGATTGAAATCATACATAGAACTGAATACAAGTTTGAGAACAACAACTTTGGTTGAAATCATACATTGAACTGAATACAAGTTTTAGAACAACAACCCTTGGTTGAAATCTTACATAGAACTCAATATAAGTTTGAGAACAACAACCCTTGATTTAAATCTTATATAGAACTGAATACAAGTTTTAGAACAATAACCTTGGTTGAAATCCTACATAGAACTCAATACAAGTTTTGGAACAACAACCCTTGATTGAAATCGTACATACAATTCAATACAAGTTTTAGAACAACAACCTTGGTTGAAATCCTACATAGAATTGAATACAACTTCATGACAAACTACTAACAATGAATTTGAAAAAGACTTCTTCAAATTGATAAACAATTCAGTGTTTGGAAAGCAAATAGATGCCAAAAAGATATATCATTTGCCAGGAGGATAATAATAAATAAGTATTGTTATTAGTCAGTCTGAGAAACAAGAAATCAAACTATCGAAACCGAGCTATGGTGGTTTTACTGTGTTAGAGCTATCAAAATTGTTGATGTACGAATTTTACTATAACAATCTGAACACCAAATACGGTAATAGAATGAGACTGCTCATGCCGCATACAGATTCATTGTACATTTATGTTAAAACAGAAAACATTTACAGTGATATGAAGGATGACATCAAGTTCTATGACACTAGTAACTATCCCAAGGACGTGTTTAAAATACCACAGATGAATGAAAAGATACCAGGCGTTTTCATAAATGAACTATCGGAGAGTGCCCTGGGTCAAGTCTGAACTTTATTTAAATCATTGCTACTAACGATGAAAAGAAACTTTCTAAAGGAATAAAGAAATATGTGATGAAAAATAATTTAAAATTCGATATGTACAATGATTCCTTACTCAATTGCAAGGAAAATGATCAACATATGAATTAAATCGGGTGATACAATCGCGATATGTATAGCATAAAAATGAACAAAATAGAATTGTCTATGTATGACGATACAAAGTAGAATTGTCTGTGCATGATGATACAAAATTGAATTGTCTATATATGATAATACAAATTTGAATTGTCTATGTATGATGATACAAAGTTGAATTGTCTATGTGTGATGATACAAAGTAGAATTGTCTATGTATGACGATACAAAGTAGAATTATCTATGTATGATGATACAAAGCAGAAATGTCTACATATGATGATAAAAAGTTGAATTGTCTTTGTATGATGATACAAAGTAGAATTGTCTATGTATGAAGATACAAAGTTGAATTGTAGTAGTAATGAAGGAGGTGATTCTGGACCATTTATGATTTTTTTCATTTTGATTTTTTCATTTCGATCCGGTTGCTGCGCGCTCGCCTGCTCGCAACCTTCTCTTCATTGCAAAATCAAAATGAAAAAATTATAAACGATCCAGAATACACCTCCTTCATTACTACTCACATAAAAAAACTCCTATTAGACATTATATTATTGTATAATAATGGAAAATTACAAAGGTATCAATAAGGTAAAGGTAATTGCTTTTATCCTTAATGGTAAAACCTCAATTAAGTTTGAAAGCATCAAAGCAGCCGCTTCATATGCTGGTGTTTATTCTGAAACAAGTACTAATTCATGTAAAACTATTAAGACTTTTGTTTTTGTGCCAAAATTATTGTCTCAGCTAAAAAAAATTATGAAAACGATCCTTTCCTTGACGACTGGAAAGATCACGAAGATGACGAAATCATGACAGAAGATCTAAACGATATTATTAAAATATCTTATGATAAAGTTATTAAATCTTTCTCAAAGTATGACTTAATAACAATACTAAATCGGATTCCCCATATCCTTTTATACTGAAATGATTATTACAACTATTCACACAAAATTTACAAAAGTAACTTTATCATGAATATTTATGTTATGATAATTATAAATTATAATTTTATCTTTCGATACATTTTTTGATAAGTTATTTTCCATATTTGTGATAACATTATTAACCTTTTCAAGTTTGTCATCTAAATTTTTTTTGGTTTCTCTTATGTTATCAATGACAATTTCCATATCATCAATCATCTTATTTATTTTATCCATATACAATTATTTCACACAAAATGTACACAAAATTATCTTCTACGATTGAATTTCTCACAATTTCCTTGTCAGATATCTCATCTTCTTCATTCACATCACTAATCACAACTTTGAACACATCATCCTCTTCCTCATAATCTTCCTCATAAGCGTAAAATACTCTTGCTTTTGCGATTTTATAATTCCTATCATTATATTCACAAATAAAAAACTTCACATCACCATTTCCAGACATACCCGGTTGTATCATTTTACAAAACTTACTGAACTTAACACGTTCATCGTTTATAAAGCAGCTTGTCTCATTATCAACAGTGATTTTGGTGTATTTATCTTTTCCAACTGGGTCGTATAAATTATCAACAATCTTATTTAACGTCACATATAATTCTTCAATGAAATTAAAATATTCAGATTCATCAAAATTAACCAAAGATAATTTAAGTTTACCACCAGATTTGAAACCTGCACCACATAACTCGTAGTTAAAACTTTCACATAATTGCTCACCATTATAAATTATCTTTTTCATTTTTTTTGTCCGTGTCTTCAACACTAACTCTTTCGAAGTTCATTATTATAATCTTATATTCACACAAAATTCATGTCATCAGATATATAATCAGGAAAATCATTGTATTCTTTGTACTCATTTTCATAATCTTTTTCATAATGCCCAATCCTTAACGGCAAAATGTCAGTCAACATGTCGTCCTTTATTCTGAACTCCTGTTTTAGATCTAACATTATAAATCTTTCTCCACGTAAATACGTCCTTAATTGATTTAATATCTTAAAATACGTTATCATTGCAAATTTACACGCTTCCTTTTTATTAACATATTTCGGTTCAATCTTTTTACCAACGCGTCTAATGCAATTCCAACACCTGACACAATCAACAAAAATGGATTTAACGTACCACCTGCAGACGCAACACCACCTGCGGTTAAAATCATTGGCACATACGAAATAACTTTCAAAATTCTTCCATAATACCGATAAGCTCTTTTTGCGGAATAAGCTTTTTTGTGATAATAATTATAATACGCAATTAATTCACACTTTTCATCCTTTGCTAACTCTTTACTGATGTGGTTAAAATCAATGACACTTTTTTTTTCCATTATTATTCCTTTATTTCATTTAAATTATATCCGAAAATTTTTTCATCAAGCGTAGTTCCTTTATCTATTTTATCAATTTCCTCTTCTGTAAATATTTTATTATCTGAAGATAAATCATATTTTAAAATTGCTTTACCCCTAATGATGGAAAGCATCAAATGTATATCATAACTATGTCTTATTTTTTCTGTTCTAAGATACATTAAAAATCTAAATTTACTTTTTTTTCTTAATGTTTCAGCTAATTTTGTATAAATTTTAGCATTTTCAGATTCTAAATCTTCCTCTTCTTGTTTAGTATAACTTTTTCTGAATGTGTAATAAAATTCGTGAGGAAATTTTACATCATCAAATTCTGTGTTATGATCACTCACATGTTCATGATACATGTCAATATATTCTGATGCTGATTTGACTAACGACATATTTATGTTTAACTTTAACAATTTTTGTAACATTATCAAATACGCCGCCAAAAGTTTTGGTTTAAATTTTGTAAGGAAATTAATTTTGACCATAGCATCCTCTGTGATAATTTTAGCAAATTTTAAATTTTTTGGATCGTATATCAGTTCAATAAATTTTTTTTGCTCATCGTCTGATAATTTATTTTTATATTCAGGCCAATTAAATTCCTCTGAGATGTTATGAAATTCAACTGCATTAACCAAATTTTTTAATTCCTCAATATTTTTTTCAATAAAATCATTAGCTCTGAGCACAATTTTTCCCTTAATACTCACAATAACACTCTGACTGTATATTGTTAATGTAGCTGCAAATTCAGCAAGTTTATTGCTAATGTTACTAAACATTTCAGTCAACGATATTCCTGTTTTTAATGAAATTATATCAACAATTTTCGAATATTCCGGTTTATCTTTAATGTCATTAACGTTTGTAAAATATTCTTTATTTTTAACAATGTTAAGTTTTATTGGCGCAAATTCTGTCTCCATCTCCCATGCTATATTTGGATTAATATCTATCAATTTTGCAATATCATCCAAAATCTCTTTTCCAGGAGGCCTTCTCGGATCTTCCTTAATTTTCTCAATAGCTACCAATGCTGTATAAATTTCCTTTTCAGTATACTCCTGTCCCTTTTTTGAAAACGACGAAAACAATACATAAAATCTTGTCGCTAAAACATCAGCGTCATCTGGTTGATCATGTACCTCTACGATTGTTTAAACATCATTATAATCCAAACCTAATTATCTAAACAATTTTCTTTTTGAATAATGTTTTCTGAGCTCATCTTTTTTACCAAAAGAATATTTTTTTTCCGTTATATTATCATCTAAACATTTTGCATTTGCATTAAATCTTCTTTCATCAATAGGTTTAGAATTTTTTTTCTTTACGATGTTAGATTTATTAATAATTTCCGCAACATCATCATTAAATTCTAAAAGAATATCATGCACCAAATTCTCTACAACCTTTTCCTGTTCAGCTACAGCTCGATCGGAACAATATTTTACCATTGTGTCAAACTTTTTTTTATTTCATCACGTAATTGATCTCCTCGCATCGATGTTACTGACAACAAATTATTTTTTTGTTCCGTATCTACATCAGGATTGTAAATACTCAACCTTAGCGCGTGCAATTCTCTGTTATCATCGTTTGGTGTAAAAATCGTTTTATTAAAAAAAAAAATCATAAAACTCACGACATACATCAACAATATCTGAAGTACGTTTTTCATCTGTCATTGTTATTTAACATTATTTGACAAAATTTACACCAGATCATCAACAGTAAACATTTTCCAACCTGACAAAACAGGATTTTGTCCTTCAGCCACAACACACTGCAGACGATAATATTTATATTTTGTTGTTGGAACCGGACTTATCTCAAACTCTTTTGGCGTTGATCCCAAATATGTGTTTGTCGTTGTGTACAAAATATTTTTTGTTGCAAACGTGCTATCATTTGAACCCCACATCTGCCAATTGTAAATACGTTCTGCATTTTTTGGTCTACCGCGTAACATAAATTTCCAAATACAGATAGCGCTCAAAAATTCAGTCTGAATCCAAAACTTTGCTGAAACACCATTTGTTGCCCATTCATTGGTCGGATCTGATCCAGCTTGATCCCAAACGAAACAAAACCAAGGATGAGCAACTCCACCATACACACTGCTCGCAGAAACAATATGTCCACTGCGGTTGCTTGTGTATGATGACAACACCGGTATGCATCCAACATTGCTTTTTGCACGTTTTGTTGCGCCACCTAACACAACACTGTCAACATAAGTTTTATTTGCCAAATCTTCACCAACAGTTGGTACCGCAGTTGACGTTACCTTATTGTTTCCCATCACCAACACACCTGTCATTGTATCACCAGATTTTCTAACAAAAACGCTGTCAACATAAGCTTTATTTGTCAGATCATTTGGTAATGTTGGAGTTGTAGTTGATGTTACCTTATTTACACCCATGTTTAAACCACCAATTATTGCATCACCAGATTTACTAAACGCGTAATCTTTCAAAACTTTGTAGCTAACTGCGTAATCATCTGCAGCTGGTGTAATTGTTTGCAAACCGTACAACACCTTATCTCCCATACTCAACGATCCTAACATTGTTGTACCTGTACGCGGCACGTATAACAAACATTCTTCCTTAACCTGAGTATAGCTTACAGCATCAGTATCACCTGGAGGATATGACGTTGGCAATCCTGTAATCTTACCGGTGCTTGTAAACTACAACACACCTGTCATTGTATCGCCAGTTTTTGTTACCTTTGTGTTATTTATGTAATTTAATTGCGTCAGACAAACAGCCTGACTAGGATTATCACCTGGGAATGGATATGTTGTTTCTAAATTTATTATTTTCTTTCCTGTCATGTTTAAATCACCTGTCATTGTACCACCGCTCACGTTTAATTTTTTAGAATCAATTGTTTGCAGCTGACCAAAACTTGCTGCTTGTGTATTATTAACATTTGCGGGTGGATATGATGTTTCTAAATTTATTATCTTTTTACCTGACATATCTATGTTTCCAGTCATTGTACCACCAATCAGGTCTAACTTTCTTTCATCAATTGTTTTAACCTGCAAATAACTTACCGCTTGTGAATCAACAGGATTTAACGGAGGATATGTTGTTTCTAAACCAATAACATTTTATCACCAGATTTTTTCACATAATTTGATAAATCAACAGTTCATGTTGTTACTGTTTCTGTTCCACCACCACCAATATAGTTTCCAAACTTTGTGTAATACGTCATGTTTTATTTTATTTCAGCAGATTAAATTTAATCTAAAGTTAAAAATACAACATGAGCGTTATACATTTTGACACAGAAAACGTATTAACACAGCATCATAACAACAATCTCCCGAACTGTCATTATCTCATTGTCGGCAGAACAGGTTCAGGTAAAACGAATCTTTTATTAAATTTACTCCTGAAAGATAATCTTAACTACAACAAAGTTTACATCTACACAGTAAATCCACAACAGGACAAATACCAATTGTTAGCAGAATTTAACAACACGTTAAGAGAAAAACTTAACATGCAGGAAGATACGTACATAATTACCGAACCTGATGATGTTATACCAGTCAAAGAACTTGATGATGAAGAACACAAAATAATCGTATTTGATGACATACCTCTCGAGCACAAGGAGATTGACAAAAATAATTTTTTTTTCTCTCTCACGCAACAAAAGATGTATCGCAATATTTTTGGCAAAGGGTTATTATAATGTTGATCGATTTATCAGACGCAATACAGGATGTTTCGTGTTATTCTCTGGTATGGACAATACAGATGTTAAAAACATAGCGCGTGAACAATGTGGCGACGTTTCAAAAGAACAATTTGCTTAATATTACCATCAAGCAACAAAGAACAAACATGATTTTCTTTTATTTGACAGATTTGCGTCAACAAAAGAAAAAATGTTTAGATGTTGCATTGACAAATATTTATAAATTCTGTCTAATCATCAACAATAATGGATCGTCGTGAAACAATCACAAAATTAATTGCGTCAAGAAAACGTGCAAAGGAAATATTTGACGAGGCACATTTTGGCACATTTTGGTGAACAAGCACTAACAGAAACACGAGCAAAAGCCTTTTTACCATTAACACAACCTCTTGCTGGTATTAAGGAATCAATAGATAAAAAGCAGGATGATGCAATAGCTACGTTAAAATCAACACAAAAAGAGATTTTAGATCAACAACGTGCACAAAATATAATTCTAAACAACATACAACTGCAGCAGCAAACAAAACCTAAAAGACAACCACAAATACAACAACAACAAGCTATAATACCACCAGTTATTGATGAGCCGTTAATAGATTTTGCTGAGCAACCAGTGGAGGAAGAGTTACTCGATGAAGCAGCTGGTGGAAAAACTGTTGAGGAAATAGATGCTGAAAGGGATGAAATTAAAAATCATGAAGATGAGTTTCAACAAATTATTGATAAATCTGAATCAGGAAAAAAAAAACGATTATTAATGACATACTTTCAAAAACTGAAATTGAAACAATGAACACGAAAAAATTACTATTGTTAAAAGAAGCCCTTGCTTAAATAAACAGAAATTCTAAAAGAAACTGTAGAAACATTCCAAAAGATATTCAGGAAGATCACTCTTATGTTTTGGGATGCGCGAAAATTGTTTCAGAAACGTTGAAAAACAGACAGGGTAGATACGGTACTGGTATTAAGATTTTTTCATCAACAAAAGAGATGACTGATCATTTACTCTTGCTAATATCGGCAAAGGAGGCTGGTAACACTGGTGCAGAAACCGATAATGAGATTATAGACATTCTTGATAAATTACGAACATCAGGTATATATTAACAACATATGAATACAAGATTTTACATAACGATCTTGTATAAAAGACGAAGTCTTTCAAAAACATTTTTGTATAACTCTTCTGTATAAATGCAAACGACACTGTTTTTAGATTCATCACAAACGAAACAAGACAGCGCTAACCTTAACGTAACATATAATCCTCCAATACCGTTGAGCACAAAAGAAAAATATGAGATAAGTTTAATCTCAGCAACAATGTGGAACAGTATTCGTAACATTAAACAAAACGTTAATGATGAGTTTGGGTTTCAAGATGTGCTTGGTGTTTGGGTATACCCAAAAATACCACCTGGTGCGTACAACGTTCCCGAAATTAACACGATTATGAAATATTTAATATCAGAAAATGGTGGTAATGCTGATGATTTCTTGTTGGAACCAAACTACAACACATTAAAAAATCATTTATTAGTTGACCTTGGATCAATAGGCTCTGTAGAATCATTATTAGGTTTTCACGGGCGAGAATACGGTTCAAAAACAGCAGCATCAATAAAATATGATGGCGAAAATCCTGTGAAAATAAGTTATGCAGATGTGATATTAATCAATTGCTCAATTGCTGATGGCTCGTATACTGCAGCTGATCTAAAGGTGATGCGATTTATGCGTTTTCTCCTGATGTACCACCTGGTTCGCTGATGCAGATTATTCCTCGTGAGAAAATATATTATCCTGTAAATAAATAAGAACAAATATCATCAATACGAATGAATCTTACAGATCAATCAGGTGTACAGTTAGATTTCAACAACGAGATTGTCACTTATTATTTACATTTACGACAGGTACGATAATTTTTACAAAATTATCTAATCATCAACAATAATGACCGGATCAAAAATGAACAAACGAAAAATATGATACAAAAAAGTTATTGGTGGAGGTATATTTAGCAATATTTTTTCAAAAATCGTGCAACATGGACCAGCACTTGCAACAAAAGTAACACCTGTAGCACAAGCATTTGCAACTGGTGCGTTATCTGCAGCTGGTAACGCTGTTGGGGAAAAGATTGCAGAGAAAGTCAGAGGAAAACCTCAACCAACAATAACGATTGAACAAACAAGTGAAATCGCACCAACACCCGCAACTGAGAAGGCAATGATCAAAGCAACAAAAAAACTTTTGTCACCTCAGGGTGAAATTATTTTGAGAAAGATAATTTTAAAAAATCAGCCAAAATTAGATCTACCACGCGGTTAAATTTTATCTAAACCCTATCAATAAACATGACGTAGATAGCGACTTATCTTAACATTACCGAACCTCAGGAAATAGATGAGTCTGCAACAGAATTTGAATATATTGAATATTTACCTGACGGTGATAAACCTAACACAGATAAACAAATAATAAACACACGAGATGAGGATATTTATCTTTTGCCACATAAGGCTTATATTGAGGTGCGCGGTCGTATAGCTACAACTGCTGTTCCACCTGTTCCACCTGCTGCTAATGCAATGGTTACTTTACAAAACAACGGTTGGGGTATTTTCAGGTCTGCAAAATACCTGTTAGGAAACCAAACGCTTGAGGACTTCAGTGACCATTTGCCAATAGCGAGCACGATAATGTACATAGTATCTTTTTCTGAAGATTATTCACGATCAACAGCAACAAATATGCACTGGTTTAAGGACGCCGCAAATGGTGATCCAATATCAACAGAGTTTAGAACAGGTGCTGGTGCTCCTGGCGCAGATAATAATAATCTGATAGCTAATCCTGCAGCTGATGATGCAGCCGCCATTGGTTATAAAAAACGAGAAGCAGCTACAAATCTCAGACAACAACGATACAACGAAGGTTTTTCAAAACGTAGAGCTTTAGCTGACAATGTATCTCAAATAACACTGTTGTTACCACTGAGTTCCACGTTTGGTTTCTGCAGAGATGTTAATAAAGTGTTCAGAGGATTAAAACATACTCTTGAGCTTACAAGATCAGACAACAGTAACACAATATTTAAAAATGCTGCTGTTGCTGATAATCATCAATTTATCATAAATTATCTCTCAATGTGGATGCCAAAAATCGTACCATCAATATCAACAGAACTTATTTTAAGCAACACACTCGAATCTCACACACGTCAGGTTTATTTTGAGCAACATAGAATCTACAAACAATCGATACCAGATGCTGCGAGTTACACTTGGCGAATAATAACAACAGCATCAATAGAACTACCACGACACATCTTTATTGTGTTTCAATCTGCGGACAGAGATGGTGGCAATCAAACAATAAACAAAAGAAAATTTGACAACATGAATCTTAGACGTATTCATGTAAGAGTAAATTCTCGTCAATATCCAGAACGTGAATTTATCTGTAACTTTACAGCTGGACCTGATACAAATGTTTCGCGTCCTTTTTTTGCACTTATGGAGGCAATGGAAAAATATCAGGATACAGACACTGGAAGCCAGATATCATTGGAAGAATTCAGAGTAAATTATCCAATATTTCATTTTGCCCTTAGTAAACATTCTGAGAGGCTTAAGCAGTCTTCAGCTGATATTGAGGCTACATGGTCACTCAATGCAGCGCCTGGTGCTGGTTATCTCGCATATGCGTTTATAACATCAGATCGTGTTATTAAGCTCGATGCAACAAGAGGTAAAATGTTCGTTCAGGTATAAATAAATTTGCACAAAGAATGTAGTTCTTCGAATTTTTATCTAAAGATTATTTATAATGTATTCTGAACAGGAAGTCAACTTGTCTAAAGGACAAATAAAAAAATTAGCTGATGCTGTTAAAAATCACAAAGGAGTGTCAATAAAGATTGATTACAAAGGTTCGGAACGAGTGAACCTTTTTTTAACAAAAACACAAATAATTAAGATCAACATAGGTCGACCGTTTGTGATAAATTTATCTAAAGCTCAGGTAACAACGATGGCACGACATGGTGGATTTGCATTTCCAGCACTTTCTGTAATAGCGGCAACTGTGTTGCCAAAACTGTTGCCAATCCTTGGTACATTAGGTCTTGCTGCCGCATCGAGCGCAGTAGGTGTTGGTGTTGAAAAGGCTATTAAGGGAAACGTATAAAAACAACAATGTAGAAAACAACGTTCTTGAATCACTTCATGAATTTAAATTTTGTCTAATCTTCAACAATAAACATGCCACCAAAGAGACGAAGAACTACTGCAAGAACACGAAGTGTTCCACGACGAGCACCTGCAAGACGATCACGAAGAAGGACTGGAGGTATTTACATACCATTGTTGTCTGATTTAGTTGGAGGCATTAGTAGTCTTTTATCATGAATCACTAAGTGCGGACAACTTTGTTGTCTGAAATTGTATCTAAACACTTTAATAAATATGCCGCGAAGATATAATAGACGCACTGGAGGATTTTTACCGTTGATGGCATTGTTACCATCATTATTGGCAGGAGGTCTTGGTTTTTTTGGAACCAAGGCATTGACCGGACCTAAGTCCGGAAGTGGTATTAGGAGACGACGTGTAACACGAAAATAAATGTTATCTAAATCTGATAAATAAATATGCCACCAAAAAGAAGACGCGCAACAAATAAAAGAACAACACGAGAGGGTTTTTGCCGTTGATGCCACTGATGATAGGTTCACTATTGTCAAAGTTTGTGGGAAGGGGTCTGATGTTGCCAGGCACAAGAAGATATTAACACCGTTATCGAACTTCGATATTCATGATAAATTAAAAAACGTAAAGGGTTTTATCGGTGAATTTTGTAAAGACAAGCTGCCTTCAAAAATGAAACCAAATATGTCATGTGTAATTAACATTCAGAATTTTTAATGATGGTAATGGCACACACTGGATAGCACTTTACAATAATAATTATTTCGACTCATTTGGTTTACCACCATCAGATGCTGTTAAACGTTTTGTAAATAAACCTGTTAATTACAATTCAACACAAATTCAACCTTTAGGTACAACAGCATGTGGATTTTATTGCATCATGTTTATCAAACAAATGTCACGTGGTAAGTCCTTTGTAGATTTTATCACGCAGTTCCAAACACCTGCGAGTGTTAATAATGATAACATTGTGGTCAACTTCGTTGACTGAAATTTTGTGTGAAATTATAAATATAAACATGACAAGCACATATTGTCTCAAGTGTAAGACAGCAACAGATAACGTAGATGAGGAAATTGTGACAACAAAGAACAATCGTTTGATGATGAAAAGCATCTGCGCTGTTTGTGGCAAAAAGAAAAGTGTATTTATAGAGAAAACAGCAGCTCCAGAGGTGATTGGTGAAGGCATTGTTAATCATGTTGTGGTTGTGAGACCAGACTCACCTGAATTGAGTGTTGCACCATAATTTTTATAAAACAAAAAATAATAAACAATGTGTAACTGTGGCGCCAATCATGACCTCTGTATCGAACATAATAAAATTGTGTGTTATTGTAAAAAATGTGATAAACGTAGAATCATCGGGGGCGCAATAGATATTCATAAAATTATTGGCAAATTGCCAAAACCAAAAGGTGGGTGGACACTGCCTGGTCATAAATACACAGGACCGTGGAATCCGTTGGAGCAACAAATTGATGAAAATGATAATCCATTGCCAGGACAAGAACCATATAATCAAGTTGACGCAATCGCAATGAGACACGACATATGTTATCGTGATATGGGTAAAGAAGGATTTCCTGCTGACAAACACGGTTGTGATAAAATTATGTTAAATGAATTAAGAGATATGAAACCAAAAGGTCTGCGTGAACGTATTGACAGAAGATTTGTTCAGGGAATTATTGGTACAAAATACAAATTAGGTTTAGCAATACCGCCATATGTTTCAGAGAAGCTTGCAATTGAGTTACATAAACCCCAAAAAAAAACATTCTGAGAAGAAGAGTTGTTGCGAACACTGTAGGCGACATTTGGTATGTGGATCTGGCTGATATGTCATCTCTTGCAGAACATAATTACGGTAATAGATTTTTATTAAAAATTGTTAACATACAGAGCAGGTACGCGTTTAGTGTGCCAATAAAGGATAAGATGGGGAATACGATCACAAGTGCGTTTCAAAAATTAATTTCAGATACGCAGCGTAAACCGAATAAGATCTGGACAGATCATGGAGTTGAGTTTTATAATAAACAATTCGAACAATGGTTAAAAGATCATGACATCACAAAATACACAACAGGAAATGAGGGTAAGAGTGTTATCGTTGAACGTTATAATCGCACAATAAAGGATAAAATTTACAGACATATAACAGAAAACAATACGACAATACGAACAATTATGTTGACGAATTGCCTGAACTTGTTGATGAATACAATAATACGAAACATAGAACGTTCAAAATGTCACCAAATGATGCAATTAAATTTCCAGTTCTCGCAAATGAAAATTTATACCGCAGACATAAGTTTGCTGTTGGTGATAAGGTTAGAATTTCATTAAAAAAAACAATATTTGAAAAATCTGCAACACCAAATTGGTCTGAAGAGGTTTTTGTTTTTCATGATGTTCTTATGACGATACCTGTGACGTACAAATTACGTGACCTTAACGACGAAGATATCACAGGCAGTTTTTACGAGCAAGAGTTGCAAAAAACAGATCAGGACGTATTTGTCATTGAAAAGATAATACGAACAAAGGGTAATAAAACTCTGTTTAAGTGGAGTGGATACAGTGATTTGTTCAACAGCTGGATCCCAACGTCAAGCATAGTTTAAACGTACGCGTGGTGTTATTTTATAACACTAATTATTGTTTTGTAAATATACTCATAATTAAGTTGCACGCTTTTACATTTAACAGGTTTGCATAAGGAGATTAGATAATTTCTCCTATCAGCAGATAATTCTGTCATCAACAAAATATTTTTGTAAAAATAAAATCAAACTTAATATTTTGTTGTCTCCCAGGAATTTTTATATTTATGAAATGTATAAGTCTTGCGTGAAAACTTTTCATTTCAGATTCTGTTAAGTTAAACTTTTTTATTTTTTTTGTTAAATGATATTTGACGTTATAACGTCCAGTTGTTGGTGGTGCGTAATGCTGTTTATCAACGACGACATTATTGTATTCATCAGGAACAACCTCACCATCATCAGGCAGATATTCATTTGTCACATATTGCTCTGTAATGTAGACTTGTTGATCAGGTGTTTTTTGAATTTCAGGTTTAATCACAGGTGCTTGTGGAATTATTGGTACAGGTTGAGCGTATAATCTTTGCAACATTGAGAACATTATACAAAATAATTTTATATGTTGTCAGGTGTACCATTGTGGATCGTGTTGATCTCTACGATGAAATTAAAAAAATGTTTGCAGATGAAAACCGCAAAATCATGTTTGATTTTAAAATCGTATACGGAACAGATGATCAGGTTTTGCTAACAAGACAACAAAGATATCTGTTTTTACAACACGGTGAGATAGCTGTTTGTTATGACGAAGATACGTTAATGAACTTCGCACATAGTTGCCTTAAACGTGAGGTATTGCAAAAGATAATTTCGTGTGAATATAATAATATAAGATGAACAAAGATATTTGCTATAATGAAATAAAAAAGTTTGTGAAAAAAGTTTTGAAAAATAAGATCAGACAGCGTACCGAGGATTGGTATAAAATTATGGTGTCAACTGTTGGTGGTTCAGAAATTGCTACAATATTGGGAGTAAATCCGTATAAAACTTTGGGAGAGTTTGCAAATGAAAAATACAGGATGCGACACGGTGAACATGTTAAGTTTGAGGGATCACTCGCGTGTTATTGGGGGAAATTATTTGAGCCAGTTATTGTTAAATATATTGAACATGATTTTGGTGAACGTGTATTGGGTAATAACATTTGTGTAACAACAGATTACGGGATAAGATATTCGCCAGATGGTTACTTTGTTGGCAGATTCAGAGATGATAAAATTATTAGCGTAAATGAAAATGAAAATGAAAATGAAAATGATATTTATAAGATCATGTTGGTTGAGCTGAAATGTCCAATGCTAAGGAGACCCAAAGATGATGTACCGGAACATTATTTACATCAGGTGTTGTGCGGATTGGAGGTAAGTGAGATTACTGAACAGGGTTTGTTTGTTGAGGCAGTGTTCAGAAGGTAGCGTAATAGATTTTGATTTCACGTCAGATTATAATAAAACGCTTCATTTTGACAAAAAAATTTACGAAAATAAAACGCCATTAGCAATTGGTGTAATTGGTGTATTTGGTAATAAGAGCAATGGTGAGATTATTGATTACGGAAATTGTGGTGAAGAAGAGTTTGAAAGATTTATGAAAGACGTAGATGATAAAAAGTTAAGTGTAAATTTAGATTATATCGTGTTTGATGAAAAGGATGTTGAAAAAAATATTGTTGATAAGTTACAAAAAAATAACCAAAAAAAATTTACGGGAATTTTTTGTTATAAATTATTTGACGTTAAATACATCGTCGTTGATAAGGAAAAGGATTATCATCAGGTTTTGATTGATGCTGTTGAGACGTTAGAAAAGAAGATTAAGTTATTGGATTAATTGTCACAAAAGTTGAACATAATTGGGATTTGAAATCTTTTGGAAAATGCAGATTTTGTTTTATTGTCTGCAACAAATTTTACAGACATTGGAACAATGTCATAATATTTGGCAGCTGATGTTATTGACGGAAATATGATTTCCTCATCATTATAATCGTTGTATGATGACACAGGTTTTGGATTTAGACAACGATGTTTGTAATTTTTTTTATAGATTTTCTGAACGAATTAAGAGTTGTAAATTCACGAGCCTATTGTCAGTTTTGACGTTGTTGATGTGATCCACATCCAATCCCATTGGGATGATTCCATGAAAAACTTCATAAATAAACCTGTCAGCTCGATATCTGTCGTGTTTTTTGTTGAATCCAGAAACGTCAACTTGAATATAACCCATGTTTGAAATTTGTCCGATAAAAGTATTATTAGCAATATGTCTGATATAACCTTTGTCATTCGCTTCATACATGTCGTACACAGGGTGACGTTGCCATTCGTCCTGAATGTCGAGGTTGAACAAATTATTGTCAATTACAGACTTATTTTTGTGATATAAAGGAATTTCACCGTGGAATAATGTCCAGACAAATTCATGAGCAAACATGTCAGTAAATTCAGTGTCATCATCTCCCTTAACTTTAATCTTAAGTCCCGCTGGTGTTATTTGACCAATTGTTTTCTCAGTCGCAACATTTTTCACAACACCGAGTATGCTTGCTGCGTAAAAGTTGAATCTGTGATGGAGATAATAATCTTCAAGATCGCCTGCGTATCTGATAGATATCATCGATATCATTGATGTGCTTATTTGCATCTTATTTAATTAGCATTTTTTATTTCTAAATGAAAAAATTTTGAATTAGAAGAATAATCTGCTGTATAATATAGCAATGAATAAATCAATGACTATACCTGTTAAGCAACAGGTTGTCAAAGAGCAAAAAACAGCATTCTTCGGTTTTGACAAACAGTTTACTGTTGATAACGAAAATGTGCTAAAAAATCTTGACGCAAAAAAGTTATACAGATTGATAAAACCTAGTGTACAGCTAGAACTGCCACGATATAATGCAATAAAAATAAATTTCTTCTTTGAGGTATTGTTGGAGAAATTGTATCATGAGGGAAACGAAAATGCGTTTGCGGATCCATTTATTTCATCTGGGGTCTATCGTTTGATGCTTGGTGATGAGATAAATAAATTGGCAAATGTTGTTTTTGATAAAATAAAAGACCAAATTGAGACGTATCAATCACAAGGATCTGGCAGGAGATTTATTAGATTTTTTAAAAAAATACAGTTTTATACGGCAAAATATGCACCATTACGTGGCTCGTCATATGTTGATTTACCTGATAAGATCAAAAACAAAAAATGTGTTATTAATGTTAAAAATAACGATAACGAGTGTTTCCGTTGGGCCGTGCTTTCTGCGTTACATCCTGCGGATAAACATGTTGACAGATTGACAAATTACAGATTGTTTTCATCTTAGTTAAAATTTGACGCCATAAGGTTTCCTGTTGAGGAACGACAGATAGCCAGGTTTGAAAACTTAAATAATCTGAGTATAAACGTGTTCGGTTTAGATGAAAAAGAAAATGTTTATCCCAGATACATCAGCGAAAATGCGTCACAAAAGACAATAAATCTGTTGTTTTACAAAGATCACTATTGTTTTATCAAAAACTTTAACGGTCTTGTTTGTAGCCAATATAATAAAACAAAATCTAAAATATTCTTCTGTTACCGTTGTCTTCACGGTTGCACATCACAGAAAATTTTAGATAATCACGTAATGGATTGCAAAGAGATTCAGGTGATACATATGTCTAAATTAGGAAACAATGAATTACGGTTTAGTAATACAAATAAACAACACCAAATTCCGTTTGTGATTTACGGAGATTTTGAGGCGCTTTTGCAAAATGTTGTTACCGTAATTGGTGATCCAAATAAGTCATCAACAACAAAAACACAAAACCATATTCCGTGCTTTGTTGCATATAAAGTCGTTTGCTGTGTTGATAACAGTTTGTCAGAGAATATTAGACTTTATCGTGGTGAAAATCCAGCCAGGTGATTGATACAGAATTTGTTTACGTAAGCTGAGAAAATTATGGAAAAATACAAAAATCCAAAAGCAATGTTAGAATTAACTAAAGAGGAAAATTATAATTTTAATCATGTTGAAAATTGTAATATTTGTAAAGAAAAACTTGGAAGTGATAGAGTTAGGGATCATTGTCACATAACAGGCAGGTATCATGGTGCTGCGCATTACGGTTGCAATATAAATTACAAAGTTCCAAAATTTGTGCCAATTGTTTTTCATAACTTAAGAGGATATGATGCACATATTATTGTTCAAGCATTTGGTGAATTCAAAGGAAAAATCAAATGTATTCCGAATAATTTTGAGAGGTATATGAGTATTCCGATTGGTAAATTAAGGTTTATTGATAGCTTTCAATTTATGTTAGCATCATTGGAGGATGTTGTCAAAGGCTGCACAAATTTTTACAATTTGGAAGAATATTTTGGTGACAAAAGTGATATGTTAAAACAAAAAGGTATTTACCCTTATGAGTACATGACAAATTGGGGTAAATTTGAGGAAACAAAGTTGCCTGAAAAAAGTTTGTTTTATACATCTTTGACGTTAAGTGACATTAGTAATGAAGAATATGATTGAGCGAGAAAAGTTTGGAATGAAATGAATTGTAAAAATTTTGAAGATTATCATGATTTATACCTGAAGACAGATGTTTTGTTATTAGCTGACGTATTTGAGCAATTTAGAAATACATGTTTGAAATATTATTGTTTGGACCCTGCGTGGTATTTTACATCGCCAGGACTGAGTTGGGATGCTGCGTTAAAAATTAGCCAAATAAAATTATAATTATTTACTGATCCAGATATGTTCCTGTTTGTTGAACGAGGAATACGAGGAGGAATCAGCGTAGTTACAAAAAAGCACGCTGTTGCAAATAATAAATATATGAGCAATTATGATAAAGATAAACCGAATAATTACATAATTTATTTAACGCCAATAATTTTTACGGCTATGCAATGAGCCATCCGTTACCGTATTGCGGTTTTCGTTGGATAGATCGCGATACATTTTTGAAAGAAACTGACAAAAAAGTGCCAGACGATGTTGGGTATTTTGTTGAATGCGATATTGAATATTCTGGAGAGTTGCACGTTTTGCAAAACGACTATCCGTTTTGTGCTGAAAATATGTTAATTACGGATGATATGTTGAGCGAAGAGCAAATAAAAATGAAAAAAAAATACGGGATTGTTAAAGGAAAAATTGAAAAATTGGTACCAAATTTGAAAAATAAGGAGAGGTATATTATTCATCATAAAATGCTAAAAATGGTGCTAGATCATGGAATGGTGTTAACAAAAGTTCATCGTGTTTTGAAATTTAAACAAAAACCCTGGTTAAAGGATTATATTGATTTTAACACGAATAAGAGAGCAAGTGCAACAACAGAATTTTAAAAAAAAACTTTTTTTAATTAATGAATAATAGTGTTTTTGGGAAAACTATGGAGAATATCAGAAAGAGAGTCAATATTGAAATCGTAAATGATATTGAAAGACGAAATAGGTTAGTTGCAGATGAAAGATTTGTGAATATGAAAATATTTAACGAAAATTTAGTTGGAATACAAAAAAGAAAAGGAAATTTGGTGTTAGACAAACCTGTTTACTGTGGACTTGCGATATTAGAAATTTGCAAGATGTTAATGTATCAGTTTCATTACGATTATATCACAAAAAAATATCCGGAAAGTAAGTTGTTGTTTACTGATACAGACAGTTTATGTTACGAAATTTGTACAGAAGATTTATACGGTGATATTTACAATGACAGGAGTTTATTTGATTTATCAGATTATCCTGCAGACAGTGGTTTTCATTGCAATGATAATAAAAAGGTTATTGGTAAATTCAAGGATGAAACGAACTTTGTACCGATAACTGAGTTTGTGGGATTAAGGAGCAAGATGTATGCAGTAAAATTGGAAAATGGTGAAATAAAAAAAAGAGCGAAGGGAATAAAGAAAAATGTGGTAAAAAAAAATAGTCATTTTTGAGGATTATAAAGATGCGTTAAATGGTGAACGAAAAAAGGTTGAAATGACAGTGTTGAGAAGTCATGGACACAATACTAAAACTGATGTTGTAAACAAAAATGGTTTGTGTAATTTTGATGATAAAAGGTATTGTGTTGATGGTGTTAATACATTTGCAATTGGTTTTGAACCTGATAAGTTGAGTGTTGTTGATGTTGACATAATGTTTGAGGAAATGGGGTTAATATAAATTTTATCTAAACCTATTGTATAAATTTTGTATAAACAGTTGTATAATCATGTCAGTATACATTTTGTGTGAATAAAAGGATAGGGGGAATCTGATTTAGTATTGTTATATTAAGTCATCCTTTGAGAAAGATTTAATAACTTTATCATAAGATTTTTTAATAATATCGTTTAGATCTTCTATCATGATTTCGTCATCTTCGTGATCTTTCCAGTCGTCAAGGAAAGGATCGTTTTCATAATTTTTTTTTAGCTGAGACAATAATTTTGGCACAAAAACAAAAGTCTTAATAGTTTTACATGAATTAGTACTTGTTTCAGAATAAACACCAGCATATGAAGCGGCTGCTTTGATGCTTTCAAACTTAATTGAGGTTTTACCATTAAGGATAAAAGCAATTACCTTTACCTTATTGATACCTTTGTAATTTTCCATTATTATACAATAATATAATGTCTAATAGGAATTTTTTTTATGTGAGTAGTAATGAAGGAGGTGTATTCTGGATCTTTTATGATTTTTTCATTTTGATTTTGCAATGAAGAGAAGGTTGCGAGCAGGCGAGCGTGTAAATGCGAGCTGCGCAGCAACCGGATCGAAATGAAAAAATAAAAATGAAAAAATCATAAATGGTCCAGAATCACCTCCTTCATTACTACTATTGTCTATATATGATAATACAAAGTTGAATTGTCTATATATGATGATACAAAGTTGAATTGTCTATATATGATGATACAAAGAAGAATTATTTATGTATGATGATACAAAGTAGAATTGTCTATATATGATGATACAAAGTTGAATTGTCTATGTATGATGATACAAAGTTGAATTGTCTATGTATGATGATACAAAGTAGAATTGCCTATGTATGATGATACAAAGTAGAATTGTCTATGTATGATATGATGATACAAAGTAGAGTTGTCTATATATGATGATACAAAGTAGAATTGTCTATATATGATGATACAAAGTTGAATTGTCTATATATGATGATACAAAGTTGAATTGTCTGTGTATGATGATACAAAGTTGAATTGTCTATGAATGATACAAAGTAGAATTGTCTATGTATGATGATACAAAGAGGAATTGTCTATGTATGATGATACAAAGAGGAATTGTCTATGTATGATGATACAAAGTTGAATTGTCTATGTATGATGATACAAAGTAGAATTGTCTATATATGATG
The DNA here is from genome assembly GCA_029931535.1 of Margaritifera margaritifera. Classification (NCBI taxonomy): domain Eukaryota; kingdom Metazoa; phylum Mollusca; class Bivalvia; order Unionida; family Margaritiferidae; genus Margaritifera; species Margaritifera margaritifera. Next base: position 769,647 of record JAQPZY010001423.1, on the reverse strand, counting down.
ATACAAAGTAAAATTGTCTATATATGATGATACAAAGTAGAATTGTCTATATATGATGATACAAAGTAAAATTGTCTATATATGATGATACAAAGTAGAATTGTCTATATATGATGATACAAAGTAAAATTGTCTATATATGATGATACAAAGTAGAATTGTCTATATATGATGATACAAAGTAGAATTGTCTATGTATGATGATACAAAGTTGAATTGTCTATGTATGATGATACAAAGTAGAATTGTCTATGTATGATGATACAAAGTAGAATTGTCTATGTATGATGATACAAAGTTGAATTGTCTATGTATGATGATACAAAGTAGAATTGTCTATGTATGATGATACAAAGTTGAATTGTCTATGTATTATGATAAACCTTATTTATTGGATAAGATACATACTTTACCTTACGGACAAGTTAGTACCTTGTAATAGAAAGGCAATTTAAATCTCGTTACAAGTTTGTTTCTTTTGTTCTTTTCAAAGTATTGACAATCTCTCTTTGTGCATCATATGTGATGAGATCTATTTCGGCGAAAATAGTTTCAATTGCTTTTTTGTTCTTGATATAGAAGATGACCAAGAAATGTGTATTTTCTCTAAAAATCTTTGATCACAGAGTTGTACTTGTGCACGATCACCCATACTTATATTTTGTCATATTTTTCTTTTCCAGATACCTTCGTTCGGATCTGAATGTGTTTTCATATTATTTTTTTCTCTGATTGTTCCTCATGAATCTGTTTTCTTCTCCGCAAGTGTAGCATCGTTTATTTCAGCTTGTACAAAACTTAAAAATTTAATCTAACCAGTCAGACCAATCACGGCAGTCAGCTTGATCCAGATTTATTTACAAAGAAAATGGTACTTTTCAGCTGAGAGTAAAGTTTAATCAGAAAAAAATAAATAAAAAACCACCTTAAACATAAGAAATGCGAAGTTATACAAATGGATTAAATAGCGTATTTTTGGATGGTGAAACTGAATGAAGGCTACTCTTTTATTCATGACAGTCTATTGCATTAATGTTATGTAAGAAGAGACTGAATGGTAGAATGGCCACTATCAAAAGAAACGTATTGGTACAATTAATCCAAAGATTGCTTAGTACATTTGTTAAGTTTCTCATTTATTTACAATTCAATCACATGAAATTTAAATTGTTCCTTAAATAATGCAAAGTGATCAGATATTTGACAAAATAGCAATTTAGATTAAATATGTTATTAAATAGAAAATTTGTAAAGACAATCATAAGGTCATGAACAAAAGAATGGTTTAATGAAGACGGAAATCCAGGGGAGGGATATGTATTACATGGTAAAAAAAAAAGCAACAAAAAGAATGCAAATACATGCGCAAAGTAATAACTTCATGTGTATCTCAAATACTTATATATTTGTTGTAAATTTGTATCAATTGTGATAAGTAAATGTGATATAACAATGGTTAAAATCACAATATGTACAAATATACAAGCCTAGAACAAAATCTTAGAAGTCATATATACCTTGATATTCTTTTTAACTTTTGATTAATCTTAAATGATCACACATACCTACAAAGTGCGTCTTTTTCCAACTAGCTGTGTCACTGCATCCACAGAGATAAATTTGGATTCTAATACTTAACCAAGCTATTCATACGTCTTTCCTGATGCTGTTTTACCTACATGTAATTAAAGCACTATACTGTGATATCTAAACTATTTATTTCAATCCGAGAACAATGACAGACCGAAATAATCCCTTGACAATTAGCTGAGTAGAGCACATTGTTTCAGGTCAAAAGCTAATATTGGATTTCAGGTCAAAAGTTAATATTGGATGTCAGGTCAAAGGTTAATATTGGATTTCATCATCTTTTGCCATCAAATTAAATCATGCTCTTGCTTTTGAAGAAAGTGCTAATGTCTCATATAACTTTTACTAGCTGACTTTGTTATTTATCTACTTTCACCCAAAAAAATATATGAGCCATTAGCACATATCCCCTTTTACTTTTGTGTATTCTGGAGTATTATAAATCAGTGGATGGTAATTTCTTTCCTAAGAAAAGAAATATAACTGATTCCAAATATGAGGCTAACTCAATATTTGCTACAAATAAAAATGCAAATAGCACCTTTTACCGTTCAATGTAGACCAGTACTTCTCAAATAGAGCCATATGCAATAATTGTCAGTGCAGAGATTGTTAACACTTACGTTTCTAATTTCTGTAACTTTCGTTGTTCATCGAGGAAATACTTAGTAGATTATCTAAACTGTTGCCTCAATTGAAACACAGGGGCTCATATTGTTGCTTACAATTTACCTATCAGTCATACATATTAAGCGCGCACGACCATTGCCATGTCGACCGGTAGCGTGGTAAAATGGTCTGGCATTCCTTAAAGGTGTGGTAATAAGTCAAACTTTGTGTAGGCATAAAAAGTCGAATCCCTGAGCAAAACATCGGTACCAAATTTATTACGCTATGCGAAGTGTAGCTTGAAATATCAGTGTCGATTCTTAAATATGTCGCGCGTGAAAGGAGAGAAGTATTATATAGTACATGTATGACTGATAGGTAAATTGTAAGCAACAATACGAGCCCCTGTGAATTGAAAAGCCTAGGAATACACCATATTTGGCAGACTTTCTATAGTCACCGAGATTTTATCTATTATTGAGTAATAAAACATTTCAAAATCACTGTCTCCACTCTTTTGCACAGTATCAAAACATCCATCAAACTCATCCCGTTAGAATTAAGCGTGATGTTTGTTAAAAGATATATTTGCTGCGATGTCGATGAATCTCCATAGTGATTGTGTCATTGAAGAAAACAATCACATTTCTGTACGTATCATTAATTGATCGTATTGTACTGTAGGCAAACGTTTTCCAGTTGATATTCTTGATTTCTTCCTTCTATCACTTCAGCTACTTTTGCAAGTGTAATGTTAAATATAAACTCCAGAGGAAGACTACATGGATACAGTAGACAATGATCAGTGAGTATCATTTGGAAGTCAAGTGGTATTCTAAACTTGTTCACAGACCACAAACAATCCAGCTTCAGAACCAGTGTTTTGCTCATTACCAACTCCTAATCGTAGCTTTCTAAATTTTTAATTCATCAATCCTTTTGGTTCTGAACGAAATAGGTAACAACAAATCTTTGCATATCATGAAAATGTTTGCAGTCATTTAACTTGAAAAGATCATAGCTTCCGGATGATATGGTGTTTTGTTTCACATGCATTCTACCCAAATTGTTTACCACTCCGTTGTTAGTATCTCCATGAACCTTATACAACCTGGTACAATCAATATATTTGGAGTCAGCTTTGGTATTGCTACTAGTAAAGTTTATTTGTGTTTAATGCTGCTAGGTAAACAAGTATATGTGATACAATGATGTCTTAGATTTTGCTATTTAATTTTCTGCTGCTTGTTAGGCGTTATGTAGCTATCGTACTACGACATCTTTGCTATCTATATGCCACAAAAACGTCAGCGTTTTTTGTCGCCTAAGGTGAGGTTCTGCTGGGTCCAGGTTGTTTAAGTATTGCTTCACCAACCCTTCATTTTTCACTCAATATTTTATTCAAGCAGTCAAGTTTCTTTGATATGTTTTCATTTCATATTTTTTTTTCTTTTTTTTTTTTTTTTCTTTGGTACTATTGCCATTTCTGTATCGTGGCTCCTAATCAGCTCTAGCTGGATCAAATAAATTGAACATAATTACTTCCTGTAGATGCTAGGCCGCTAGCTATTGCTCTTCCAATCATAGATGCTGCTGTGGTCATTTTATTATTCTGTATTTATGAGTAACAAATTTTGATGCTGCTGCTAATTTTTAATATTACAGTGAACAACATTTGGATTTATAATAATGGTACTTTATGGTTATGCTTTCATTCAAAACTAGAAACTGTGTACTCTTCTAGATAATATGTATGTGATTGTTTTACATTGTAATGATCAGCGTGCCCTTCCTACACGAGATGGTAATAATATTTTTGTGTGCTCGTGATGTTGTCGTACCCCTACTGATTAGTCAATATTCAATTGTTTTGTGATATAGTCGCTTAGGTACGCTTTCATAAAAAAATTACAATCAGATAATACAAGCGTTTCAGTGATCTAGATATACCGGTGTTCAAACTGCGGTTCGCCAATACAAAATTTGATCTGACCATAAAATCTAAATCAAAGTGATAGTAATAGCGCAATTTGAGGTTAAAATAGGAATGATTCCGCCATTACCTAATGGTTAGAATTTTTACTGCCTGTACCTGTTGAACTGCCTTGGAGTGGGGTGTCATCCTTGACTCTTGCCCCCAGTGTCCACCGGAGGAGGTCAAAGGTCAAATGTACACAGATTTCAATTACATTGAGATTATAAATACTACATATATGCATTAATAGTAGGTTGACGCATCACATGTGACGAATTTTGAATTATGACGCATGGGTCACTGTCTGAAGGTGGGATTAAGTATGAAGAAGAGGGGGTGTTGATATCATGTAAAGGCAACAAAATGGATAGTTTTTCTCAGTTCTGTCTGCCGCTTTTTTCCTGGACCTAATGGATGTTGGCTAGTCTCTCAGACGCTAACATCTGCTGTCCATTATATTCTACATGAAAGGAGTGAAAGAGAACCAAATTCTCTATAAGACGCAGGGATTTCTTGCCGATGATGCCAGCTTGACCTATGGCTTTCACAACAACATTATGGAATAATTGTTCAATATTGTGAGGACTACGTGTAACTCAGACTGTATCTTTGTTGTGTGCATTGACACAGGAAAATTAAATTTAATAATGAAAACAAAGCATGTGAATGTACATCTTCAAGGTAAAGAAAACTTAAGTTTTATGTCAGTCAGGAAAAATGATGTCAGATCAGTTTAGTTGTTTATTTGCCATGCTTCATTTTTGACGTCATGCTCATTATGATGTTATAATTTCCATGATGTCAACACTTGCTCAAAGGATGAAATCAAAATGCATCAGTTTGACGTAAACAATCCGCAAAGGGGCGTAGATTTTACCGTAATTTCCGCAGACTGATATCTTAAATTCTTCACGCAGACACAGTCTGGACAGGTCGAGGCTGTAAGAATATATTCGTACATTCAGCCGAATGTACGTCCGCAAAAACTTATCAAGTTAGGAAGTATCACGACGATTACCACAGAGTTTCTTTCAGAGAGTAGAAGGTATTCGGACTCGAACAGTGGGTAAAGCTGGTACAGTGTTAAAGTGGGTAAAGCTGGTACAGTGTTAAAGTGGGTAAAGCTGGTACAGTGTTAAAGTGGGTAAAGCTGGTACAGTGTTAAAGTGGGTAAAGCTGGTACAGTGTTAAAGTGGGTAAAGCTGGTACAGTGTTATACTTTTAGTAGTCATGCCTTATATCAATTAACATTTTCTGGAAAGGAAACATAATGCAAGTCATAATTATAATACCTCAATCGGAGCATCGCTCGGCCGTTTCCGTCAAGTCAACAAAGAACCTCGGATGTGGTTGATGGCTCTTGTCGTTCGCCTACGGCGGAGTGCACCACATATGTTGCGACAGAAAACTCCGACAATATTCCGATTGTGACTTTGTCTCCTTCCGCCGCCATATTGAGCCATGTGAACAAAAAAGTAGTTCCGAATATAGTTCTAAATGGCGGAGAATTACATTTGAAGTTTCTTTCTCGACTTAACGGAAAAGGCTGAGGATGTTGTGACTGATAATAAATTTCAGAAAATGACCCGCAATGACTTGCAAAAATGGCCAATTTGTACAGGAATTTCCATGTCTACCATTCATTACCTGCTCAAAATAACTGAGATCTTGTGTTGTGAAGGTTTGTTGTTATCATGTTTAATTTGTGAAGTAATGTTTTTCTTCCGAAAACTTCAAGGGTATACCTATTAGATCGTGCTGAAATAGACTTTAGTCAACACGAATAGGTTTGAGTACAAATTCAATAACCTATTTATTATATGCTTTAAAGCAAAACTTTCTTTTGTACGCCGTCATTAATATAAAAACCGAACACAATGTTAAAACTTGAAAAAAAATTGTTCATCTTCACGCGATTAATTTTAAAAGACCTCAACCATCATAAATTCTTAGCAAATGAGTACCATTCATGCGTACTTCTTTGTGACGTTTTATAATAGCGGTGACGTAAATTAAGCTGTTACGTTACGTTGCCGGCAAATTTTCGCGGCGAAAATACTATATTACTCTTTTTCATTGTGTCCATAAAGCATCTACTTTTCTGTAAGTAATCATGCGTTGGGGGGGGGGGGCTGTGGATTTTGGTACACACTCAACTCAACCCTACGTGTATCTCTCTTTTTGAGCAGCAGCTCTACTGATTTTTGAGATTTCATTTTCTTGTCAGCGAAACTGAAGCCGAAATTGTCACCCAGTCAATAATCTGTCCTCTCTACTATCCACATCGTCGCCCCGGGCGCCATTTACCCTTAGTAAGCAACTGTCTGGGTGCCTTTTGAAGTGGACGATATTGCACGAGCTGAATTATCAAGCATTCCAAATGAACCAACTAAACTTTAGTCACTTGCCAGTTGAACAGCAGGATGACCTCAAACTAAAACGATTTAAATCTCTTAAAGAGGAAGGATGACCAGAAATCAAAACGATTTAAATCTCTAAAAGAGTAAGATCTCTTATGTAGACCCCAATCTCAGAGCTGGGGAAATTCAAAATCAACCAAGAAAAACATTGGGGCTGCAGCACTTTCATTGCGGCTCGTTACAAATGAAATTAAAACTATCGGTAAATGAATATATTGATGGGGGGGGGGGTGTCCAAAGACTAACATTATAACACTTGGACCCCTAATCCTACAATGTAAGACGCCGACCATGATAGTTACGATGGGTGCGGTGGGGGGAGGCGGATACATCACGCCCCTTCCCCTATCGTAACTGTCAGGATCGATGTCTTACTTTGTATGACTATTGGACCCCATCACTAAAACCATTTACCGTTAGTCTTAATTTCATTTGTGAGGAGCCCCTGTAGTTAGCCTAGCCTGTTAATGAACACGAAAATAGGTTTAAAGAAATGAAAACTGGTTACTCACGAGTCTGGACAATAATGAATCGGCCAAATCACGTTGAACCCGTCCATGAAAGCATCAAATCCTAGTGTCAGTTTTATGTCCAAGAAAACAAAATAACCTTTGCTTTAATTTTGAGCTCCTACAAGGAATACTTGTGCCCATTTAGATAAAATATTAAGACCATGCTGTGTAATTTTCAAAACCTTAAATCGGCTACCATTGGTGGAATTACTTGTTTGATGTTGACGTAGTTATTCGCCTGTTCTATAAATAGCTACGTATCAGAAACCCTCAAAAAGGATTCATAGCTGAAATAAGTCTGTAATACTGATACGAAATATTTTTGAAACAGCAAAATAAAAATAAACAAATTGATAACATTTTAGAGTTGCAATTATAAAGTTTAATATGACTCAAGCATGTAGATTTTACAATTTCCATATTTCCAGTTTTATAATGTCGTTCCTTTTTATCATCATTTTTATGTGTATCTAATACAATTGGTTCTCCATACGTAAGGAACAGCCTATGACAAGGATTACCCAGCTAAAATTGGCCAGATTCAACATTCAGATAGCAATCCTGAGTGAAACTCGCCTAGCTTAGGAAGGAAAACTCACCGAAGTAGGAGTCGGCTACACCTTCTTCTGGAATGGCCGAAGTAGAGAAGAGCGACGTGAAGCTGATGTTGGGTTTGCCATAAAAATCACAGCTAGTCAGTAAGCTCACCAATCTTCCAAAGGGCGTGAATGACAGACTAATGCATATGAGACTTCCACTGTCTGGAGAAGAAAAAAACATGCATAATCAGCGCCTATGAACCCACCATGACCAACCCAGATGAGATCAAGGACAAATTGTACGAAGACCTGGAGTCTCTTATCGCAGAAGTACCGAAGTCACACAAGCTCATCATCCTTGGCGACTTCAGTACTAGAGTTGGCACAGACCACCAGACATGGTCAGGTGTCATTGGGAAAAATGGTTTTGGCAAATGCAACAACGGGGATTCCTCCTACTGAGGAAATGCGCTGAACACGACCTCCTAATCACCAACACAATCTTCCGCCTACCAAAACCGCAACAAGACGTCTTGGATGCACCCACGCTCCAAGCACTGGCATCTCACTGACTATGTAATCGTCAGGAGAAGAGACAGGCAAGATGTCTGAGTCACGAAGGCCACGAGAAGTGCAGAAGATTGGACTGACCACAGACTCATAGTCTCCAAGTTCAATATCCAGATTCAGCCCAGCAGACGACCAGAATGCCAAAAAGTGCCCAAAAAGCTCAATGTCTCCAAATTGAAACAAGAGAATGTAAAACAAGCATTTGTCGAAGAACTGTGCAGCCAACTGGAAACAATGGAGAATATCGATGAAAACTGGTCATTCTTCAGAGACTCTGTGTACTCAGCTGCATCCAAAACCCTCGGTCCCACAAGACGTAAACATCAAGATTGGTTTGATGAGAACGATGCTGCCATGCAGAGACTTCTGAATGAGAAGCATCAGCTACAAAAGGCCTGTTTAGAATATAGCACTTCATCATCTAAAAAGGCAGCTTTGAACAACATCAAGAGGACTATCCAATGCAAACTCAGAGAATCGCAAGACTCATGGTTGAGCAACAAAGCAGATGAGATTCAGTCCTACGCAGACAGAAATGGCATGAAGAACTTCTATGATACTTTGAAGACAATCTACGGGCCACTGTCATCAGAAACATCTCCAATACGGAGTGCTGACAAAACCACACTGCTCACTGACAATAAAAGATACTATAAAGATGGACAGAACACTTTAACAACATCATCAATCTACAATCATCTATCAGTGAGGAGGCAAGTGATCGAAAGCCCCAAGTGTAAATCAAGAGATCACTTGCTGATCCTCCAGAGCTGACTAAAACTGAGAAAGCAATTGACCAGCTGTCAAATGGCAAAGCACCTGGAGCGGATGCTATACCAGCAGAAGTTTACAAAGCAGGAGGCTCGCATATGGCACAAAAACTGACAGAACTGTTCCAGTCAATGTGAACTCAAGGAACTATACCCCAGGAGTATAAGGATGCATCCATTGTCCACTTGTACAAGCGGAAAGGCAACAGACAATCCTGCGACAACCATCGGGGCATCTTTTTGCTGTCAATAGCCGGCAAAATCCCTGCCACAGTTCTGCATAATCGCCTTCTGCATCACATTGATCGCAGGCTCCTGCTTAAGAGCAAGTGTGGCTTCAAGAAGGGACGAGGGACCACAGACATAGTGTTTGCAGCTCGTCAGCTCCAGGAGAAATGCCAGGAACAGAACTCCAACCTGTACACGACATTCATCGACTTGACAAAAGCCTTTGACACAGCCAGTCGTAACGGCCTCTGGAAGATCATGTCAAAATTTGGTTGCCCCGAGAAATTCATCGTAATAGTTCGGCAATTCCATGATGGCATGCTTGATCGTGTCGTGGATGAAGGTGAGTCATCTGAACCATTCCCAGTCACCAATGGAGTCTAGCAAGGCTGTGTGTTGACCCCAACCCTCTTCAGTATGATGTTCTCTGCCATGCTTACTGATGCCTTCCGTGACTAAGACACTTCAATTGATATCAGATACCAGACTGACGGCAAGCTCATCAATCTGAGGATACTACAGGCAAAGACTAGATAACAGGAAGTGACTGTTCGTGATCTCCTGTTTGCTGACGACTGTTCCGTGAATGCCAGATCTGAGTCTGACATGCAACAGAGTATGACCATTTCTCTTCAGCTTGCGACAATGTTGGTCTCACAATCAGTATCAAGAAGACAGGTGATGCACCAACCTGCACCAGGAAAGAGTTTCGTAGAGCCTACCATAATAATAAATGACCAAATCCTCCTTGCAGTGGACAAGTTCACCTATCTTGGCAGTACACTGTCACGTGCAGTCCACATCAATGATGAAACCAACGCCAGAATTGATAAAGCAATTGTGGCTTTTGGCAGACTACACGCAAATGTGTGGGAGCATCAGTCTACAAAAAAAAGGAAGGTCTACAAAGCCCTTGTGTTGCCGACTCTGCTGTATGCATGCGAAACCTTAACGGTGTACAGACGCTATGCCAAGAAACTGAACCATTTTCACATGGGCTGCATGAGGAAACTGACGAGGATAAGATGGCAGGACAGGGTCCCAGACACAGAGGTTTTCACACGGGCAGGCATTCCAAGCATCCACACTCTGCTGATGAAATCACAGATGAAATGGCTATGCCACGTTACCAGGATGTCAGAAGAGCGACTTCCAAAGAAGATCTTATACGGTGAGCTGAAAGAGAGAAAGCGATCTCAGGGTGGTCAGAAGAAACGCTTCGAAGATTCCCTCAAGTCATCCTTGAAACATCTCAACATTGACCCTGAGTCTTGGGAAGATCTCGCACAGAATTGCTCCACCTGGCGCAGTCTCATCCATACTGGAGCTACAGACTTTGAACTGAGGTTAATTGCAGAGTCAGTGCAGAAGCGCGATCAGCGTAAAGCTCAGAACTGCAGCACGTCCTGTATTGATCAAGCAACCCCAAGAGGCATCTCCTGTCCAGTTGGCCACAGACAGTTCAGAGCACAAATTGGCCTGATCAGCCACTTACGTACTCACAGAAACCAAACCAGTTACTGTCATGGTCATTCTTCGAACTCGAAGGACAAACAACAGGGCCAGCTTTACAATCCCATGTACAGTGCCAGGTCAAAAGTTAGTAGCCACCTGAGTAAGTAAAGTCAATGTCATCTGACGAAATAGAAGTTCAGATGGTCGCTGCATGGATACGAACTATTCTGCAAGCTTGATTTTATAGGTGTGCACTAATGAATATCTTAACTGCAGTCCGAAATTGCAAATTTGCAGCGAGTGGTATTTAGACCTCACTGGTGATGTAAACAAAACACGACACCTAACGATAAGGAATTGACCGATGGGCAGACTTTCTTGTCTTGTTCATCGCAAGTTTTGACTATCGTAGATAATCTTTACCGGACCTTACCATAGCTTTTAATGAGCCTCTCAGTATTTATGATTCTGAAAGCACTGTCAACAGAAGATTAAAGAGTCTAGAATTCAAGAGATGCACTGTAAGGAATCAAACTGAAATTTCTCAGCAGAATCATGCATCGCATATTTTATGGCTTAAAGAGAGACACAACTGGGCAGTTGAAAACTAGTAGTCAACAGTAATTTTTAGCGATGAAACTAAAGTTGTTTTAGGCAAAGGTCGACATTTTATGTTTGGAGAAAACCCGATGAAGAATGGCAACCAGAGTAGTTACGCCTGTGCAGTGCATACTTGTCATTCAAGAAGATTTCGGCAATGTTTTAGGGGGTGTATAACCTGCACCGGTGTTGGAAACTGGCCCCAGCGGAGGGAAAATTTTACTCTGTCAAGTGTATTAGCATCTTTAATGAAACATTTTGGACAGATATTGCAAAAGAGTTTTCAAATGGAGAATTTACCTACCAGGAAGATAATTGACTGGTCAATATTTCTAGGAGGACAAAACAGTGAAAGATGATAAAACAATGAATCCTTACTCTAGACATCACATACTCTGGACCTTAATATTCTTGAGAATATATGGCAAACATTTAACTCTTAGCGCTTAAAAAAGACCAGATGAAATCAAAGCTAGGTCTGATCACCTTCGTATTGTTCTTGGCATTTGGGAACCCTTCAATCAATCTTACAGAGAGGACTTTATGACTCCATAACTAGGCGATTACAAACTCTGGTAAGAGTCAAGGAATCAGTTACCAGCTATTAGATGTGTACCATTTTCTTTCATATTTGTGTCAGGAGATTGTTTAGAAATAACGATCACGCTACTTTTCCTTCAATGGCGTCAACATAAGTGGCTACTCACGTTTGATCCAGTAGTGTACATCATTACAGGTTAACCTGAAGTAGCAGCCAACCACATTGTCCTAGTGCTGTTAAATCTACTGAGTAACACCTGTGCGGTAATTACTCCAAATTGCTTGTTTTATTTTAACTACTGATGTATAAGACATAAAGTTTAACTGCACCCTTGAAAAACAATTTAACAATCTGAAACATTCTACAGGTGTATGTCCACAAATAACTTAAAAATCGAGTTGGTTATAATTGTTTAGACATTCAAAATTAGGAGGAAAAACAAGTTTTTGTTGCCAGTCAAAGGATCGCAAACATACTATATGATTATTTACAGCTTCGTTAACTTCACATTATGTCTACTTCGTTGGTCACGTCTTAGTCCGTAGAAATGTGGTATCAATCCGGATATCTAAAATGAAAGCAAGTTTGCGAAAATTGTCGCCTTTTAACCCCTATTTTTCAGTCTCTTCAGGTGAGAGGTGTAAGTAAAATGCCATGATCCAATCGTTTTATTATTTATTGACCACAGTATGACTGACATACTATCAAAGAACAGTTTTTTCTGAGCCTCATTAACTCAGTTATATTTACTGGGTTGGTCTCATCATAAGGCCAGTGAAAGGTTCTATCGATAATTATATCTACAGGGAAAGGCATATTTTATTTTTTACAGCTTACAATGAATGGCTTGAAGTGTCTCGGTGCTAGAATAGCATGTCAATCTACGTCAACGCCTGTAAAAATAGCAGATCAATCGGCGTCAGCACCAGTCACAATAAAGCAAACAAGCTTTTTATATATAAGGGCGAATACAACAGAGATTGAATGGAGTGGAAATGTCGCCATATTACAAGTCTTTGGTTTAAAAAAAAAATAAAAAAAATTATTCGGACATACACCTGCACTTCCCCAACTAATATGTTATTTATCCAGTTCCTATTAAACAATTATTTTGTATTCTTTGATTGATTTTGGACATGTTATAAGTGTAAATTAGATCATTCGGAGATAATGTTTTAAGTCATCTAATTGTTGCTAATTTTTTGTTGCTTTAAGCATGGTTTTAGTTGATCGAAGCCCTGCCTGTTATGTCAATGTGTTATTGGCCAGTGAACATACATATATTTCCACATGCATATTCATTTAAGAAGATTTATTATTGAACAGAAAGTAATAAAAAAATAAGAGCCATAACAGAAACGACATTTATGTTAATGCTGAATGACTTTTTAATGCATTGTAATCAATGAGTTGGAGACAAGTATGCACTTTTCTAAAAAGCTTGCCGTCTTTTAGATGAACCAACTAAATGCTTTATCGACAGACTCTGTTGCATTGGGTAATATTTAGGATGTTACTGAAGATGATTTGTGGATAATCTGTACACCTTTTTAGAGTTAAGTTTTAGTACGTGTTTTCTATTAGGCAGTATTTTGTAACATGGCATAGGTTTAATCATGACTTTTAATACTCATTATAAGTATTTGGTTTAATGGTACACAGTGACACAAATCCTTGCACTTGCATTTTCAAATGGTAATGTAACATCTGAAGAACATTTTAAAAAAGGCTAAAGCTATTCAATGCAAAGTCTACGAATGCGATCCGAGCAGACGGGAGCAGCAGTGCATCACGAGGATGTTAAGAGGTCATACAATATCAAGATGGGTTCTTTCTTTGGGTTTTATTTGTTTTATATTTCTAGTGCTACCGTCATGACAACACGTGCTCTAAAGAATAGGTAACATTAACAACTCATTATATCAATGGGTGGTTCTGCCTTAGCATTTAGCTGGTGTAGCTGCATGAATATACGTTTTTTTAAAAGGAAAAACAAATTTGCTCTGTAATCTTGCCTAGGCATGGCTCAAGACCTTCGAGGAAATCTTAAACGGAGGCATTGACACCGGTGAGCTTCGCAATGCAGATCATCCGCCGTTGCTTTTTTGGCGGAATGACAGGACTCTATATATATTCTCTGCATTTGCTTTTAAGTACTGAACTTTCCTATGTATCAAAATCCCCCCTCAAAAAAAAAAAAAAAAAAAAATCTCGGGTTAATCAAAAGTGTCTTTTTAAGACAAACGTACAATTTAGGTAGTTAAGTTCTTGTGATAGGTTATCAGTTCTTTTTTGGAGAGACTGAAATAGAAACAGAGCAACGTGCTATGGGTCACAGATTTCACCCTCTGGGATGGCATCAATACCTGCTTATTCACTGTGCACTGTAGCTAAATACAATTAGAGAAGCACACCATAATCCTCATAGTCAAAATAATAAGCAATTTCCTTTAAATCAGTACCAAGATTATCTAAATCTAGCTGAAAACGTGCGATTTTATCCAATCGAATTATGTGATTCTCTAAAGCCCGTTTTGCAAGCGGTGCGGAGGTAAATTGTCCTGTCCGCTAATGATGGTAAAAGCCGTCTACCTGGAAAGACGGCAAAATCACAAACTCCGATGAGTATCCAATTAAGTGCGATTTTATTTTCGGAAAAATTAATCTGATTTTGTTTTAGCAACTTGCTTTTCTTGGAAACGTGCTCTTTCTCGCTGGCCGTCTGAAGAATTCGAACAGCACTTGCATCAATTTGTGCTCACGATTTGTCTTACAATGTACACGAAGTTAAGTTTCACGCAAACAAATTAATCGGTTTACAGTCAGTATCCAACAAGTTCTGCAAAAACAGGTGAGGATCAGGGGAAGGGGGGCGGTGCTCCCCTATCCCCCAGACAATGAGAGCGAAACAACTGGAATGTTTCCTACAATAAGTTTTCTTTACAGTTGTATGGCCCCCTGGGCACCCACTGGGGATTTCGACCCACACACACCTCGCCCCACCCCCACCCCCCCAACGATATTTCTGGATTCCTGGATCCGCTCCTGAAAAGTATGTAGTAACTATCAACATTTTTGGGGTTTTAATAAATTATATATTTAAAGCATTAAGTTCGTAATCTTTTAGTACATTTTTAATGAGATAAACGAGGACACAAAGTAAAAGAGTAAAAAAAAAATACGGCCATAAAATGTGCATTACGTGACATAATGGCAAAACGTGGGTCCTTCATCTACAAATTTTTATAGTCATTATGATGTTTTGCCTCTTTCAAGCAGACTGCTTGAAATCCAACGAATGTTTTTTCAAACTTACTTTAATTTTCCTATAAAATTTTAATATTTGCTATTAAATTTTACTTCAGTACAATTAAGATAAACATTTAAAAAGTAAATATTCATGGAAGTTGATTGGATTTATAAGGGAGGGAAGTAATTCTTGGCCATAATCCGTTGGATTTTAAATACATTTATATGTCATGTGAATTCGGTATAAATCATCTTCTCAATGTGCCACTTTCAAATTTACATTATTCTAAATCAAATAAACTCGAGATTGGAGTCATAAATTATATATTGACTATTTAAATTACAAACTGGCTGCATGTACGAGCAATTAACATTTTTCCGTCGAGCGATATTTTCTTTTTGCAGATTGATTTTGGTTCAGCCTTAGTGTTCAGTTGCATAATACATTTATTTTCTTTTTGTCCGTTCGCGTGCGATTGACAGATACGTGATGTCAAATATAAATATTTTCAGTGCAGAACAGGCGTAAAGACATGCTTCAAACCTTAACCTTTTAAATCTTTTCAATATCCATTGATGTGAAACGATAATGTCATATTTCTAATGTCCGCAAAATGATTTATATAGCAACTGCTTATTCAAAGCACGCAACGTCATTTTACAGACATAATTCACTAATTTGCTTAATTTATAACGAATTCAGTATAGGCGGTCCAAATTAACTATTGGAAAATTGACAAATGCACGAAATGAAAGCCAATTTGTTGGGATTGGTGCAGTGGGGAACTTAGGACCAATTAAATGTATCGGTTTAATTGGCGAGTGCCTAATTGAGAGTAAATGTGTATTCGCAGATAACATCTGATTTGACAGAAAATTGACGAATGTCGATCGAACAGTCGTTTTAAAATCGAATTCTTAGTGATCTATTTCAGACTGGTGTAAACTTTCAAGGTAATTGCATGACCAGTAGTGATCAGGTGTTATACTGTTAAAGGAATAGCATGGATCTAAGGGTTCTTCTCTCATGGTGCATCCTGATACTTACCATTATTGCAATGCTTTACTTCACAGGTAACCTGTCAATTCCCTTTATCTGTTTGTCCTTCTGTCTATGCGCATGTTTGTATATATGTGTGTATATATATATATATATATATATATATATATATATATATATATATATATATATATATATATATATATATACTTTTTCTGCATGAGTTTTTTTTTTTTCTCTTTTTTGGGGGGTGGGGTGGGGGGAGGTACGGGGTATGAAAGATTTATTCATCAACACTTGCGGCTGACCAAAGTAAATGAAACTGTTACAGATTATTTTATTTTATTTTTCTTTTCTTGGATTTTGTTTGTTTTTCTTCTTTTTAAAATAAAATATGGTTCTCTGGTCCTTGAATATTTGGATCTCATGCCAAAAGGTACATAAATATCTGGATTTGGTCATCCTGGTGAGCGGAAAAAATGGACTTCTTCGTGTATAAATTAAGCCAAACTGCGAATAGACGCTGTTAGTTCTACTTGTAATTTAGAGCGAATAGCGTAAACTCTAATCTGCCAACAATTTATGCGACTTCACGTCCGAATCTATGGTGGTTGCTGTCGGGTGTACGTTTTACACGTGCGATCGAAGTCAGTTATTTCCCCCTGAATCAAATAGGTAGCGCCACCAGAAAACATGATCCAAGAAATCTCTAATAATACGTTTTAATACCTCTCTGTCTTTCTTTCATGTATGTTAATTTTTATTTTTGTAAATTTTTTTACATTTTTTAATTTTTTATCAAGACAATTGTTTGACCACAATAGCGTCGTCTGGGAATCAAATATATGTGTGTAACCTTAAATTTAAAATATTATCAAGTGGTTTTTTTCAATATGAATAAAGGCGTATATCTAAATAAATAAAGAAGTAAAGAAAAAGGTTAATATTTTTCTCGTTCTGTGATACCCCTAAGTAAGTAAGTACTTTTTATATTGCAACAACCCATGGGTTTAAAAGCAGCTAGTTTAGAAGTTCAAATCAAGACCGAGCGAGGATAAAAAAAAAGACATATTGTCAAAAGCACTCCATGAGTTTGGCTTGAGGTCATTGTTTTCCCCTATATTTAAAAAGACCTCCAGACAACAATCGTTGTCACCGAAGGGTTATGCTAAACGCACTAATATCACAAATACGTTTCCTCTTATCAAACTATGGACCACATATTCACTAGACTCCATTTTCTATTTTCATACTTGTATAGTTTTTCTTACTTCACACTGGTATGATTTATCAGTACGCAGTTGTAAGCCATAGATCGGTATTTTATGCCAAGTAGCATCAAACAGGATCCCGGCAACCTAATACACAGAGGTATTCCTATCACTAAATACTAAACACGTATAGGTAAGAACACCTCAAGAAATCCGTAGGCTAAGAAATTTCAGGGGCCATTTACGAAACTAACTCAGGCCACCATAATGTGCAGTGAATTCGGTTCAGTATGACGCCTGTTCCTACTAATTAGCTAATTACTCGGTTTGAGAAATATCTTCCCAATACCGATTCCCCAGAATCAACAAATAATCACTAAAATCTATACAATGTATAAACGGAGACGTAAACACAAATAACATATACCCTAGGTGTGTTATAATATTTTATATCTTTTTGTAGTATTTATATTCTTTTATCTAATAATCATTTTTATAATAATTATTCGAATTTGTATAGCCATAAACGTTGATGTCTATGATAGTAATGATGACGATGATTTTTGCTGTTGTTACTGTTGTTGTTGTTGTTGTTAACGGATTATGATAAAATTTACTAACCCAAATTCAGATTGACAAACATGTCATCAAATTACACGCGGGTTATGAAAATAAAGCTGTATTTGATCAAGGTGTACTAGGCGATTGTTTTCGTCACAGAAGTAAAATAATGAACTTTTCAAAATCATTCTTTAAGTGGTACTTATCTCGAGACTTCTGTACTTCCTTCTTTCCAAATCAATGTGAGAGTGTTTTCCTACGAATTGTCACTATTACTCCACAGTTTTAAGAGACTGGCGTATTTTAGAACCATTATATTATTTGTTATTTAAAATATTTAATTTTTAAAATATATTCAATTCATTTGCTTGGAAATCTTTTCTTACATAAAGCTTGGACTTCCTAACATGAAACATCTTTATATGAAAATTATTATAAAGATTATGAGAAGATACTGGGGATTCCTGTTTATAAAATACATAGACCTTGTCTTGATTGTGATTGGAATCTTTATAAATGACCAATGAGTGCATTAGCCTTAGCAGGCACAAAGGTTCAATATCAGCCCGCGATGGTGATGCATATTTTAAAAATTAATTTTATGAATTTATTTCATTTACTAGTTATTGACTTATATACTTATTTATATATTGATTTACTTACTCGTTTGTTTTCTTATCTATTTAGTTACTTACTTTCTTATTGTCTTACTTAACCTGTCTTACTTGCTTAATGACTTGCTTCTTTACTAACCTACATAATCTATTTTACAAAAACAGGTATCGAAGGAGCCTGCCATTCTCAAAACACAACGACAACAACAACAACAACGTCTAGACCTCGCCCATGATACTTCAACGCTCTCCTCTTTCAGTAAGTATTTCAGATTGTTTTTCTTTCTTTCTTTCATTGGCAAACTTTATTTGGTTAAATTTAAAATAACACAGATAGAAGAAGACAACAAAAGCAATGAAAAACGAACAAACTCTTTAAATGCCGTAGTTGGAGGAAAATGGTAGTGTCATGAAGACATCGCTCTTATGGCAGTGCTACAGCATTTATTTCAAAAGGTGATGTACCATAATACTTATCGTCTTCAAGAGGCATTGTACTGATATACCATAATATTTATCGTCTTCTGGAGGCATTGTACTGATATACCATAATACTTATCGTCTTCTGGAGGCATCATACTGATATACCATAATACTTATCGTCTTCAAGAGGCATTGTACTGATATACTATAATATGTATCGTCTTCTGGAGGCATCGTACTGATATATCATAATATTTATTGCCTTCAAGAGGCATCGTACTGATATGCAATACTATTTATCGTCTTCTGGAGGCATCGTACTGATATGTCATAATACTTATCGTCTTCTGGAGGCATCATACTGATATACCATAATATTTATCGTCTTCTGGAGGCATCATACTGATATACCATAATATTTATCGTCTTCTGGAGGCATCATACTGATATACCATAATATTTATCGTCTTCTGGAGGCATCATACTGATATACCATAATATGTATCGTCTTATAGAGGCATAATACCATAATATTTGTGACATTTATATCCCTCATAGTGCCAATTCGTTAATTTCTCTGCGATTTTTGTGGGCTGATCATCTTTATTTGCAACCAAACAATGACCAACATAATCGCTTTTGTAAGGCTTGTTTCATGTTTTATGAATCGCAATTTGTAGAAACGTCGTGCTTTATTCCATGAGGAGAAATTATAATGTATATAACAAAGGGGTAGTTTTTATTCTTCAAATTCATTATCGTTTGATTTAATATGTATTTTTAAAACTTTGTACAGGTTCATCCCATCCATGAGAGCAAGACAACATACTACAGCATATTCCAACTTACGACAAACCATCTTGTTTAAACTGATGGCGAATGAGCAAACGGTTTACTTTCATAAACATCATCATGGACTCCCAACGGTTGAAGAAGAATGCTTTCTTCGTGGCTATGAACGAATAACTAAAACAATGAATATCTTCTGGAAGATTTTTCACTTGTTCCCATAATAAATATTTTGATAATGAGTTATTATGTCAACCGTGTAATCAAATTTTTAAAAAAAGGACAAAAAAAAAAAACAAAAAGAAAAACGTGGAATTTAAAAAAGTCAGTGAGTTTGACACAAATGAGATTGCAGAACCAGAAATATGTTTTCTATTAAAGGAATTACTCATCTGTCGTTCTATCAATTTGTATGTATATATGTTCATAAAAAAGGCCCAACGACACTAAATATATATGCATCACAAAAAAGAAGTATTGCCACAAATAAAATGAGCTTGATAATCATATGACGATGCACGTAAGCAATACATTACGATACAAGCATTTCCTCCAGGTGGAGCACTGTCTATGACGCATCATTCATAATCTATCTATCTATCTATCCACCACTCCTCCATCTATCTGTATATATATATATATATATATATATATATATATATATATATATATATATATATATATATATATCTGTGTGTGTATCTATCTGTATGTATGTACATGTATTCATGTCTTTCTGTCTGTCCATCCCTTCCTACCTTACATACTTTTCCAATTACTTTTCCAATTACTTTTCCAATAAGCATAATTTCCTCTTTGAGTTTGTTAGTAGATCTGAGTCACTTAAAGAGAAGCAGAAATATTTAATGCACGCAATTAACGTAAACTCAAAAAACATGTTTTCCTCACGGTTTTATTTATTATTATAAATTTTAAAAAGATAGGGGAGAGTAAAAAGCTCAGACTGTGGACATTAAATGTAAATAGTAACCTTTTTTTGTGTGTTTTTTTGTTGTTGTTAAATTGTCATAATTATTATTTCTCAGACTTGATGAAAGTGAACCGGTAGCAAATATGCATAGTAGTATAGTATATAATGTCTGTATTTAGAATTAGATAAGATATATACCTTTTGTATTTTATTGTGCAAAAAAAATGTCAAGGTGTTCTTTCATCCCATTAAAGCTGCAATTCCTAGTGTTTGTTTGCTTGTTTGTTTGCTATTGTAGTTTTTATGTGTGTGTGTGGTGGCGGGGGTTAAACAGAAATCTGAAAATGCTACAAATGAATTCTAATATTCTATGCCTTTCTTTATGAGATACCAGAGTGCAAACGTTAAAAAAATGTAAATACAAATGTTGAATGTTGACATTACGAAAGAATGTAACAGTCTGGCTGTATTTAATATGCTAAAGAGACAAGGACATGAATTGCTCTAACTGCGACACACAAACGGGTACAGTCTGTTACTTCGCATTGCTATGCAATGGAAAGCCAAACCAGTAATCGGAGTATTCTCGGTATTTTCCGTGAAAATACTAAGATGTGTTGTAAAAGCAGCCATTTTGAATTTCATTCTGAAAACGAACCTATAACGTGACGGTATCACGTAACGAAATACTACGTCAATGTGTACATGAAAACTAAAGTACTGATTCATTTTTTTTAAAAATCCGAAGCTACTTCCAGTTACAATATATTTCTTGGCTTGAATGTGATCGTCCGGAATAAAGCCAAACTGGAAAGGTGTAAGAATGTTATTTTCACAGAAGTAATTAAATGTGTGTTTAAAAACCAGTCTTTCAAAAACGTTGCCAGCAGTATTGAGAAGCGATATTGGTCTGTAACTAGATACGATGGAAGGGTCGCACTTCTTTCAAATTGGACAGAAGTTTGCTTCTTTCCAAGAGTCTGGAAATGTTTCTTTTCTAAGAGATTGGTTAAAAAGTGAACAAAGTGGGTGTAAGAGTTCATTAGCCAGCTCACGCTGAATACAGTGATTTAGACCATCGGGACCAGAAATGTTATCAAGAGGAAGGCTTTTGAGAACATTTTGTACTTCATCAGGTGTTAATTCTATAGAACTCAAGCTTACATCCGTATATAAAGGTATATCTAGAAGGTTAACATTTGTTTCATCTAGTACAGTTTGCTCTTAAAAAGTTAAATACTTCAGCTGTGTTAATTTAATCCGTGAATATCGAACCGTTGTGTTGATGGTATGGAACAAAATGTGTATGGTGTGGGCTGATGAATACCTCAAGTGCTGACCACCAATCTTTGGGTGATGTAATGCATGATTCAGCTAGCTTTTGTGCTAATTTGTCAGTATGTAGCTGTTTGGCTTCTATAATCATAGAGATTGTTTTGTTGCGCATGGACCGAAATTTAATTCAATGAGAGGGTATGTTAAATTGCTTGGCTTTTCAAACGGCTCTCATACGTTTGCGTATTGACCTTTTGATTGCCGTTGTGATCCATGGAGGTTCTGATGGTTAACTTTAACAGTTCTGTTTGGAATACATTGACCATATATCAAGAGTATGAAGTCAGTGATATTGTTTGCATATTTGTCAATATCGTCACATTTCAAGCAATCCCAGTCGGTAGTGGATGCTTTATGTCTTAAGAGATTATAGTCGCCTTGGCTGTGTACCCATATATGCCTCGAAAACGAGTTACGTTTTGGTTTTCTGAAGTTAATATCTCATAAACAGGAAAATTATATCTAATATATTGATGTAAGAAAGGATTTCCAACCCTGCTGAGAATAAAACTTTCATTATTCGTTATAAGTAACAGATCGAAAAACGTGGAAGAGTTTTCAGTGAAATGAGTAGGCTGATTAATGCATTGGTGAAGGGAAAGCTCATCATATAGTGATTTCATTTTTTGACCTGAGAGTGGATTTAACATATTGAAGTTAACGTCGCCTGTTACAATTATATCTCTAATCGACGTATCAACAGTAAGGCGTAAGGAGTCTTCTATCATTGAAGTACACGCGTTGTTTGCATTTGTAGGTCTACAGAATAAACCTACCAGAATTTGTCTCTGTCTAAGTGAAAGTTAAGTTCAGAAGCATTCTAAAGCATTTAGTTCAAGATCCTGTCGTCTTTGGAAATGAAGCGATTCTTTGACATGTATTATGACACCACCGTGAGTATCGCCTAGATACGATATTTCCTAACTGGATTGTGGTAAAATTGGAGGGAAAGGTCATCAAAAGAAATGGAGGACTTAACTCAAGTTTTAGTGAAGGCCAAAATATAAAATTCGTACAGTTCTGCATACGATGTATTTAATTTGGACAAAATACTTTGAACATTATAGTGCATAATCGAGACAGTGTGTGAAAAGTCAAGTAGATTGCTTGAAGAAACTGATGAGCCAGATGTGACGTATGAGGAACTACTGAATGAGGCTGTAGAATCTGGTCCCGGATTAGGATGAATGCCACCGGCTATTATGAGTAAGTTCAGCAACCAGGTGGTCAAAGCTAGGGTAAATAGAACGCGCACAAGAAAAAATGTGAAACTGATATTACTTAAATAAGAATCGTTTCCTAGAGCACGTCTTGAGTTACCTATCAATTTGATCCTATATGAAATCAGTGAGGACTTGCGCACTTCAAACAAAATAGATGCAGTACTATCATCGCATCTTAGGATCATGAACATAATTAAAACATGAAGCGGTAGTGTACATTTATGATTAGGACGATAGAACTTCATGATTGCAACAGGGATGATTTTACGAGATTTTAAGTAATTGTTATAAGTCGGTGAAAAAACAAGCGAGTTGCCACCATGAAGATGCGTCCCGTCAAACCCACACTACATAAATATATTTTGTTGAGTAGTACTGGTGTCATCACATATTCGCATGATTTCGCTCCATAAGGACGAATATCACAGTAAGGAACAAAAGTAAACAGAAGTGGAAAACAAAAGATGCAAACCAAAGCTAACAATGAAAGAGAAACCATGTCTAGAGAAAGGTTTTTCATCCGTAAGCTGTGATTGGTGTGTGAGGAAATGAAATGTTTACATTAATGTGCAAGACAGCGTTGTAGTATAAACTATCTGTCTTAGTGATTGTAGTTTTGAGTTTCACACTGATCTTGTAATAAAGTCATGCAAAGATGCATACAAAGGTTTTTGTATGAAAGATGATTATATTACCTAGGAACAAGATAGTAGTCATAAACAGACGCAGTGTAAAATTTAGTTATCATAAGTTTTTGCTGACACTTCAGTGGAATAGTTACTGCTCAATACCTGTTTAATCTGAAACCAAGGAACATATGGATATTAGGGAAGTTACAATTACGTAAAGATAGTATTTGTCAACCACGTCTTTCTATACTGGTGTTGAACTTGTGGCAATTAAAAAAAAAATATGTTACAGTCAGTGACGGCGCGAGGGGGTGGGGTGGGTGGGGGGAGGTAATTGCCCCCGTCCGCCAGGTGAAGGGGGGCGCCGTCGGGAGCTCTTTATTTTAGCTGAAAATTTCAACCTCACCTTAGTGTAACGGGCGCAATTCTTGTCAAAAAGTATATTTAGGAGGGTGGGGGGAGGAGCGAGGTTGGCAACTGACATAAAAACTGTTCTCTGTGATAAAGTAAGGGCGCCACTAAAGAACATTCCCCCAGGGTGCCTCGAACCCTCGCGCTGCCACTGGTTACAGTGTACACAATTAAATACATAGCATGCCTGAAAGGGGATCAGTTTTCAAATTCAGAAATTATCATAATCATTCAAAATTATCATAATCAATTCAAAATTATCATAATCAATTCAAAGTAGAATTTGTCGTTTATTGCGATTTTGAAAGCAGCATGATACCGTTCACTTAGTGTACTAGCTACTCCCAACAAGATTGCAATGATGCTACAAATCAAACCCAGTACATCCTGGACAGTTCAAACGGACGAGCACATACGATCAGGTTTCTTTATGTACGTCAATTCAGTTCGCAAATGTTGCAGGCCAGTAGTTTACAAATGTACTCATTGCATCCAGGGGTTTTATAACTGGTTGGGTAGGATAGCGACACTAGTCTTCAACGAACTGAAAAATGCAAAACCTATGATATTTACAGATGAAGACGAGAAACATTTTAAGTCAACGAGTGCAGTTTATATTTGTGACAGCAAAATATTTAGCACCGGAGGTGCGCGAGGCTCCCCCTCTATATACAAAAAGTGCGTGATCACGATCATTTAACAAGCAAGTACATAGGTCCCAAAACACATCACACATTTTCATTCATAGTTTGTCCTGTTATGATAGTCATCTGTTCATTAAGATGCTAGACAAAAATGAACCAGATGATATGCAACAATCATACCCAACAATGATGAGATATACATTTGATTCAACAAAGATTTCGTAGTTGATAAATTCTCGAAGCAAAGCAAGGAAATAATAGTTAAAAGAATTATTAGATTCGTGGATAGTTGTCGGTTCATGGGCTCATCCCTCGAGCAATTGTAAAAAAATGTAAGTGATGACAAATTTACAGAAAAATGTACAAATTTACATAAATACTGAAACATGAACTGATGCAACCTAAATTTTACAAACTTAATTCTGATTAAATTTAAAATAATATAGGATAGAAGAAGACAACAAAAGTAAGGAAAACGAACAAAGTCTTTAAATACTGTAGTTGTAGAAAAATGGAGGCATCATGAAGAAATCGCTCTTATGGCAATATTACAAAATTAATTTCAAAAGGCGATCACATGGTCCAGAAAACAACTGATCTGCAACATACCATTTGGAAGGGACATACCTCTCTTAATAGTTTCATTACAATTAAAACTTCCTTCCATCAAATCACCAAATTTTCCATATTATAATTTGGAAATTTTCAAAATGCTATCCACATCCCAACATAAAATGTGGTATATTTAGAGTGAGTATATACACTATAAAATATAAAACATAGTCTTGTTCGACAAAGTAACTTTATTTTATGTCAGTTCATACATTCGTTAGACGAATTCATATTTAAGTATAGTTTTATCGTCTTATAGAGGCATCGTGCTGATAGACCATAATATGTATTGTCTACTGGAGGCATCGTGCTGATATACCATAATATTTATCGTCTTATAGAGGCATCGTACTACTATAATATTTATCATCTTCTGGAGGCATCGTACTGATATACCATAATATTTATCGTCTTCTGGAGGGATCGTACTGATATACCATAATATTTATCGTCTTCAAGAGGCATCGTACTGATATACAATAATATTTGTGACATTTAAACACCACATAATCACGGGCTTCAGCAGGAATGTTTCCGGGAGGGTGGGGGTGGGGGTGGGTAAAGCCCAAATCAAAGGGATATATTTATATACTGCACAGGGCATTTTTTAAACATAACGGGGAGGGGGGGGGGCGCAACCCTTGCCCCGCCTCTCCAGCTGCGGACGCCCATGTACATAGTGCCTTTTTCGTAAATTTCTGTGAGATTTTTGTGGGCTGATCATCTGATTGTTGATGTTTGTTTTGTTTGTTGGGTTTTTTTTCTGTCTATCTATTTATGTATGTATCTATCCATATGTATGCATGTATGTCTTTTTGTTTGTCCGACCCTTCATCCCTTACCTAATTTTCCAATAAGCATACTTTTTTCTTTGAGTTTATCAGTAAGATCTGAATTGCTTGAAGAGGAGCATAACTGTTTCATGGACTCCATTAATCTAATCAGAACAGCTTGGTTATTTTGCTTAATGTAAAGAAAAAGGAGTGGGGGAGTTGAAAGCTGGGACGCTGTACCTGAAATGTAAGTAGGAATCTGGCTTTTTTCAATCACCTTCAGTTTTATTTCCGAGACTTGACGGAAGTGAACAGGTAGCAAATATGTATAAGAGTATAATACATATTTTCAGTAAATTATGTAACATCTACACCTTCTGTATTTTCTTGTGCAAATAAATATCAAGATATTCTTTCATCTCATTAAAGCTGCAATTCCTTCTGCTTGTTATTCTGGTGGTTTTTTGTTTTTTATTTATTTCATTTTTATTTTTTTATTCAAACATAATTCTGAAAATGGCAGAATACAAACGTTCAAACAATGTCGATACAAATGTTGACATTACTAAAGAATGTAACAATCTGTATGGACATTTAATATGATAATGAGATAAGGATATGCATTGCCCTAACTGCAACACACCAAAGGGTATAAATCGGAAAATCCTCTGCCTGTTGTGTCACATTGCTATGCAATGCAAATCGACAATCTGAGCATTCTCGGCCTTTTCTGTCAAAAAAAGTTGGATGTGTCAAAGAGGCAACCATTTTGACAATCGGAACGTCCTCAGCTATTTCTGCGAAACAAGAATATGCTACTGATGTCTGTTGACGCAGTAACTTACAGAAAAATCATACATTTTGTTCGACGGAAATTTCTCCGCAAAAAAAAAAAAAAAAGAAACCGCGATATATTCGAACAACCTCGGCTATTTGTACTATAGGATCGATACTATAATTGACCGAGAAGTTACAATTGAAAAATAGTTCGATGCAATCGCAACTTTTCGGTCAATCTTTGTTTCGTAAATAGCCGAGGTGGTCCAAATGCAGCTATCGCTATGCATTCGAGGTATGATCAGTAAGATTGACATCGAAGTTGCGAGTGCCAGTTTGAATTTAATTCTGGAAAACCGTTTGGACCACCTCGGCTATTTCTGTGAGACACAAATATGCCTCAGATTTATATTGACGTAGCAATTTGCAGAAAAATCATACATTTTGTTCGCTGGAAATTTCTCCGCAAAAAGAAATAAACTGCGATCCATTTGGACCACCTCGGTTATTACTATGATTGGTCTGACCGAGAAGGTCCGAATGAAAAAAATAGTCAATGCATTCGCAACTTCTCGGTCAGTCCTTTTTCGTAAATATCCGAGGATATAGGATCTGTAGGACTTTTTTCTTTTTTTCTATCTTGACACGAAACTGACGTTGCTCCGATTGCCCAATACAAATTATATATTCAGATACAGTCCGGGTAGGCCTAGACCAGAAAATCTAGTCAAAGTTATTCGACTCGCATCGGAACCGGCCGAGGACGTTCTGAATGACAAGGCTCGTACGAAACTTGAGGAACCTGGGCCTTTTCTATCAAATCTTTAATTGTCATATATACACAGTGACGTTGTATTCGTCACGTGATTCCGTCTCGTGATAGGTTCGTTTTCATGAACAGAATGGCTGCTTCAACAACACATCCGTGTTTATTTCACGGAAAAGGACAAGGTGATTAGATAGGCTAAGACGAGAAATTAGAAATATAAGGTCTCAATGGACATTTTTTGCTGAATTTTCATCGGACAATGATAGATTGCAGAAAAATGAGAATAAATCTACATATAAATCCACATTAAAGATACAAATAAAACCTAACCAATGATTTTTGTGTGGAAAGCATGCTTGTAAGATTTTGTATTAAACTATTGAGGTTAATTCCAAGGACAAATGATAACTTATACTGAACTGACATTACCCAACCACTCTTTTCCATTATTCAGTTCCGACAGTCAAGGATTTAAAAAAATATTTTCTTTTGATAAGACGGCTTAAGGCTCAAACACAAAAACGGGCCTCAACCATGATTAAGGTTCACTGTTATCATAACAAACTGATGTGCTATTCATCACCCCTCAACCATACCGATTTTGATTTATTTACCGCATGTAGCAGACATACATAAACACATAAGCGAAGTTGACCGTTCATTTGAAGTCCAAGTTACGCATTTGCTCTCCTGTGCTAATCCACCTGTGAAAGTCAGACGATAAACAAGTCAATTCATTTTCAATCATAACTCAAAGTAAATGTAAACCAAATTACCGATTTAGTTCAAGTGCGAATTTATAAGCACTAGGCTCATGCCTATTATGCTCATTTCGTCTATCTTAAAAATGGAGGGGGGGGGGTCATAATACGAAACTATACAGTGAGATCTAAGAGAATTCTAAATTACAGATCTAGGGGTCACACATAATATACCCAAAGCTGTGGCTTAGCAAGGCTTCGAGGTTTCCGCACATTGTAACATTAAGTATATGGCCACCATTTCCAGTTTAACGTTGGTTTTCAGAGGAAATGCATCTTTTAATCCAAGTAGATTTCGCGAAAAAATTCGTCTCATGCTTTAGGCATGTTTAAGATTTAATAGATAATTTATATCATGGCAGGGGCAGATCCAGGATTTTTTAAAAAAGTGATGGGGTGGGATTACTTTGTTTTGTATAGAATATCCAATATAATCCCTTCTGAGTCCTCCCCTGTATTTAATCTTCATGGAAAGTCATAGAATGCTTAAATATTTATGAAGATAAATGTGGATCTCACATTGATTTTGGGGTCTTTCATTTATTTACTCATGATGCTTCTCTATATCTCGATGGTTCAGAAAGAATTTTTTTTTTAACTGTTAACCTATTTGATGATTTTATGAAATATTCATGTATTTCATTACATTTTTTAAAAATGTATGGTGCTAAGAATAGGGACACTCTGGAAAAATGTCAATTTGGTATAGTATCCTAGTAACTCCTTCAAGTGGACTTTTGAAAGTGTTAAAACTTTGGGAATTACGTTCCACACCAATTTAGATCTCCTATATGAATCGAACCTCAACAATAAACTGAAAGACAAATATATGCCTTGAAAAATGGAACATATGAAAATTTTCGCCATTTTTGTCCGTAAACATGTTTGATAATCTTATCTATACTAGAAGAAAAAAATCAAGACAAAGATAGACTTACGTTTTCTTTCGTATATTTTTGTGAAATCAGAATCACAATGAAATTTCATAACACATCACGAAAGTCCACTTTTGTACAGTCTTTCTCTTTTGAATTTCTTTACTGGTATGGGTTCTCCCTCTTTTACTGTTTTTTCTGCTTGTTTCGCCTTCTTGCATGTCTTTCCTAGAATGAGTTCTTCTTCTGTTTCTACTTCTGAATGCTCCTTGTCCTTTTTTTCTTTTCTTGGGACACTCTGAAGATCAATGTCCTTTTCCTGACATTGATAACAGGTATATTTACTTTTGTCTCTCTTTTCTCCTGTCTTTGACGTTCCTTTTATTTGACGGTGTGGACATTCTGGAGCCCAATGTCCTTTTTCCTGACATATATAGCAGGAATCTTGACATTTATCTCGAGACGAGTAATCAGAAGTCTTGTTGGACGTATACTTTGGAATGACTCTCTGTAAATCTTGGACCAGAAGGGCGATCTGTTGTGACTCTTCCATCTTCACAGATTGAAAACTGAAGAGTGTATTCTCTTCGGTCGAAAGGTTCTCTGTATATATTGAGAAAGACGTAACCTAATCAAAATAAATTTGAATCATCTGTCATTCAACTACCACACATTTTTAAGGAGAAACCAGAAGTCAAGGGACTACAACGCTCTGTGTCACCAAAAACTCTGTAAGAAGTGTTGGCAGAAGTTAACGCTAGCGAATTTGAAGAAGACATGATTGACCCATATCCAACACCATCTACCTCCATTGGACAAAGAAAGTCAAGATCAGCCAAGAAAGAAAATTGTTTGGTAGCTGCAAAGGAATCATTATGTCTTGTGGTATCGGTTCTTTTAAAAGAACTTGTATTATCCACTGTGTCTTGAACACTGTCATTGATTTCCTTCCATAGAAGTTGGTGTAACACTGATGACAGAAGTCGTGGCATGGCATGGCAAGTCTTATAAGGTCTTCGGACCATTCGAACATGTTCAAACTAATCAACTTTCTTATAGCATTCAGATATCAGTGGTTCAAACATATATGTCATAGAGGATGCAATTGTTCCTTTTGTAAACAGTCAAGTTTTAAAGCTCACAAACGTAAAACGTTTTTGTTATTGGTACGAACATGTTATTAACGAGCTCAAAGGACAAACGGAAGATAACATTGATCTGAATAAAACGGTAACTTGCAGCTGAAAGTTAAAGTTCTCAAACTGGACAACAGCAATCCAGGCGCGGATGCCAGGGTAGCTCCCGTCAAAAATTTCACGCATTTGCTGTTCAGCGAAGTGGATTTGTACTTGAATAACAAACTAGCCAGCAGCAGCATGGATAATTACCCTTACCAAACTTACCTGGAAAATCTCTTCACGTACGGAAAAGAAGTCAAGAACACACATCTAGATGCCTCCGTGGTATGGAAACCTGACACCTTGGACAAGTTCAACGATACAGAGTTGACTGCGGATGACGATCCTCACAATGATGGATTTAGCGATCGTCGAAAGAAGATCAAACAAGGACGTAGTTTAGAAATAATGGATCATTTACCTTTGGACATATGGTTGCAAGATAAGTATTTGTTGAATTTAGTGAATATACGCCTGAGACTGAAGCGAAGTAGTACCGTGTTCCATTTGATGGCTAGCGAGTACAAAACGAACATCCAAGAAGCCAAACTTTACGTGCGACGTGTGGCGGTCTTACCTAAAGTGGGAAACGACATCAGTCAAACTCTGAACAGAACGATAGCCAAGTATCCTCTACGACGATTGGAAGTGAAAACCCGACGATTGGAAGTGAAAACCCTTCTTCACTGCCTCTGGACTCCGATCCAAGATTGAAGATCATGTTTTCCAAGGACAGCTACCAAAACTTTTGCTAGTCGGCTTCGTCTGCTATGCGGCTTTCAACGGAGCCATCGATCAAATCATTTCGAGTTCCAACACTTCAACGTCTCCAAGGTAGAAGTCACCCGAGATGGCCAGACGTTGTGTACCAGACCTTTTGAACCTAGCTACCCAGAACAATTACTTGAGATCTTACTTGACACTGCTTGAAACTACAGGACAGTTAGGTACCAACATAAGCCACGGCATTTGGTACGACGATTATGCAGGAGGATATGCTATGTGGGATTTTGATTTCGCTCCAGACCAAGGCATTGACGAGGGACATTTCCACCATATAAAATCGGGCCAACTTCGTGTAGAACTTCAGTTTGCAGTAGCTCTGGCAAACACAGTGAACGTCATCTTGTATGCAGAATTTGACAATACTCTGGAAATCAACAGTTTGAGAGAAGTGATCCTAGACTATTAGAAGAAAAGAAAAGATGGAGCACGAACCTATGGAGATAGGCGAAGAGGATGTTTTCTATCTAGAAGAACAACAGCAACAGCAGTCACAGACCACATGTGAAGAAGACGACAAAATACAGTCATGATGTCAAAATGTCCAGAACAAGAACAACACTTAGTCTCCTCTTTTGGTCGTGTCTTGACTGAAACAGGCCTAGCCATGGAAGTTTGTTATGGATGTCAAATCAATCATCCTGGTCAGAAACAACACGACAAATGTTTGATGATGGGTTCAGAAGACAAGTTAAAAACAGTATCTGTAAAAAAACATGGACTCTCATCTCAGAAGAGAAGATTTTTAAAAAGTGGTATAAAGACTTGCGTGACCATTCCTTACCTCAATTGACTTTTCTGGAGAAGAAACACATCGAAGCTCTCTTGCAACCGAGTACGAAGACTACTCGTTCATCGACTTACTTTACAGATATTTTCAAGGAAAAAGTCGTGTGAACTGATGACTTATCATTACCTGTGAAAAAATGGATACCTGGAAACTTCATTACCTTCTGACTCACAGTTCGTATACAACTTCTTGGAATCCAGTTGTGTGTGCTAAAGATGAACTTCCACATCAAAAACCTACAGACGTTCAAGCCTATGTCATCAACACAGACGACAGTCAGGAACCCATTGGGTAGCCGTCTATCTTCATACTTATGGTTTACCTCCTCTGGAAAACGATATCATCGACTTTTTTTTAGAAGAAATGCTGTATCAACTCTATTTAATAATGTGAAATTAAAAGGATCAGATTCCATTGTGCGTGGACAATATTTTGTGTATTTTCTTCTTAATAAACGCACTCTTGGATTTCCGTTAGAACATATAGTGACTTGTTGTGAGTACTCTAGAAACAATATTAAAATAGAAAGAATTTTGTGAACATTATAGCTATCTATTTTCTTTAGCACATAAATGTAATGTGCATCACTGGCAACATGACAGTGTATTAAATCATTGGAAGTCTAGTCTGACTCCACAACGTTGTCAACCTTGATAATACGTTCATGTTTAATGTTTTTGGTATTTGTAAATAAAGAGGAAGGACGTCCCCAAATCCTCCCTCTTCATTATTGATGTGTCAGTTAGCGGGGCTTATTAAAAAATACAGTTGATTTAGAAACAAAAATGATGTCGTCTTTTTTTTATTGTAAAAAAATCATTTTTGAACATACTCTTTTACATTCTTTCTGTCGATCTTCTTTACATATTTAATGTTTTCTTTCACGTTCGTGTACCCAATCTGTTTCCCTTCACGTCTGTGCTTTTCGTATATAAAGCGGTGCGTTCACCAGTCTTGTCATCTATCGTTGACTTGTCAACGCAGAAGAATGAGCAGCCAGAATATGAGCGGCAGATTAAGGCAAACGTTAGTGCGCTTGGAGTATGTGCAGCATCTCCTGGCCCAAGTGGAAGATATGGAACTACATCCGAATAGAAAAGTATTTTTCAAGAGGGAAATAGGCATTTTCAGAACAGCTAAAGAGTTAGTAGTCTCCTTGCTGGAGGAAAAAGTGGAGAGAGAAAAAATAAATTTGGCAGACGAGAAGGAACAGGGGGAACAATACAATCTGTTCCGTCAATGGCAACAGCAACAACATCAGGAGCCTGAACCCTCCTTCCACTAATGGAGGACTGGGAAACGGAGACTAACCATCCTCACATTTCTCTTCCTGTAGCCATTAATCCTTGGGGTGGGGATCGATGGTGTAGGAGATGTGCTCAATGTGGAGCCCAGATCTCTTCGAAAAGATAGATACTACTCAAAATCATTGCCACACTATCTATTGTATGTCTGTATATTTGTGTCTGTTTATGTCTACGCTTACAACCCAACAAAATTTAAAAACCTCTCTCTTATGTGTATGGGTATATATAAACATTACCTACCCATGTCTTGCTTGTGTGTGTATATTTATACCCTTAATTTTACATCTTACGCCACTCTTGTGCGATAGTATGTTTGTGTGCTTTTAAGTATAACATCTAAGTATTAGTCACTACATACGGCGTGTTGGATAGTATAGTACCGAGCGTTGGACAGTAATCAAAAAGTGGGTGTTGGATAGTAAGCAAAGAGTGGGTGTTGGATAGAATCTAAAAATGTTAGCATTACAATCCCATAGAGGCTTATATAGTTTTCAACATGGAAACAAACAGTGGATAGTATATCAAACTGTAGGTGCTGGATAGTAGAGTGTGAGTTGGATCGTATATCAAAATGTAGGTACTGGATAGTAGGGTGTGTGTGTGGAAGATAGTATATAATAAAAAGCGGGTGCTGGATAGTAGAGTGTGTTAGATAGTATATAAGAAAAAATTTTAACATTACATTTCCCATAGGGGGCCATACATTTTTCAACATGGAAACGGCCAATAACGGTCCACAAGTTAACATTACATTTCCCATAGGGGGCCATAAAACCAAAATGAGGCTATAATCCTTCGACCTTTTATAGCCCCAAAAATGAGGCTGTAATCCTTAATGGAATTTAACATGGATGGGGCCAATAAGGGGCTCAAGTGATACATATCACTACTTTCATCTGCCATAAACTTTCAAATGATATATGTCATCAACTTTCCTACCGAACTTCCCGCGTGAGTGTGATTGACCATTGTACTAATTGTGCTTGATAGCCGCTTCTCTATTGGTCTGGTCTTTAAAACCATGTTTCTCAAAGAATTAAATATGCCGTCCTACAACTTGCAATACAGTGCATTTAAAATTTTTGATAAATATGGCAAATAAAAGAATTCCGTATCATGCAAGACCCACGCTGCATGGAAGAAATACGGCCCTACAGACGATTCAATTGCTGAAAATAGAGAGACGCCCGGGCTTGCTCGCCAACATATAATACCAATGCAAAGAGAAC
Organism: Margaritifera margaritifera; assembly: GCA_029931535.1. NCBI lineage: Eukaryota > Metazoa > Mollusca > Bivalvia > Unionida > Margaritiferidae > Margaritifera > Margaritifera margaritifera. Next base: position 734,964 of record JAQPZY010001423.1, on the reverse strand, counting down.
GGGACAAATTTTTCAATAATGTCATTTTTAAAATCATATCGCCAGATCTAAAATGGTAGCATATGCATAGCGAATTTAGCTAACAATCCATGTTAGTTCTAAAAGGTAATTCATCAGATTCGATGAAATTTTAAATTAACAAAAATGTCAATTAAAGTACTGATTAGACGGACATATGTGTATCTAAATGACATCATCAAAGGGCATGCGGGGTTTTACGTTCCAGTTGATCAGTGGGTAAACGTTTTTGAAATGAAAATGTTTAAAAACTGAAAAGGCGTGCGCCTTCTGCTGCTGTTTACGATGATAGAAGAATCCTATATACTAGACTTGTCGCTAGAAAGTGTACGATACTCGGCAGAAAGTGTGCCGCTTTAATTGTCCGGTAATTATATCATACAATCGCTCTGTATGTTTGGTTTAAGCATATTTTATTGTCATAGAGAAAAATTTTACAAGGCAAATGGATCGGAAACAAGTTGATCAACTTACTGATTTCTCTCCATAATAGAAGTTTAAGGATATAGACTAGAGGTATATATATATATATATATATATATATATATATATATATATATATATATATATATATATATATATATATATATATATATATATACACATACATACATATATATGAGACAACTTGCTCTGGTCAATTGGTTTTGCTATATATTTTCTACTTTACTGACTATATGTACAAGAGATGACTATAAAATGGGAATATATACGTAATTAAGTTAAAGACTAATCTCAGTTGAATATTGTTAAATCTCCTTGTTTTGATACTTAACTTCTGCACTTCTTTTTTTAATACCATTTTGTTCAGTGGTAGATGAGTCATTTCCCTACAAAAGAGTTGTTATATCGATATCGAAATTTTAGAATGATGAGTTTCTGAAACAATGTATGTCTTTGAATAGTATACAGTCTACAAACAAACATAAAATGATAATCATTTTCTATAGGATGTCCACAGGAACACGAGGGATCATTTTTACTAGTAAATTTGCCACAAGCAGGTCAAAGTAATGGTACTGCATTTATGTCTCAATTTTGCTAATAAAACAGAGGATCTATGATATTAACAAGCTAGTAAGGTGCTAAAACAGTGCGTCTTCTTGTACTATTTTACAGGTCTAAATATTGTTGAAGTCATCGTTGGAAAGAATGAATTTAAATTTATTAGGGTGCCAGTGGGACTTATTGGGGTACCAGTACGACTTATTAGGGTGCCAGGGTGACCCGAGGAAGATCAAATAATATTTTCTATATGGTTTGACCAAGATCCATTTGAATTTAAGGTGACTCCAAGACGAAGATGAGATGTAACAAATCAATGTTTCTCTCCATGTAATTAAATATCAGGTAAATAGTTTGGTTCCAAGTTGGTAAACAATACTCATTCTGTTTTCGATGGGTTACAATTTATTAGCCATATATTAGCCCAGTCTTAACGTTTAGAAGTTTATCATTTAAGACGCTTTAAATAAACAAGGAGCCGGTGGAACGGGTTTGTAGCGAGGAGTCATCTGTAAATATGCGAGTAAGAGATTTTAAACTATCAGCTGTATAATTAATATAAACAAGAACTAGAAAGAGGCCCATAAATGATTTCTGCAGGACACCTGCAGTCGTTTGGCCAACATTTGGGATAGTCCTTGCCAACGATAACCCTCCGAGTTCTATTTGTAATATTATCTTCGAGCCATCCTAATCAATTTTCCTTGATCCCATAACTTTTTAATTTTAGTAACAATACACGTATGCCAAACTCGTTCTAAAGGTTTAAATATATCAACAACAAAAAAAAAACAAAAAAAAAAACACGGAAGTTTATGATCATCTATTGCATTATATAGTGAATGGTAAATATATACGAACTGAAAAGAAGTAGAGAGACCTGGAATAAAACCGGATTGATATATATGAAGTCATGTTGATGGTAATACCGTCTATACTCGCGTATAAACCGATCCCAACTGCAAACTGCATAGACCCAGATCTGCCGTGTCATAATGCGCCGGCAGATCTGGGTATATGCAGTTGGTGTTGGTAAGGACTAATCAGTAGCACAAACAACATAGACCCTGATCTGCCGGCGCATTATGCGGCGGCAGATCAGGGTCCATATTGTTTGCATTTGGAACCGAGTTATACGCGAGTACAAATGGTAGTTATAAATGTGTTTAAAGACTATTATTTTTGTTGAGGAGTGATATGGGTCTGTAAGTTTCCTTCTTGAAAAAGAGCGCTTTAGTAGCTACCTTGCATCGTTTCCTGATTTTTGCAGAATGTAGTGACTTATTAAATAAAAGTACTCATGGTTTTCAAATGGAAAGTTTGGTATTCAATAAAAAAAATATTGCTAATATTGTCCTGACCAGAAACTTTATTATTTTGTAGTGATGAAATAAAATCAACAATCTCACTTTCATTCATTCGAGATTATCATGTTATAGTCGTGTTACATTCTCCAGAAAATGATAATTCTTTATTAAAGTCGCCTTTAGAAGAGACTGCACACAAAATATTATTTCAGCAAGTTTGCCTTATCACAGTTTGAATATGCTAGTTTCGAGTAAAAAAAAATTCGCTCTTTATATGCTAATTTCTAATTCTTCCACTAATAGCTAAACACGAGTGCAAAAGTCTACTGGACAAAATCGTCTGCCGTGATGATGTCCCAGCCAAGAAAGGTCTTATTTTTAATTATTTTTTTAAAAGTACGATTTATATAAAACTATGACTTTGAATTTGAAGGATTTATATTTTTAGCAAAATGTTGCTTTAAATTTAAGTCATTTTACTCTTGTTTTGCCTTTATCTATGTTTTGTATGCCTTTTATATGATGCCTAAGCTTCCTGTGCACTATATGGCTAGAACTATGCTGATGTACTGTGGAACCCTTTGCATACATATTCCTTTATTGAGTCACTACCCACCATAAACGACGTTGACTTCAGTTTACCATCCGTTTTAGTCGCAGACCTTCCTAGGTAGTCTTGTTTAAAAAGTCACACCGCATCTGAGTAAACAGTGAAAATTACAGAAGAACAAAGATATGACGCAGTCTTTGGGTAGATATATGCAGTTGGATAATTCAAACCACAGGACTTTTGACATTTAGTCAACAAAACACATGCAAGTATTGATGATTCGAACCACAGGATTTGGACATTTAGTGACCAAAAACACATGCAAACATTGATAATTCGAACCACAGGATTTAGTCACCAAAAACAAGTACAAGCTTTGAAAAGCTCAAATAACAACAACTTGGCATAAACCCCAAGGTACAATATAATAATAGAGACCGTATATTCGGTTTTATGCGAAAATTGCTTATTTTAGGTTTTTAATGCTTGCGTGTGTGTTTTTTTGTGTGACTAAACTTTGAAGTCATGTGATTCGAATTGATCTTCTCTGTCTTTTTATATTGTAATCATAGCTTTTTATAATGTAATCATAGCTTTATTATGTAATCATAGCTTTATAATGTAATCATAGCCTTTATAATGTGATCATAGCTTTTATAATGTAATCATAGCTTTAATCATGTAATCATAGCTTTATTATGTAATCATAGCTTTTTATAATGTAATCATAGCTTTATAATGTAATCACAGCCTTTTATAATGTAATCATAGCTTTTATAATGTAATCATAGCTTTTATCATGTAATCATAGCTTTTATAATGTAATCACAGCTTTTATAATGTAATCATAGCTTTATAATGTAATCATAGCTTTTATAATGTAATCATAGCTTTATAATGTAATCATAGCTTTTTATAATGTAATCATAGCTTTTATAATGTAATCATAGCTTTATAATGTAATCATAGCTTTTTATAATGTAATCATGGCTTTTATAATGTAATCATAGCTTTATATAATGTAATCATAGCTTTTATAATGTAATCATAGCTTTTTATAATGTAATCATAGCTTTTATCATGTAATTATAGCTTTACAATGTAATCATAGCTTTTTATAATGTAATCATAGCTTTATTATGTAATCATAGCTTTTTATAATGTAATCATAGTTTTTATAATGTAATCATAGCTTTTTATCATGTAATCATAGCTTTATAATGTAATCATAGCCTTATAATGTAATCATAGCTTTATAATGTAATCATATCTTTTATAATGTAATCATAGCTTTATAATGTAATCATAGCTTTATAATGTAATCATATCTTTTATAATGTAATCATAGCTTTTATAATGTAATCATAGCTTTATAATGTAATCATAGCTTTTTATAATGTAATCATAGCTTTTTCTTGCGATCACAAAAAGTAATACAAATATTAATGCACACAGCTCTTTAAAAAATCAGTATGGAAAGTTATCTTACACTGTTACTAATTATTCTTAATTGCATTGACTCAGGTTAATTTTTATTACATAATTGAAATTACAAGTGTCGTTTATCCATTTTTAAGAAGTTAAGACTTGTTAGTATTAGCTGTAGATTTGTCGCAAACAATATTAGGCCTATGTGCAAGGAAGTGAGATGGTGTTATGCTTGCGATTGTCAATGAATGTGAATGGGTTATGTGAATGCGTGTACTGATGTGTTGTGGCTAGGTACAACATTCTACCAACTTTATTGATTGATTTTTTAATGGCACTTTCAACACATTATTGGCTATATTGTATCGTGGAAATGAGAACTAATTGCCATTTTGAAGGGCACACCAAAGCAGCCGACCCGAGCTGGCCTGAGCGGATATCGAACCCGCAACCCTTGGATTACTAGTCCAACGCTGTACCAACTGAGCTACCGTGTTAGGTATGGGTATGTGTGGTACAGATAGTTATGCCAATAATTAAATGTACAAATCATAAGTAGAGAACACATTTTTAGACATGCAGACGATGCGCTTCACAGCAATCAAAATAAATAGAAGTATATCTGCTATGACCATAAATCCCCCAGGACGTTTATAGAATACGTCTTTCTAAATGTGCAGTGTATTTTTTTAACAAATGTAAAACCGAATGATAAAAATAAGAATAACTTACTTTTGATAATTCTTTACCCTATATGGTCTATGTATATGTAATACGTGGTCATTGCCCTCTATGGTCTATGTATATGTAATACGTAGGCATTGCCCTCTATTGTCGATGTATATGTAATACGTGGGCATTGCATTATATTGTCTATGTATATGTAAAACGTGGACATTGCCCTCTATTGTCTGTGTATATGTAATACGTAGTCATCGCCCTCTATGGTCTATGTATATGTAATACGTGGTCATTGCCCTATATGGTCTATGTATATGTAATACGCGGTCATTGCCCTCTATTGTCTATGTATATGTAATACGTGGCCATCGCCCTCTATTGTCGATGTATATGTAATACGTAGTCATTGCCCTCTATGGTCTATGTATATGTAATACGTGGTCATTACAATTTCGTCAGCAGACTGACCGCAGTTTTCCAACAGAAATGTTGGCGTTGAATTGGCATAGAACTTGCTGAAATTTACTTCAAAGTCTTTTTTAATGTCAAAAGAAATTTCACAGACTTGTTTCTTTAACTCTTTAGTAAGATCATTGTAAAATTCGAACTCAGACAAAGCTATAGTTTTGTTCAGTTATTCCTGCTCAAAGTTACTATTTGTTTCATATATTTTAATTCTTTTTTTCAGAAAATATTCCCATAGGTTTTCCCACGATATGGAACATTAAGTAACTTCTTACCCTCACCACTACCACCATTCGCTTTAGATAAGTAGACAAGGAGCCGATAAGTGAAGTTGATTGACATGTCTTTAATGTCCATTGAAATGGTTTAGCTCTGTTTTCGTTTAACATCTAATATTTTCTTCCTCAAATTTAAATTTGTTGATATCTTTCTTATAACTTTAATGGCAACATTCTGCGGGTATTGAAGATTTAAAATCCGTCATAATACGTTATATTCAAACAGAAAGAGTCTGGTTTTATCTCAGAACAAAAGTTGTGGATTTATTAAAAATTGAGGAACTGCTCAATTTTTTGTTTTAAAAAATAAAATGATTGAAAGATGTACAAATTTAAAACTAAAAAGTTTTTTATATTCTTTGTATTAACTCTACATTTAAGTAAAATAACAATAGTGTTTACTGTATCATACACCAGATAATGACAAATCTCAGTTGAAGGAATAAAATTGAAAAATTTCTTGAAACTGGAGCTAGAACGTCAGGCTTTATTTTCGTGCGATAAAAAAACTAAAATAAATTTAAAAAAAATCATAAATAAATGTTTAAAAATATACAATTTATGTTCATCAGTTTAAAGTCTGTCAACAGAAGAAAAAAAAACAGATGAACCTGTCATAAATACCAGTGATCATGGAAGTCAAAGAAAGCCTCATGGTGTTAATTTTTTTACAATCCTAAAATCCGCCGCATATCTTCAAGGAGAGATACTTTTAATATGACAAATTTGTCTCATCTGATCTCTCGACATATTCCAATTGTAATACATTTTCATTATCATCATCTTTGAAGATTACATAATATAATAGTTTAAGTATAATAAATTACTTGATTACAATTATAAACTATGATAAAGCGAGAAATGAAAAAGAAAGCAATAGTACATATGAATAATGATAGATGTAGGTAAATTATACGACACTAGAACATATAAATAATGATAGATGTAGGTCAATTATACGACACTAGTACATATAAATAATGATAGATGTAGATAAATTATACGACACTAGAACATATAAATAATGATAGATGTAGGTAAATTATAAGACACTAGTACATATAAATAATGATAGATGTAGGTAAATTATACGATACTAGTACATATAGATAATGATAGATGTAGGTAAATTATACGATACTAGTACATATAAATAATGATAGATATAGGTAAATTATACTACAAAGAGAAAGAAAGATAATTGTTCAAGGAGGTAATTATTCATGAATATCCTACTGCCAATGTCATGACCAAGTCTAAAACAGAAATTGGGTTCAAAAGTTAAAAGCATAACCTCCACTAAGTCTTCAGTAACAATTAAATATGGCATAATCTGCATAGTTGATAAGTTATGTATACTCTGTAGAACAAGACTGCACGCTTCTTAAGAAAGTATTTTGCAAATCACTATCATCATAAATCTGTATTTCTTCAATTTGAGATTATAACTTACAAATAAAAGTCAAACTAAGCAACAAAAAAATAAAAATAAAAAATTAAATACCTTTGTACATATAAATAATTTTAATACGTATGTCAACACATATGTGATTAGGAAGAATCTAGTGAGCTTAGTTAATAGACATCTGAGTAGCCTAATAACTAAGGTATCCGAAATCTAGACCAGATAATCACGTGTTTCCCGTCGAAAATAACATACTGTATGTAGTCCCAGTATTTTCTCATTTGCCTATTAAGTCGACAATTGTTGTGGCATGTCATCAATAGGTTACAATTTGTTGTAAGTTTCCATTATTTGTGTCACGTCATCAATAGGTTACAATTTGTGTTGTAAGTTTCCATTATTGTGTCACATCATCAATAGGTTACAATTTGTGTTGTAAGTTTCCATTATTTGTGTCACGTCATCAATAGGTTACAATTTGTTGTAAGTTTCCATTATTTGTGTCACGTCATCAATAGGTTACAATTTGTTGTAAGTTTCCATTGTGTCACGTCATCAATAGGTTACAATTTGTTGTAAGTTTCCATTATTGTGTCACGTCATCAATAGGTTACAATTGATGTTGTAAGTTTCTATTATTGATCAAAGTTCAACCTTCACTTTAATTACGGCTATCTAAAGTTTATGAATCAATATTTTTTCTAACATTTAAAGTATTCTTTTGACGAAAAGAATTTGTTTTGAAGTCTTAGTAAGAAATAAATATATGTGTTTAGTACATCAGTTTTACGATTAGACGCTCAGCTAAATGCATATGCAGTTGAATAAACATTGATCACTCAACCTTGATTTGAAAAAAATGTCAGAGAAAATTTATTTTGTTTAATTACAGATTTAAAGTAAATTATCCATCAATCAGCGCTGTTTTGTGTTTGATTTTAAACTATCCATCAATCAGCGCTGTTTTGTGTTTGATTTTAACATTTTATGTCAACAAGCAAAGCAGATTAAATTGCACAGAATGACACACAAAATTCGATTTTAATTGGGAATGCCGTAAATAAATCACCAAAATATGTAACATAAGGTTTATTTTCGAATGTGAAGTACATTCCTTAGCTCGATGGATGTAATATATATATATATATATATATATATATATATATATATATATATATATATATATATATATATATATATATATATATACATATATATATATATATATATATATATATATATATATATATATATATATATATATATATATACATACATATATACATATATATATACATATATATATATACACACACATATACATATACATATATATATATATACATATATATATATATATATATATATATATATATATATATATATATATATATATAAAAGCAGAAGAAGAAACTTTAATGTATTGTTGATATATATGCATATCGATAACTGATCAAGAAGTTATCTCCTCGGACACATGAAACTTTACCCAGATGATCTGACGTGATGAACCAAAGATTGCAACCATTCACAAATACTGAATGAATCATAATCCAAATAGAACAGATTGACACAAAGTACTGTTGCTTGCACTTTACTCAGATAGTATTTTAAATAGTATCGTATAGGAATGTTCTGTATTTTTTTTCTTTCTTTCTCTTCTGTATTTGTATTTGCCCGTCTCTTTCTGACACTGTTCGTCTGTGAATCCCTCTCAGATACCTGTTTTGCTTTGAGTAATCTCATACAAATCGATATGAAATCTGACAAATATAGAATCTCAATTTTGTTCATAAATTTACAACGCAAAAATTTATATACATTTTTTAATATTGAGAAAAAGTCAATCTTAATAAAGTGTCCCTTGTGTAAAACCATTGACACGGGGTGTTGATTTTGGGCGGGTCTTAATGGTTAGGCCAGCTATAGTTATATCACGTCAGTCAGATTTATCCTAATATGCCTGAACAAATCGTCGGTTAGACTGTACTCAAATAGATACCGGTTCATGAATCAAGACTCATAGTGCGGAAGTACACAGACAATTTTATTATTTTTTGGAATTCTCGGTTTCAGCGAAAAGTATAAAAGTATAACTGCACGGTATAGTTAATCTCTTTAGAGGAAAATAAATCCATATTACTCTGGAAATGCATATCAAGATGACCTGGCAAGAGCTGTTTGTTTTGGTGATGGTGCTGTTTAGTTTCATCATAACTTATTATACAGCAGGTATAACTCTTCTCTAATCTTCATTTTTCTCTTTATTAACATTTCTCTCTCTCTGTCTCTGTCTCTCTCTCTCTCTCTCTCTCTCTCTCTCTATATATATATATATATATATATATATATATATATATATATATATATATATATATATGTCGTTCTTACGATCCCTACAAGTTTCATATTTTACGTTCGGTATATGTAGCATCCATCCTTACATACATAACATGTATACAACCCGCTTGATTTGCCTACATTTCTAAAAAAAATTAAAACGTCAACGTCTATATTTATAAAATGGAAAGAAAATATTGCCTTGGTTTTAATTCGAAACCTATTAATTTTATTTTGTTCACTCTTGCAAAGTCTTCAAATTCTGTATTATATACATATTTATTGTGTAGTGTTATGTATATTTTATCGTTTAGTTGGAATATGCAAGTCCATTGTCCATTTATAGAAATTTCAGAGACAAATATTTCGCCAAGTAAGACTTTCGTCCGTAATTACATTTATTAATTCATCTAGCTAGGTAATAAAACTTATTCATGACTTTGGTCTATTGTTTGTTAGCTTGCGAGCTTGGCAAGTACTTTACTAGTACATTAATGCTTGTTTTGTTATTTTTCTTCGTGGGAAATCGATTTTAGAACTGGTCTGGATCAAGGGCCATACGAATGGGGATGTAATAATAAACTTTAGACAATGAACAGTCCTTCATTTTCAGCTAAATAACACAACACTCTATGTACATGTATGAAAACTATATATATATTAATATATATATATATATATATATATATATATATATATATATATATATATATATATATATATATATATATATATATATACACACACAATTCACATTGAGAATTTAGTCCTGTTGGTCCAAAATTATTCTTTGACAAACCTAAGCGATTTTTACCATACACTTTCTCATCACATATGACTGTATAATCACATAAAGAGTGCTTGTTTATATTAATCACAGAAAGAGTGGTTGTTTGTATTAATCATAGAAAGAGTGGTTGTTTGTATTAATCACATAAAGAGTGCTTGTTTGTATTAATCACAGAAAGAGTGGTTGTTTGTATTAATCACAGAAAGAGTGGTTGTTTGTATTAATCACAGAAAGAGTGGTTGTTTGTATTAATCACAGAAAGAGTGGTTGTTTGTATTAATCACATAAAGAGTGCTTGTTTGTATTAATCACATAAAGAGTGGTTGTTTGTATTAATCACATACAGATGGCTGTTTGTATTAAAATGCTTTGCAACAGGATCATAATTTGTTCAAGTTCTAATTTTTAGAAAGGCTCAAACGTGTTCTTTGGTATAAAGAATCTCATGTTTGGCCAAAATATGCCGTTTTTACACACTTCTCTATAATAATAATAACAATAATAATAATAATAATGACTTTATTTCAGACTAAGTCCATAGAAAAAAGAAACCACAACAATTTCACACAAGATATGACACAAAAATCACAAAACAATATTAATAGAACAATTTGCTCCATTGATCAATTATTGATGAATTACGACAGAATAGTAAAGTAAAGTAAAACACTTCTTTCAAGATTTTGTTATTACTACTAGCTATTCTACTTCTAAATGAGTACACTCTCTTTCTTAGCAAAACGCAAAGGCTATTGATATTGTTGTTCACAAACATTCCCGACGCACTATGGCGCCTATCATAACCCATTAAAAATCTAAATGCATTGTTGTAAAAGACATTTAACCTATATATACAGATGTATATGTATGTATGGAGAGAGAGAGAGTAAAATAAAACGAAACTATATAAAATTAAAAGGATATTTTCCATTATCCACCACATGAATCAGGTCAACACCAAATAAAACCTCGTTGACCAGATAAAACCTGGAGCTTTATTTGTCTGTGTCATAACTTAGTCTGATAATGTGACCGTTTTTTATGTATTAATATTTATTACAAGTCTCTCAGTCTAACATTTCTTAATGAATTTGTATACACTTTATTTGATAATAGTCCCTGTCAATGCTGAAAGCTATTTTACACATGCCGAGACTCGTGCTGCTTTGCTTAAAGAATATTAAAATTAAAATAGCCAACAATTTAAGATTACTTCCTTGGTTGATAGCATTTCTGTAACACACGAGTAGTAACAGAAATACCAGTGGAATGAAATAAAGTATATACAACGATTGAACGTTTGAGATTTTTAGAGTGACCAAAAAAAAAAAAAAAAAAAAAGGAAATAAAAAAGAGAGTGAAAGATCAGTGGCGGCGCGAGGGTTCGAGGCGCCCGGGGGCAATGTTCTTTAATTGCGACCCTACTTTTCCACAGAGAACAGTTTTTATGTCAGTTGCCAACCTCCAAGCCCCCCCCCCCCCTACAAAAAAGCTCCAGACGGCCCCCCCCCCCTCTCGCCCGGCGGCAATTGCACCTCCCCACCCCCCTCGCGCCGCCACTGGCAAAGATAGGTAATCTGCACTCTACAATCGGTATGACGCTAACTAAAAGCAGAGAAATAAGTAAGGAAATGAAGTTATAATAAATAAACACAGAAACACCAGAGGGGAAAAAAGAAAGAAAAAAACCCTCCATGACTGTTTATACCAGTCATGTGCAACTTCGTCCAGGGCGAGGGCCGGATAAGCGATTTTTAAAGCTATCCTAATGGGATTTATGTACATTTTTTCCCCCTCTTCGGGTTTGGGAATGTAGAATTGACCCAATGCGCCTGCCTGCATGTCGTAAGAGGCAACGAATGGAGGTAACTTATTTGCTGTGGGATGCATCCTGTGATGGTACTCCAACTGAGAAGGTCTTGGACTCCTTAAAATATTGCGGTTCACACAGAAAAGTGTTGATCTTGTTTTTTAAGCATTTTATCCTGTTTTGCCTTTGTTTTGTATATCTTTGTATATGTGTAGGGGGTGGGAAGATTGCAGCATCTTTATCTTTTGTTCCATGATTGATAATTACTTTTAGTTGGAGGGTCTGACGTCACAAATTGTAATGCAAAGGGTAGAGACCGAAGATTCCGTTATAAATGTCTTTTACCTACACTATTCTGAGGCTAAGTCGAATAACATCAGTATTTTCATTATAAGATAAATAGAATCTAACTTAGAATACAATGTTGAATTTCAGTCCTCATATATTGTTACTTATAATTAGACAACTTCTCAATTCTAACGAAGCTAAATTTATTTTCGAAGATCAAAATTATTGACTTTTTAGTCTGAATTTATTTTTTTGCGGACTACGTTTCGTGACCACGGGACAAAATCATTTGAAAATATCAACTCTTCTCTTTCCAACTAATTGCAAAATTCTTCAAAAGATTGAACATACGCTTGGCGCAATGTTGAACAAAAAATTAAAATTAAAAGTCTGAGTATGGTAAAACTGCCTTACCCCCCCCCCCCCTTAAAAATTAACAAACTAGCAAACAAAAAACAAACCCAAATAAAATACCGTGCAGAATGTAACGCTAGTTCCAGCTCAAGTGTAATTTAAGTGAAAAACAAGACGTATCTTTATCTTAATGATCTGTTCACTCTATAGTCGACGACTATATACAAAATTAAATACCGCTGTGTTTCTTAACAAAGTCTTTCTTTTTAAAACCCCATGGTAGCTCGGGAATATAGAACAGGCCCGATGCGCCCTAATAAGAGGCAGGCACCATGGTTCAGTGGTTAGCGTGCCGGAATCGTGATGGAAATGATGCCGAGTTCGAATCCTACCATTGGATCAGCTCGGGTGGGTTACTGTGGTGCGTCCTTGAGCAATGCACTTTATTCAAATTGCCTCACTAAATACTAGTAACCTAGTTGTGTTGATGTGACGTAAAAAAAATAATCTTCTTCAATATTAAAGGATTAATTATAAATTATTAAATACCACAACGAGTATATTTTCAACTTGAAAGATATTTATTTATTTATTACTATTAGTCTTAAAGTTATGTAGGTGATGTTAAGTTACCTACTCTAGTATGCAAGTGCCCTAAACAGTCACTAGCGCTAGAGGAAAGCGATCAGATGTATATGCTTGCGATAACACATTTGATTCTTATCTGTGATTACGGCATGGACTAGTTATTTGTTAATTGTTCAGAAATAATCTATTTCAAAGGCATCCTTGTATAGTCAGAAATATCTTTTGCTATGTTCCTGTTTCTCTCCTTTTTGCTTTCCTAACAACTGCGAATTTTTACTTCATGGGAGCGGCTAAGACAGGGATTTAGTATTATGTCCATATTTTTATGATTTTCGATTATTCCTTGGATAATCAACTATTAAATTATCTACATTTATTAAAATAAGCATATTGATAAGGTTGTACATAATTTATGATCGATAATTTTATAATTTTCCCATATAATTCATTTTTCTTTTCTTGTATAATGTCACCGTGAAATAGTCGAGTAATTGGGTGGGACAAGCGTCAGTTTCGGTATTCAAGAATGTTTTCCACTTGATGAAAATAAGAAAATAAGTTATTTCTATAATAACTATTTGTAGATGATGATGACATATTTAACTGTAAATTGATAGTGAATTATTTACACCAGATTAGGCTGCGGTGACCCCGTCGCAATTCACACAACGCAAGAGATTTTACTTCACAAAAGTTGCCAATATTTTCTTTATGACTCCAGTCTAAACACCGTACGGTAGTTCTTTTTTAATTAGATTATCTCTCATTCAGAGAATATAGGAATTATTAAAAGTAGATATAGATAATTAGACATTTATTGTGAAATTACAAGCGACAGGTATCGATGAAAATAAACTACTGGCTAAAAGTATAAGGGAATAGAGTGAAGTTTACTTCTCTTTCTGGCAAAGTGTACCTACTATGTCACAACAGCAGTTGTTCTTTCTCTAATAAATTTTGAGTGTGTGTTTGTGTGTTATTTTTAAAATAAAAAAAAACAAAAAACGCTAGTTCATGGAACAATCATCATTTTTGAACAATTAGTTTTCATCAAAGATGGATTCCAACATGTTAATAAAACTCTTTCTCTTTCTCTCTCTCTCTATATATAAATATATATATATATATATATATATATATATATATATATATATATATATATATATATATATATACACACAACCATTTTCATGCGGTTTGTATCGTATACATTAATAAAATAAGTCTACATCAAGCTAAAGAAAGTGATTTGTATGCGAGGAATATATACAAAAATTTGGTGGTGTGTGTGTGTGTGTGGAATACATGTATCTTGGTCAATATATTTTAATTTTAAGTGTGAAAGTGAACAGACCATCCTAGCTGTAATAGTTTTCTGCGAGCATGGTGTGTATTTGGATCCGTCTTAACGAATTAAAAAAAAATTTCTCCATGGTTTGCGCAAATGTAGGTTATTTACTGTTTATAGCAGTTTGCTGTATAAACGACCCTTAAAGGGAATACATTGAAAATTCTGATAAGAAATAATGTATGGTTTTGGTAGATGATATCAGAACTCATCTATTTTATATTTAAAAAAGCCCACAGGTAAAGAAATATTAATTTTACGCTATCTTTACTTGCAAAGATAACATCCATTAACTCTTGAATCAAACTCTTCATTTTGGTTATCCGTTATACCATCGGAGATCGCGGTAGAGACTTGCATAAAATGACGATCCGTGTTTTAGACGTATAAATATTTTGATCTTTTGTGGTTGAACTATCTGTTGGCGAGATATAATCTAACGGTGATGATTTATTAAATATAGAGCACAGTGGTATCAGCTCTTTACATCAAATTAATTAGTTTTTCCACATCTTCCCCCTCCCTCCTTTGTCATTTAATAGTCCGCGTAACTTGTCAGCATTATACGGCCACGACAAAGTCGCTAGAAGTCAGGCAACCGAATGCATTTCGCACCCACTTGCGAATGCTATGTACTGGGAAGTGTAAATCAATAAACTAACTGTATCACACAATGAAAACAAGTTATTTTTTTCCTTCACAGCAACGCTCAGAACTAGCCGTCATCGATGCCAAAACTTTAAAAAACGTTTAGCGTTTTCGAAGCTCGATGACGTGTTCTCCAAACTGCCGATCAACCCACGTTTCACTAAACACCTTATGCTTTTCTTGTCTCTTTTCTTGCAATGATTAACTTTTCACAAGTACTCAGACACACAGGATTATAATATGGCCATAATATAGTAAATTCAAATGAAAAAACAGTTTTACCTTAAGAAAACTCGAGGAGTTTCTAAAGTTTAAATAATCTCCTAGACTTTTTTCTTAACGAATAAAAGGTTCACAGGCATAAAAAAGTTTAAAAATTTACATTTCTATTATTATGCATTATGCTTCCTGTACCTAAAATACTGCCTTCAGTATCGTAAGTAATTAAGATAATTATACATCTCCATTTGAGAAGAAATGTAGAAAAATGAAGCGAAATTAGAGTATGGCCCCGTTTTCAATATATTTTTCCAAACTGAGGTTTTCACATTATCCCATTTACAAAACTGTTAACAATATTGAGATTTTAGCTTGAGGTAGAGATAGCAGAAATTATGAAAAATAACTCTTTACATTTTAAATTTGTACACCTGGGAATCTTTTTATTCATATAAAAAGAGTTGAGGAATTCCTCCAATTTGAGGAAGTCCTCAAATTGTCCACATAAGACTATTTATAGGTGAATTAAAGATGTATTATGATTCAATTCTAACCCTCTTTATACCTGCTGAATGTTCTGTGAAAATTCCTTGTTCCAAACCAGGTATTAAGAAACATATTTAAAAATCTCAATTTGAGGAAGAAAATGTATGTTTAGTAAAAATAGGGTCTGGACGTCTTTGGTGTCAATCACATGATCTCTGCAGAACACTAACTTTCATCTACAGGTAATCAAAATGTTTGTTAGGACTATTCGAACAACTTAGGCAGGTCAACGGGAACCCCAAAAATGATTGCTGAAAAACACGTGTCTCGAAGTAGTTTACAGAAGGAAATGCTTTTAAATTTCCATTTATATCGCATACTGGAGCTTGAAACGATATGCATACTGGCAACAACCAGTCAAATAATGATTATGGTGATACAAACCAAATCACACAAGTTGTTAAAAAAAAAGGGGTGAAAGTATGAATTGCTGAAGCAAATGAAATAAACAGTACAGCAATCACTTACATTCCTGTTAGGACGTACACAATCAAAGATGGAGTTTACTGCTGTCCTAATATAGAAACGAAAGCTATTGTATGAATAAAAACTCGTATTTTTATATGCAGACTATTTGAGGCTTCTGTGTAATTTTTCATAGCCTCATACAACAAGAAAAACTTTTAAATGTAATAATTGAGCACACTCGATGATTATTATTACGACTGAACTACTGATAATAACTTTAACCAAACTGTAATAATTTTTTCAAACCGCTGTCAGAATGAGTGATATTTATGCCTCGCTTATGCTAAAGGAAGCAAGATGATTGCGAATATGGACTTCATTAATCAAACTGAAATCTGTGTGCATCAAAAATACTCTTCATTTTCTTGCATTCCTTTATGTTGATATTTTACCAAAACAAAACCAAATAAACTGACAGTTCCATATGTCTCAATTGAAGAGAATAAAACAGCTACACAATATCCATACAAAGTAACCTTTATTTTTATTTTATTTATTTTTCTACATTTTATAGGAGCAGACACTGTTTGTCCGAGGCCAATTGCAAGACCATGACATTACATGTCTGAATAACCTTAGACAGGTAAATATGTTTTTAACACTTCCTAACAGTTAATGTCAAATGACCAACATAATTCTATTCTATATTGAAATGTGCAAGGAGTCTATAGATATTGTTGTCACCTCTCTCTCTCTCTCTCTCTCTCTCTATATATATATATATGCATACATAAACACACCCACACACACAACCTGATAGGTAGATAAACAGATAGAACGGTATGCAACACAAAAGTATTAACCAATCAGAGGGCTTTATTTTGTTCATCTAAAGATGTGGTTACTCAGTATCCATCTTTGTGGCTCATTTAAATTCATTCAGTACAATAATAAACTTGGGATAAATACAATTCCATGAACATAACAGCTTTTTATATTTAAAGAAAAGTGTGTCATTAACAACATCATAATAGTTCAATAATTAATACATTGTTTTGGAAGAAAATTTAACGAGACTGGAAAATGTCAAAATAAGCCAAATGTTTTCACCAACCAAAAGCTGGGCCATAACCTGTATGTTAAAGATATTTTTACTTTGATACACATCTCAATTAGGGTTATGCCCTCAAAATTCTGGTTTTAATTAGTCCATTTAATCTCTATAAATACCATCTTATATGCCCAACAGAACCATATCATACTGTCTTAATTAGCCCATAAAATCTCTATTAATACCATCTTATAGGCTCAATAGAACCTCATAACACCATTTTAATTAGACCATTTTAATCTCTATTAATACCATCTTATATGCCAAAAAAAAACCCATATAACACTGTCAAAGTAAAACAAAAAGGATGTTTTCAGTCAGCATAAAATTTTGCAAATTAAGCAAAGGAAAACTAACTTTCTCAGCAACTGTATGCCTGCTAAAAGTTTTTGGTGAAAAGATGTATATTATATAAATGTCATCAACAACACAGACGGACAGTTCTGGAAGTCTGTAACCTGGATAAGATGTTAGTACATAGTGTTTTTCAAGTATAATATTATACTAAGGATGTAATGCCAACAAATGAGCATATGGACTTGTGGATGTAATGCCAACAAGTGAGCAAGTTGACTTGTGGATGTAATGCCAACAAGTGAGCATGCTGACTTGTGGATGTAATGCCAACAAGTGAGCATGTGGATGTAATGCCAACAAGTGAGCATAAGAACTTATGGATGTAATGCCAACAAGTGAGCAATTGGACTTGTGGATGTAATGCCAGCAAGTTAACATATGGATTTGTGAATGTTGCTTAAAAATTGCTCTGACTGATGTTTTCTCCATAATTTTAAGATTCCTTACTTTTGGCGGCTATTAACGCTATGTGCCGTTTTAAAATCCCTTGTACTGAAATAAAGTGACCCCACTTCATTTCCACTTTGTTTACGTAATGTAGAATGCAAACACACATGGCCTTTGTTTCTACTGGGTAAATCTACCATCAAAAATGTATACTTTGGGCCACTGGTGATTCACTAAAATCTGATGTGGCTAAGATGTCCAGATTTAAGATTCACTAAAATTTAATGTTGCTAATATGTCCAAATTAAAGATTTCCTAAAATCCGATTTCACTAATGTATCGAAATGAAAGATTTGCTAAATTTCTATGTCACTAATATGTTCAAATGAAAGATTAGCTAAAATTTAATGACACATTTTTTTTAAAATTTACAGTATTTGTTTGTACAACCTCATGCAAGGAGCCAAATGCCTTCCCTGTTATGTGCAGTGTTACATCTTTTGAATTTGTCTTTTCTTTTTTCAGATGGGGTCATTGTCAAGCAAGCTGCTGAATAATCAAGTTTCAACTTGACCCACCTCTTTTCCTGAGAAAGTTATATCTAAAACATTTCACTGCTGATATGTAAATAATAAAAACAATTTATACTTCAAAGTGCACTTTGTTTCTCCTACAGGTGATGCAAATGAAGAGAATGAGTTGCATTGAAAGAAAAGCAAGAAATGTATATCAAGTGTTAACCACTATATATCAATAACAAAACTTCATAATATCAAAGTTTCCATAAGAATGACACATTCATATGAACTTGGCCTTAATGCAAAGACCCTGAGATACATGAATCAACACTTCACTGCCATGACAACCAAGCTCACTCTTTCTGCACTGATAAGCTTCTAAGGTCAGAGGTCATTTGGGGTAAAAAGGTCTGCGTTAGGAAGTTATTTCGGCCAGTACAAGCTTAAATAAAGCAGAATATTGTGTAGAAGTTCATTTTTGCTATGAAATGGGACCAAGTTCTTGAATATTTTGTGCATTTATACTTTTACTCATGCATCTGAATAAATACCCCAATATATCTAATGCATTGTTATCCCAAATGCCCTTGATCTATTGCCAAGGGATGTAACTCACATGTATCCTTGGAGAATGTGTAGATTGGTCTACTCACATAATATGTACTAACTAGATACGATACATGCTGTATATATGTCCACACCACTGTAGAACATTATATTTCAAATCTCAAACAGGGTCTGAATACTTGCATTTGCTGGCGAGTATGGACCAATGGAAAATGATAAAATTGTATCCATTTTTTCAAATCCCTTTGTTCTCATGAAAAAAATTCTGACAACTAAAATTGTACACTGCAATGCCATGACTTCCACTGTTCAATATATATCTGTATTTTGTATTTCGATGGTACTTTATTTAATGAGTTTAGTCCCATAAGAGACAGAGAGAGAGAGAGAGATGTACTTTTGACCTTAGATGAAGGACCCTATCAATTGCAGGTCAAGAAACATTTACATCTGATTGATTTTCTCAAAGTTCTCCACATAAAGACAACAACCTGGCAACATTTAACACATTACAAGTAATTTACACAAGTTGTAAAAACAAGTTGGATTTTTTTTCAGATTTCTCCAGTGTCCTTCATTTAAAGACCACCTCATGGCAACATTTAACAAATTACAAGAAATATTTACATCTGATTCATTTTCTCAACATTCTCCAGTGTCCTCCACATGAAGACCACCTGATGGCAACATTTAACACATTACAAGTAATTTAAAGAAGTTGTAAAAATAAGTTGGACAACCTTTAAACATAAATAAAGCTTCAATATGAAATTAAAATCATGCATATATATAGTACCTCAAACTACTAGCAAGTATGATGGCAAACAAATCAGATGAGCTAAAGTTATTTGAAAACTATAAGTGCCAAACAAACAAAACTCAATTTTATATTACTCTACTTTCTTTCAGTAGAGAAGACACTATTCTACTTAAGAAACACACCTATTTGTTTTGTTTTAAAAAAAGTAATTTCTCATGAAAAGTTTTCACTATCAATTTATTGATAAATAACCTACAATATTCATCAATAACTATGTTGGTTTTACTTTATTTTCTCTTTTTCACGTGATGATGTTCATAAACTGATCAATTACAATAAAACCTGACATTGGATGTGGAAATGTAATGGATGTACACATGATATAAACTGTCACTGCACCTTAATATCTGAAACTACAACCTTTTCATGGAAAGAAAAGCATTACTTTTGAACTTGATTTTAGGAGGTGAGATACGCTATGATTCTGCAAGTGTTTAAACGTAAGAAATCAGAATAATAATAACTTGATTTTAGGAGGTGAGATACGCTATGATCCTGCAAGTGTTTAAACGTAAGAAATCAGAATAATAATAACTTGATTTTAGGCGGTGAGATACGCTATGATCCTGCAAGTGTTTAAATGTAACAACACTGGTCAACAGTTATGTCAAGATGTCTTGAGCTTTGACCTCCAATAACCTCTCCATTTGAACAACATCTTCACACCACTGTTCCAGCCGCTTCTGCATTGTGGAAATCTGAAGCAAGAGGAAGAGAACTGCATCATTTAAAAAGAATAGGTCCTTCTCAAACATATGCAACCGTAATGAATGCTAATGTGCTATGTAATGGGTTGAAAACAAAATTAGCATCAGAACAATCAATGAAAAACTGTTAGGAACTGAAATTCCATTATGACAATAAAACCTTACTTGTGATGTACAGTCGCACAAATTCGTCAACTTATCAACTAAAATCATTAGAATCAGGATAAGTATATTGTAACTATAAAGCAAACTTTCATTCTGGATAGATAAAAGTGAGCCACTGAATTCTCCAGTCAAAGTTTATCAATGTTCAACCAGGAAAAAATAACAAAAAAACTAATTTCCTTCCAACATTTGCATACTTTTTTTGGTAATAAAGACACATTACACCCTGTGGACTGCTATAAAATTTTCAACAGTAGCTCATAAAGAAACTAAGAGTAACACTGAAATCTGGAAATCACCCAAAAAATTGAAAAACAACAATTATTTTTCAATCCTCTTAAAAGGTGTATGGACCAATTGATGTAACAATATGCAGATAAAATAAAGAAAATTAGTATGTAGAAATTGCAGAGTTAATGCAGGTATACATAAACAGATGGATGGGGTGACAGTTGTAATCACTTTAGTGCTCCTGCAAACAGTCAACAGGGGCATAAATATATCAAACTTGTTCCATCTTATCTGAATCTAGCTTTATAAAGGGGAGACAGCATATCTATCTATCAGTCTGCCTGCCTGTCTGTCTATCCATCTATCTATATCGATCTATCTATCTATATATATATATATATATATATATATATATATATATATATATATATATATATATATATATATATATATATATATATACCTGTTCATATACATAATATGTTAATTGGATTCATTTGTAGTGCATACCCATACAGCTTTGTCAGTGAAAGTGCTAACTTCACCAGGTAAATCACAAAATCATATGCATAAATAAATGAGCTGAGCATTTAACTGCAACACCAAAGAAACAGAAGCTGTGGTTCCTGGTACACTGACAGAATAGTATGCAAGGGTTGATTCTGCAGAAAATTATTTATCACACCCCGTGTCAGTATAAATAGTGACTTTCCAGGCAGTAAATCTGATGCAGAAAGATCCTCATCTTACCTCACAAGTGGCTGTTACCCCTACCTCATATGTAACTGTTATCCTACCTCATGTGACTGTTATCCTACCTCTCATGTGACTGTTGTCCTACCTCATATGTGACTGTTATCCTACCTCTCATGCAACTGTTGTCCTACCTCTCATGTGACTGTTGTCCTACCTCATGTGACTGTTGTCCTACCTCATATGTGACTGTTGTCTTACCACATATGTGACTGTTGTCCTACCTCATATGTGACTGTTATCCTACCTCATATGTGAATGTTATTGTACCTCACATGCGACTGTTGTTCTATCTTTCATGTGATTCTTGTCCTACATCATATGCGAGTGTTGTCCTACCTCATGTGACTGTTATCCTACCTCTCATGCAACTGTTGTCCTACCTCTCATGTGACTGTTGTCCTACCTCATATATGACAGTTGTCAAACCTCATATGTGACTGTTGTCCTACCTCTCATGTGACTGTTGTCCTACCTCACATGTAACTGTTATCCTACCTCATATGTGACTGTTGTCCTACCTCATACATGACTGTTATCCTACCTCACATGTAACTGTTATCCTACCTCTCATGTGACTGTTGTCCTAACTCACATGTAACTGTTATCCTACCTCACAAGTGACTGTTATCATACCTCTCATGTGACTGTTATCCTACCTCACACATGACTGTTGTCCTACTTGACTTCACAAAAGCGTTTTGATTGGCGCATCACTAATGTGAATTATGTTTATGAAGTTATCACATACATGACATCATGTCACCTGCTATTTTTCTATTGGTTTAATTTCAGAACTTTATGTATTAACCAAATTTCTGACTTCTTCAGTATAAACCAAATCATATATACTCTTTCTACAGATAATAAGATTAAAATGGATACTGTATCATTATAATGCTTTAACTGTACCAGTTTGGTATCATTTTGTTTTTCAATAAGGAATTTGAGAAAAATAACTATGTGGGATAGGAAAACCTACCCCATAAGTCATAAATCATAGGCTGAAACTTGGCAAAGCCTCATCCCTGTTCACAAATTATGACCCATTTGGTGGGATTGCACTGTTCAACATCAATACCAGTGTTCTATCCAGGCTAACAACATCAATACCAGTGTTCTCCCCAGGCTAACAACTGTATTGGTCCCACTACATCTTCATGTCAACTTACAGGTTGCCAATAAAGCCTCTAAGCCCCATTACACTTTCTTAATGTGCCCTGATAAAAACATGTCAAAACCCTTCATTTACTACACAGTAGTTCTCTATGGTTAGTAAGATTACTATTTACAGTTATTGCTGTGTACAGTGTGGGGGTTGTATCAGGTATCTCTCATTTTTGGTACACATAATCGTAAGGCAAGTGTCAGGCCCAATGTTTAAAATTAAAATCATTGTGATAAAGTTAAAAGTTTAAGTGGTATTTCTGGTTTTGCTTGTACTTAAGATGTTGAAATGTTCCCTTTTAAATTTATAAAATGTATTAGATCACCAAAGAACCAAATAAAGAGACTAGTTTTGTTTCTTGTTGAAATTGGTGTTTCACCTGTGTCTGTTTGTTTGTCAGTATAACCCCTGTATCTGACTTTCATAAACTTCAACACAAAAATGTAGGTGAGACAGAAAAGTCAAGAACTCCTCGCAAATCAGCATAATATTATACCCAAGTTACTGCTGAATGCAGCAAGAAATGTAGAAGATGCGAGACTTTCAAACACTTGAACAAAAACTTTAACACTGTTCACAATGATGAATGAAGCTTTTTGCTTAAGTAGGTGAGACAAGCAAGACAGTAATTCCTAGCATATCAGTGTATAATCTTTAGACCCATAGTAATAATGTTGTAAAGTTTAAGCTGAATGCAGACACTGATGTAGAAGATATGTGGCTTTTAAAAAACTTGAACATTATTCACCAGAAAGTTTAAGCTGGCAGGACAGGAACTCCTAGCATATCACAGCATAAATTCTAGAGATATAGTGATATTATCAAAAAGTTTCAATAAAATGTAGTCACCAATGTAGAAGATATGTTACTTTCAAAAACTTTAATGCAAAACTTTAACATTGTTGACCATGCGGCCCTCACTATACTTATGCAGGTGAAACAAAAATTTGAAAAGTTGTTATTATGACATGAAACTCTTATCAGGGAATATGCACATGCATACAAACGTGCCTACTAAATTTCTTTTGTCCACCTTATGTGTTTTTTACATACGCATGATAAAAAGCTTTGCATCTGAAAAAGTCCAATAAGATCAAAAATGTGTAAATAATTGAAAATTGTTATAATGACCCGACAATCTAATCATGCCATCCACATATAAATACAAATATGCCTACTGAATTTCATTTCTCTATCTCAAGTGGTTTTAGCAAAATTGTACTAATTGAGCGTTTGTAAAAAAATGTCCAAGGCCAAAAGTTTAAAAATATGTTGAAAAAACTGACAAATTTCTGCAATGGCCTGAAAAACTAATCATGTCATCTATAAATGGACACAAACATGCTAGCAAAATTTCACTTTTTTACGTCCAGTAGTTTTCATGCTATCTTGCTAAGAAGCTTCTCAGGACAGATGGACAGAGATGGCCATATCAAGGTGCCCCGTTAACAAGTAGGTGGGGCATACAAGATAAATAAATGCAGTGTATTATGCATCTTCACTCAATGACCTTCACCTTCCAGCATGATCAAAGACTTAGACATGATCACCAGTAGTGAACACAAAAAAATGAAGTTTTTCCTTTACTAATGTAATAAGAAAGATGATTTGTTATCCTTTTAAAACAGATGACCCCTTACTTGGTTGTCTGTCGAGGGTTTTGATAAAGTAATAATAATAATTGAGTGACTTTATTTATTCTCGATGGACTGCTGAAACAACAGCTCATCACACACTGGGCTGAGAGATATTAAAAGTGCAGTTTGGATTTGACATTGATTAACATCAGATAGTATACATGTGTAAAGGGAGATAACTTGTGTTTGTATTTTAATACGTTTGCTCTCTGCAGGCAATCAAAAAAAAGTGTGTCGATAAATAAAGAAGAAAGTAAATGTTCATAAAACATTTTATGACAATATTATCATAGCAAGCAAGATATGTGCCACTGATGCTCCCAATAATATAATGCAATTAAAGGGTAATGGTCCAAGTCAAACGGGGGCCATAACACCACAAAATTTTGCCAGAAAACAGTAAAAATCAAACTTCACCTAGGACTTTGCATTATATAGCCCCATACCAAATATAGTTTCAATCCATTAGGTCCTTCTAAAGTTACTGAGCAGAAACTGAAGGGAAAAGTTCTAAGCCAAACATAACTCCATACAATTGTGATGTAAAATGGTGAAAATGAAACATAACCTAGGTCTTCCTAATGTAAAGCCTCATGGAACATATGATTACAATTCAGTGAGTCCTTAAAATGTTATTGGGTGGAAATGAAATTGAAGGGAAAAGTTCCAAGTCATGAAGGGGCCATTACCCTATAAAATGTTTCCAGAAAACAGTGAGAATCAAACTTGACCTTGGTTTTCTTAATGTAAATTCTCATAAGTTCTTCAAAAGTTACTGAGCAGAAAGGAAATTGAAAAGAATAGTTCTAATTCAACTCCATTCAATTCTGCTGAAAAACAGTGAAAATCGAACTTGACCCAGATGTGAGAACTGAATTTGAGCTAGGTCTTTTTAATGTCAAACCATCATACCAAATTTGATTATGGTCCATTAAGTTCATCAAAATGTAAAGTGCTAAATCAAACAAAGGCCATAACTACATAAACTTCTGCCAGACAATGGTGAAAATCAAACTTGGTGTTATTAAAATTAAGCCTCAAACCAAATCTGATTCCAGTCTATGAAGTCATTCAAGAGTTACTGAGTGGAAACAAATGACATGATGTGACAAGGTATGACATGATGGGACTGAAGGACTTTGGCAACACTATATGAACCCTCCATAGATATGGCAAGGACATAAAAAGCTCATAATGGAGTATGTTTTTTAACATATGACAATGGAGTATTTTTTTTAAACATATGATAATGTAATTTAGATACAAACCTTTATGAGTATACTCTGGTACGGTGACTGCATGTTAAACAGCTTCAAACATCACTTCACACTTACCACTACAGCCAAAAAATTGTCTGGGGAGAACCCTGAATACATAATATAGATTCTATTTGTCTCACCTGCAAGCTGCAACATGATGTACTGAATATGACTTTTAAAAGACTTAAAAATAAAATCTTAATATAAACAAAGACACTGAGATTACCATGGTAACATTTACTCCAGAAAAGTAATACCGGTCTTACTATCTACAGGCAGTTAACAAGAGCAAAACTCCAATATGTTTTTCACTAAGGATGCCATCATTCCATTACCTGATCGAGATCCAGAACACGGGGCTGAACCCAGGTAAGATGAACTTTGCGGTCCACCTCATCCAGTGAGCCTTTGACAAGTCCCAGACTGAGGGCTTTCATAACTAGCAGCTCCACCTAGTGAACAATATGTAAAACCATCAAAACATACTACTAAGTTTCCTATTCATAAACAACTGAAGCATATATTGATAGTCAATTTTAGATAGATAAGAACAAAATAAATGGATCATTATATAAAACATGTAGACGGGTGAATTATTAATATTGCTCAATCGACATATTTTTCAACTGTAACTGACACTTTGTCCCATCCACCCCATCCCCAATAAATCTGTGGTCTCAGGGGATAAGAATAGATGCAGGGACCATTTTTAACTGCACATCCGAATTGGTCTTTTCATTCCTATTAAGTATATATATAGGGTGGTAATTGCAATAGTTTCCAAGTTATGACCCAGGGGTTAAAACCCTGGGGGTAGGGATGGACACTATGACCAATGTCAGCTGCAAGTATAAATTTGTTTTTTCATGCTAATTAAGCATGTATATCATTATCGGGTGGGGATTTCAATAGTTTCCATGAGGGAACATATTTGAATGTCTTTTCACAGCCAATAAGTGAATATATAGTTACAGGATGGGGATCTCCATATCTTCTTAGTTGTGACCCAGGGACCACAACTGTATGCCCCTGGGGTATGACCCAAGGGTCACATTTAAACCACCATCTTACCTATGTTGACTTTGGGGTAAAGTTCCCAGGTACCTGGCCCTGGCAGAGGTTACATTATACTGTTTACTTAAGTTACAAGGCCATTTCACACCTACTGCAATACACATCTTACATACAAGATGAAGTGAATACCTGTGTATGGGTTTCAGTTAAAACAATTATTTATCAAGTCTGAATACAAGTTTCTTATGGCTTAGCAGAAACTCCCAATGTCCAATTTGGGTATTTTATAAGTTGGTCAAAAAGTCAGTCCCATCAGACATGTCCAGCATATACTAGTATGAGAAATTCCAGAGACCTGCAATCAACATATCCAAACTGAATTAAATTAAAATGTCCATGTGATTTTGATTGTGAGCAAATCATTTCCCAACGAAATTTTTGAGATAGTCCCTGCATTTGACTGAACAGATACTTAAGTTTC
The DNA here is from genome assembly GCA_029931535.1 of Margaritifera margaritifera. Taxonomy (NCBI): domain Eukaryota; kingdom Metazoa; phylum Mollusca; class Bivalvia; order Unionida; family Margaritiferidae; genus Margaritifera; species Margaritifera margaritifera. The sequence goes on along the minus strand of JAQPZY010001423.1, from coordinate 707,313 downwards.
TGCCCTTCTTTACTGTCCTTCTTCTTTAATTAGATCTAGATGACTTACCATATATACTCGTGTATAAGCTAATACCAACTGCAAACTGCATAGGCCCAGATCTGCTGTCGCATAATGCAGCGGCAGATCTGGGTCTATGCAGTTTGTAAGGACTAATCAGTAGAACAAACAACACTGACCCTGATCTGCAGGCACATTATGTGATGGCAGGTCAGGGTCTATGTTGTTTGCATTTGGACCTGGCTTATATGCGAGTATATATGGTAGTTCACAGTGTTTTCAATGTGGTTTGATGGGGAGTCAGGGGGAGGTGTGTCAATAAATACCAAAGTAGACAAAGAAAAGAGGATGGATATGATACCCTTAATAACATCGATGATAGTAGCATTTAAAAGCACCTAAGCACAATAGTGGATATATGGTGCCAACCAAAGGTAAAATTAAAAAAACATGTAAAATAAATTGCACAAGAATTTAGGAAGATAAACTGTTCCAAATAAATGTAAACTTGAAGAACAGCAGGATAAAATATAAAACTAAAGATCTAACAATTCTGTAAAATTTATATAAAATAAAAGATAAAGGTAACGGATGTAAAATCTTTAAAAGATATGGTTATTTTAATCAAATCCAAATATGTTCAATGAGTATTAAATATGAATATTCAATTTTTTTTTCTCAGCTCTAATCTTATCTACCCAATGTTTTGGAACCCCCCTCATATTCTAACTTTATTCTTTACTCTGGTGTGCAATTTTTACAAAATATTTGAAGAGCCACAAAATCATGTCATCCTATGATCTCAATTTATGATTTTTTGCAAGGAAATGCAGCTTTAAACCAAACATCAAAAACAAGAACTTTGTATCTGTTCAATGCATGTTCTTGTCTGAATACCTCATTTTCTGGGATTCTAGCCTCTGTGGCAATCTCTTGGAAAGTCAGTTGCCTGTTTGTGGCTGGTCTTTTGAATGTCATCTGTAATGGACAGGTAAAAGTGTAAAACAATTCTGATCAGAAACAACATATTTTTGAAACTGATATTTCACAAGAATTAGTTTCTAGGTCATTAAGATAGATCCTACATCTTGTTCTACTGTAAATGAGCATTCATATGTACACTGCAATTTATTATCTTAAATCATTTCTCGACATGATACAAGTATGTGATTAAGTTAGTAGAGAAGTCAAGGAATATGTGGCTTAGTCAAAACATTCTGTATTACTTCCTCCTGATATTAAGCTTGTGGCAGGTTGCATTGCTCCCTTTGTCATTGTAGTGAAAAGCAATGAACGATTTCCAATGAGATTCCAAATGAAATGCCAACTGAACCTTCTAGAAGTGAAGGTAGCTTCATATGCAACTTTGCTTGTTTCAGATGGTAAAATATACAGTATTACCTTTGTTTCCACAGAAGGATCATTCTTTAATGAGTCTTAAAATTTGTGGTCTGAAGCCACCATCAAAATCAACCAAAACTGGTGCCATGTCTTGCATTTATTTGAATGGGACTGAGATGATTTATCTATTACTATGTTCAGGTCTTTATTTTTTTCCTTCACAAACCTGCTTCCTTTTTCCCAATAGGTCAACACACATAATTTCTCATATTCCTACGTGTGTATGATTGTGTTTTCTAGTGTCGAACAATGATGGGGAATATCTTTCTTCTTATGACCTTCTACTGTGATCAAAGTGCACACACACTGCCAAAATCTCCCTGATTTCCATAATTACTTAAGCAATCTTTCACAATAATCAAGATAAATATAAATTGTAACAGTTATTGTCCTGAAAATAAGACATTTTGTACTGATTAACCTAGCTATTGGTACATATTCTGCATTCCAGTTTCAAGTGGAAAAAGTTGAAGTAACTGTTATTTTTTTCAATTCATTTTCTCATAATTATTTATGAAAGAAAAATCAATTCTAGATCAAAGCTGAATTGAAGACTATATTGTTATTTTTTTTTGTCTTATCAAATCTTAAGGATAAGAATGGACTTTATTTTTTGTGGTACCTGTTCTCATTCATAAGCTATCTTCTGTTCACAATTCGGAGGCTGTATACTGAGATTAACTCCACGGTTTCGATCACCGATATTTGAACATGGATATGTGTATAAGTGTCATTTATAGTTTACACTGAATTTTTCAGTGTAAACCAAACTTGTATGCTCCATCTCAAGGTAAAAAAATTTAAATGGGTGTTTTGTTGTTTTAAAGTTGCTTTAGTATTCACAATATGCCATTTTGACATTGACCCAAAGTTTTTGTTAGAATTGTGTAAACAATAATCCTTCATTATGCATCAGTGTTGGCTAGGAGAATTCCACACAAGGGATAATAATTTTCGTGTCTGACACAAAATTCTGACCTTTGGGTGGATTTTTCCTATCCTTTACTGAAGCATATGAAGGATTCTATAGTGTTCACTGACCAAAAAATAATAGGCTTCTTCCTTACCGCAAGTGCAAGTCATCCACAAAGTTTAGCCCAGATATGTAATGTAGAACTAATGTTATTATTCTAAACCATTCTTCTACTTTCAGTTAGTGTTCTTGACTTCTGACATTATGACCCCAAAATCAATACACTTATTCCTTACTTCAATTGCAAGCCATCCACAAAGTTTGGTAACCATAGATGATGGAGAACTAAAGTTATTGTGCAGAAACCATTTTTCTTCTTTCAGTCAGTGACCTTGATCTTTCACTGTTTAATCCCCAAATCAACAGGGTTCCTCCTTACCACAAGTGCAAGCCAGCCACAAAGTTTGTTAACTGCAGATGGTGGAGAACTTTAATTATTGTGCTGCAACCATTTTTGTTCTTTCAGTCACAATGACCTTGACCTCTGAGAATCTGACCTTGAAATCAATAGGGTTCTTCCTGTTCCCAAGTGCAGGTCATCCAGAGTTTGGTCAATGTAGATGGTGCATTTCTTGAATTATTGTGCAGAAACCATTTTTGTTCTTGCACCTTGTGCTTTGTATATGTACATATAGCTGGACATCATCCTAACATAATATGCTCCACCTTATGTTAGGCATATAAAAAGGGCAATAACTTTAACAAAACTTGTGGAAACAAAGTGATTTGCTGATATGCACATCTAAAAGTGATGATCATAATATTTACCAAGTCTCATGGCAATCCATTAAAACCTGGGACAAGTTGTGCTAATGAAATTGTGTCATATGCTGCTACAAGACTAAAAGGGCAATAACTCTATAAAAAAACATAGCGGGAGCAAAGTGATTTGTCAATATGCACATCTTCAGGTGATGACCATAATATTTACCAAGTTTCATGACAATCCATCAAAAACTGTGGGACTAGTTGCATGAATGAGATAATCTGCCAAACAGAAGGATGGATTGATGGACACATTGATTAGTATATGCCCCCACCTCTATTGAGGTGAAAGGTATATTAAATACTTGTCATTCAGCTCTGGATATTTGTTGTGTAATAAATAAACAGGATGCTAAATTTGGGAATCTGGAAAGAAATACGAGGCCTTCTTGTTTCAAAACTAAATCTCCTTCCAGATGAGTATGACTATAAGACATTTTTACATATTTTAATGAAATCATATTCCCATACATTACAATATTTCTGTCCATATTTTAAGGGGCCATAATTTTTCTTTCACATTTTGATTGAGTTGTGCCCCTTATAAACTGTTGTCTATGCCCCTGATGTGCCGCTACTGACCAATGGTCCTATATTCATTTGTAACTTGATTTCGATTGACTCCATTAAAATCAGCAGTGTTTTGCTTTATCTACTCTGTAACGGTAATGTATGTAAACATCTGATAACACATACCTCCATTAGACAAAGAAGAGAGATTTTCTGCCTCATTTTAATTTCACTCTGTGTAAGATCAGGCTGAAATGAATGAGAGGAACAAAATTACAGCCATTACAGATATAATTTGTGTTATATTCTCTGCTGGTATATTAGTTAATTTTAACATTCCATGAAAAATGGTACCAATAATATCTCAGGTGATTAATACTTGGTTTTCCTCATGTGAATATTCTGGTATGTTTGATAAATGGACATGCCATGCTTCCATAGAAATGCCATGATTGCATCGATATACCATGATTGCATGGATATGCCATGCTTCCATGGAAATGCCAAAAGGTTCCAAAGAACACTATGTCTCACTTCTAAACAGTGCCATAATATAAGATTTGCAAGTTTCAGAATCTTTCACACAAAACCTAACAATTAATGATGATGATGCCATTACTGTCTGTACACAGAAAAAGTGATAACATATATTACATCATCTGTGTCATCTGCTAAATCAAACAAAAACAACCGTCTTACATTTCATTATACTGAATAAGAAAGAAAGAAAGAAAGAAAGAAAGAAAGAAAGAAAGAAAGATAGATAGATAGATAGATAGATAGATAGATAGATAGATAGATAGATAGATAGATAGGTAGGTAGGTAGGTAGGTAGGTAGATAGATAGGTAGATAGGTAGATAGACAGATTGCTTGATAGATAGATATTCTACCTGTGATGACCACTGCTTCTTCAACTCGTCAAACTTGGTAATGTTTCCACTGTTGAAAGCATACAGTAAATGCACCAACCATTCCTTGTCTGTATTTTTCAAAGATTCAAGGATAGGATGAGCCAGCTAGAATGAAAAATAATTTTTTTTTAATAACATAATTATGAAGAATAAAAATTATAACAGGTAAAGAATGCCCAAGTCATGCAGAGAGTTGTAAAAAATACATATACAAAGTTGTCAAAAAGGCACAACAGCTCTGTCAGATTTTGACTGTGGATCATGACAATCATATTATTGGTATAAAGTCATATAAAATGTACAATCCAATCCATTATATAATTATGGATAAAATAACTTGTTTTTAAATACAACAGACAAATTAAGGTAAGGCCTGTAACTCTTAACCATGCTAAAAGAATTGACAAAATCAAACCTGTGTACCAAATCAGAGTTCAATCCATATAGCTATTTTTTAGGTTATTGTCAAAATATGAAAAACAAGAAATATGGATAACATACCAATTGATTTCACACTCAACGCCACCCCTTTACAGTTTAGGAGGAAAATAAAAAAATAATTCTATGCATTGATACATTCAATTTTGAGTGTACTTTATATGTCCAATTAATCCATATTGTTCATTTATTAGGAATGGATCACTGGCCATAATCTGCAGTGACATAGCAGAGCTGGGTCTATTATTGAACTACTTTCGAGAGAACTAATGATGTTCTCATAAATCACCATCGTGATATATCATCAGATTTGGTGTGAAAACAATACAGATTGGTGATATTGTACAGATTTTCTACTCAACCCCACCTCCCCAGCGTACATAAATCTGTTTCTAATTCATTGCAATACAGAGTACTAATACAAAGTAGTATGTTTACCACAATCAACCATCTCCTCAGCATTAGCACATTTCAACTGATACATGTTTGTCAGATATAAATGGCAACAGTCTACAGGGAATGGTCAGTGGAAAAAGCAATAGAATTTTCTGTGAGCTGCAATCTTGGCCTCGGCATGTGGCCAGGCATGGGTCTTCAGTGCACTTTGTAGAGAATAACCCAAAACCAATCATGATATTATCATGACAATATCACACAAAAAGTGGCAATATAATGATATCATGACAATATCACACAAAAAGTGGCAATATCTTGATATTATGACAATATCACACAAAAAGTGGCAAGATCATGATATTATCATGACAATATCACACAAAAAGTTGCAAGATCATGATAATACTTTAGGTTCACGATAACATCACCAGACATAGTGTTCAACCAGGTCTAACAAAAAAGGGACCAATTAGCACCCTTCATTTGATAAAGTGGGCCAATGGTGTGATAATAATAAGCCAACCTCATAATAAAATGAGATATCATTTACAAAGTCTATTTTACATGTTATTTGCATGAAAAACCAAATAAATAAGCATCTTTACTTTAGGATTTTATTTTTTTATGCCTTCAACAAGACTCTAACTGTGCGAGAGAATTTGAAGTCTAAAATTGTATGCCCCTCCAACATTGTAGTCATCAGTCTTTGAGACGTTTTCAGCTTTCAAGTGATTTCTTGAGGGTATGATTGTCTTTTCTTCTTTTTTCCACCACTGTGGAATCCAATTCTTTGTTGGAAGTTTCATGTTCTGTTTGACAGAGTTATCATATCTGCAGTAAGTTTTATTGCTTCACGCTTTGAGCATGACAATGGGGTAGAGAAATCAGTTATCCATAATTCCATATCTACCACTTAGCAAAACTTTGCTGAGTTTACAAATGATAAATGACGCTATATATATCATGTGACTGGAATAACGTGCTTATGAGAATTGCTGAGCCTACATTTTCTTTCAGTTAAAAATATTAATAAAACAGGAGTGGAAGTTACCTCAATATGTTACTTGAACTTGTTTCATATTTTTTCATCCCGACTATTGCAATTCTGTCACATGCTGATCTTATTCTTAACCTCTCAACCAAGACATATTATTGGATATACCAAGTATACAGCTATTTTTGGGACAATCCCGAGCTTTGCCATATAAGGGATTAGGAGAATGGGGGATAATATAGTCCAAGCATAGCAACCAGTAGAATCCAAAAAGATCACTTGATGGATTTTGTTCATTTTCATTAAAAATTAAATGAGCAATTCGAACATTTAAAGATTGGTTGGCAAATCTGTATCAGATTAAAGATATTAAAAAAAAAAAAAAACCCCACCTTTTTCATTTTTTGGGTGCTACTTTTGGCACAATAAATCTCTTCTTTTCAGGACTTGGTATCTATTTTGTGCAAATCTCGCAAGGGCAAATTGTTCCAAATTCAGATGCGATTCCTTAAGCTTAGAGATATCAATGAAATAAACTTCGCAATGAAAGGAAATAAACTGAGAAAAATCCTTCAAGTTTTATGACTATCTTTACTATGTAAATACTGTGAGCTCTTGAGTCTGATTAGGAATTAAGTGACAAATAGGTTTTGAGAATAAACAAAAATTAAATTTCTCTCTATTTATCTGCTCAAGAGAACTCTTCTTGTGGTGAATTAATTGTTCATTTGCTTATCTCAATACAAAATACCTTTCTTTGGTTGGGTGGGTCTTATTTTTTAAAATGGCGTAACAAAAGAACTTTTTACAAAAGCGTCATTGTTCATATATTTATTTCAGTTATTTATTTTCTATTATTGCAACTGTTCTAGCCCTGCTCTCTGAGGTACATTGAAATTTGTTGTTTTTTAAAAAAATATACACAAGCCTGCAAACAGATTTTAAGTCTCCATGTTGAACAGTGTTGAAGGAGTTGCATGCAAGCAATTACGTACAAACATATGCACACACCGCATCATGCTCCTAATGATCTTTGAAATGTGTGAGGTAACTAAGGTTGCATAAAATACTCATAAAATGTCCAGAATATGTGACATCTGATAGAATTGCACATTCTATGACACATGACATGCATCCATTTGTGTGTAGTATTGTGCACTTGTTTTTTTTATACACATAGTATAAAACATTAGTATTACATGCATCCATTTGTGTGTAGTATTGTGCACTTGTTTTTTTATACACATAGTATAAAACATTAGTATTACATACATCCATTTGTGTGTAGTATTGTGCACTTGTTTTTTTATACACATAGTATAAAACATTAGTATTACATGCATCCATTTGTGTGTAGTATTGTGCACTTGTTTTTTTATACACATAGTATAAAACATTAGTATTACATGCATCCATTTGTGTGTAGTATTGTACACTTCTGTTTTTTTATACACATAGTATAAAACATTAGTATTACATGCATCCATTTGTGTGTAGTATTGTATACTTCTGTTTTTTTATACACATAGTATGAAACATTAGTATTACATGCATCCATTTGTGTGTAGTATTGTACACTTGTTTTTTTATACACATAGTATGAAACATTAGTATTACATGCATCCATTTGTGTGTAGTATTGTGCACTTGTTTTTTTATACACATAGTATAAAACATTAGTATTACATACATCCATTTGTGTGTAGTATTGTGCACTTGTTTTTTTATACACATAGTATGAAACATTAGTATTACATGCATTCATTTGTGTGTAGTATTGTACACTTCTGTTTTTTTATACACATAGTATAAAACATTAGTATTACATGCATCCATTTGTGTGTAGTATTGTACACTTCTGTTTTTTTATACACATAGTATGAAACATTAGTATTACATGCATCCATTTGTGTGTAGTATTGTGCACTTGTTTTTTTATACACATAGTATAAAACATTAGTATTACATGCATCCATTTGTGTGTAGTATTGTACACTTCTGTTTTTTTATAAACATAGTATGAAACATTAGTATTACATGCATCCATTTGTGTGTAGTATTGTGTACTTGTTTTTTTATACACATAGTATAAAACATTAGTATTACATGCATCCATTTGTGTGTAGTATTGTACACTTCTGTTTTTTTATACACATAGTATGAAACATTAGTATTACATGCATCCATTTGTGTGTAGTATTGTACACTTCTGTTTTTTTATACACATAGTATGAAACATTAGTATTACATGCATCCATTTGTGTGTAGTATTTATTGTACACTTGTTTTTATTACACACATAGTATAAAACATTAGTATTACATGCATCCATTTGTGTGTAGTATTGTGCACTTGTTTTTTTATACACATAGTATGAAACATTAGTATTACATGCATCCATTTGTGTAGTATTGTACACTTCTGTTTTTTTTACACACATAGTATGAAACATTAGTATTACATGCATCCATTTGTGTGTAGTATTTATTGTACACTTGTTTTTATTACACACATAGTATGAAACATTAGTATTACATGCATCTATCTGTGTGTAGTATTGTGCACTTCTGTTTTTTTTATACACATAGTATGAAACATTAGTATTACATGCATCCATTTGTGTGTAGTATTGTACACTTCTGGTTTTTTATACACATAGTATGAAATATTAATATTACACCAGTACCATGAGTATTGATGAATAAAACCCACCCTTAACCATTAGCTTTTTATTTATTGTGCTAACTGTACATGGCATAAGTACTTACAAGCTCTCCAAAGTTGTATACACCCTCTCCCAATATTGCTGCAAGACCCAGATTGAATGCTCGTTCAACTTGCTCCCCAGCTGCAAAGTACAAACATTTTAATCTTATATTTTTTTCACTTTCAAATGCATGTAAGAAATAATGGCCAATTTGTTGGCATCTGTGTCATGATTGACAACACAACAAATAAATTTTTGTACTAGTCTGACATGACAATGAATAGTTTTTTTCATGTGACAGTAACACTGTGACAATTTATTGTCTATACATTCCATGATGTAACTTCAGATGACTTGAAATACCATCATGACAAACAGCATGACATTATTTGACCCTACATATCATCAAAGTATTCCAAGTTCTCTCTTTAGGAATTTAAAAATGAAACTCCTGAGCTAAATATAGAAAACTGTTGTCTGAATTTTGAAACCTGATAGTCCAGGATCAAACACAGGAGGTCATCAAAGCAGGGATGGTCACTACAGAAAGTACTGGTATTTTCATGGAAAAATACTGTGACAGTGGTACATCATTTGTAAGAATTGGGCATAGCAACATGTATATTTCTCAAAACCTTCGGGTGACAGCAATATTTGTTAACTTTAGCCATGTTACTACCAAACTGAATCTAGCGCCCTCTGATGTTGGGTTGGGCACAAGTCTCTATCTACAGTTCAGTGGTCATAAATTTTCAAATTTAATCCATAAATAAATACAGTAAGTAGCAAAAATATGCCATAGCAGTTATTACTTATTTATAAATCTTGTCTGATTTGAGATCAAGGTCAGACCTATTTCTGATTAAAAATATTGGTAGATACTTGAAAAGATGTTTCTGATTAAAAGAGAACTCCTGGTTTACATTATGTGACATCAATGTTGCTGATAATTTAATAAAAGATGCTAAATTTTGAAAGACTCCTACATTTTCCTCCCTTTATATTCAGCATTAATTAATATTCTATAAGAGATACATTTTTGGTGTCAAACTTGTACATGTTACACTTTTCTTTTGAATGGTTCTCTTGCATCACCAGCTTTATTTTAAATTTTTCCGGGTATTGTCTATGACTACATGTTTGGTATGTCCTAACTCACATGGAATACTGCTAAGATCTGTGCATCCTAGGAATCTGAGAGCTTCTTTGTAATATTCAGCATGGTTTCCCTGCAGCTTGTGGTAATTACTTGATAGTTCATAGAAACGACTGTGAACAGTTGTTACTCCATCAAATGAGTCAAGGATAGTTCTGCATTCTTCTAGAATGACCTGAAATTCAAAGAAAAACAAATTATTATTCCTGTGGTGGAAAAAGTTTTCATTTTCTAATGAAGCACTCATCAAAGACACAAGACAACCTTCTTTTTGTTTTGATGCAGATGTTAATCCTGTTAATATCAAACAAGTAGCTATAAGCCACAGATCAATCATTTCACTGCTACTGCTTGCAAGGACAGAGAGTCTAACTATCAATGGTCAACACCTAAAGCTGAGAAGAGTTTCAAGACACAAAGTCTCAGCTGGAACAAGGTCATGCACATGCTAGTTAGGTGACAATTCCAACAAATAAAAAAGTAATTTTTTTTTGTAAATTATGTTTCTCTGAGAATATTTACCTGATCACATTAACATCAGGAAATAAACCCTGTTACCTCTCCAATCCAGCAATCCCGGAGAGAAGAAAATTTGATCTTTCCCATCTATATAACATGTAGACAAAGGTAAGAAAATTTTACCCATTAACACCCCTTACCACTGCTAGGTAGCAACTCATCATCTGGGTATTTACCAGTTTCAGCTGAGTAATACATAAATGAGGATTCTCGCATTTGCACAAAGGGTGGAAGGATTTAATAGTAATATGATCACATTAATGTTTGAAGAACTGGTAATGGGTGGACGAAATGCATGAGCATCCTACCTTGATCACTGGCACCATTCAAAAAAAAAGAATGGTTGGATTTCCTATATGAAGGATAAACCGCTCTCCAAACAGGAGGACAGCACAACAGATGTTCACATAACCCATGATAACAGTACCTGGATAAGAGAAAAGAATGGCTTTTCCTTAACAATTTCTGAGCAAATTCTGCAAAATCACTGAACCCATGCCCATGAGGAGGTTGTACTGATGTCAAATTGGTCTAGTGGTCATCTGGACTGCAGTTACTGGATCCTCCAAATTCAATTCTTGACTCTGTGAAGCTAGATCATGTAGATAAAAGCTGGATAAGGTTGATTGTGCATGTCAGCAACAGGCTTCGATTATGTCTCAGATTAAAACATTACATTTGAATGCAAGGCTTGCAGAGATTGCTCTAATCTCATGAACCAATATCTTCATGAGGCATATATGATCTTTAGAGATCATAGAGTACACCAAGTGTATTACCCACCTAAGCCATGATGCTATGACTCGAGGGGTTATATCATCTTTCCTGGCCTTCACTGGAAGATAGAGATATTATTGGGCCCTACGACCCTTCTACATGTGCTTCAAGTAGTGCTTTAGACCATGGACTGGGTCCTGCATTGCCATCTCTCTGGACATATCCATTGAGGAGAGGAATTGGATGACCACTCTTTGATTGCCTGCTGATGGGAACCTATTTTTAGCTACAAAGCCCAGTTGCATCATTAGAACCATGGAACCATCTGGTCTGAACTGGAGATAGTTTAGGTCCACTGAAAGGGCATGCAACTTGCTCACCCTGCATGCCAAGGTTAGATCTATCAGAAGACACATGTTGCATGATAGCAGTTTTAGCAAGGTTCTAGTAAAAGGCTTGAACTGATCTGAATTAAGCCATGTCAAAACCCATGCCAGATTCCATTTAGGAAACAGGGTGAAAGATTTTGGCCTATTCTAGTCAAAATTGGCTAGCAGGTCAGATAGATCTTTATTATGACCAATATCCCCTCTACCATGATGAGTCATGTCAGAGATCATGGAGCAGTTGCCTTTGATAGTAGCTGGTGCTAACTTGCTCTCCTAAAAAAAGCCAGAGTAAAAAGTTAGCTAAATGCGGGACTGAGGCACTCAATGGGATGATGCTGTTGATGTTGCACTAGTCTCAGAAAACCTTCCACTTTCTCTCAATAACACTTCAAAGTGGAGGGCCTTCTGGCTCATGAGATTCTCTCCACAACTGAAGGTTTAAATTCCTTTCTACGCAAGACTCTCCTGACAAGAGTCAGGTGTGAAGGAGAAGCAAGTCCAGGCAGAATGAAAAACCAGTGACTATGGCTGTTTGAGCAGGTTGGACCTCTGCAGGACATTCCTAGGGACATCTGTCATTAGATCATGTAGATTGTTCACCCAGGACTTGTCCCACCTGAGAGGGGCTATCAGAATCGAGTTTCTTTTCTGAACCCTCATTTTCTGTATTATCTTTTGTACCAGAACAATTTGGGGGGGGGGGTAGGAGCAGCCCAAACCCCTCCCAATGACTGAAAATACATCCACTGCTCAGGTGTCTGGCACAGGACTGAAGAGATGAATGTAGATGGTTTTTGATACCACCTCATTGCAAAAAGGTCTATCAATGGATGTGCCCAAAGCACACAAATCCGATGAAGACAGATGGATGGACCACTCAGTGTGAATGGTCGGACTCTTTCTCAACACCGAGTTTGCCAGAACAATGAGCCTGCTGGGGATCTGGACATCTGCAAAAGATGCATGAAAAAGCTGCCAAGAACGAGAAAATCCACTGCCGCATTGAGCAAACCAAGAAATTGCAGAACTCCCTCACTGAAATCCACTCCCAATTTACTCTGCAAGCATGATAATCTGCACCACGCATACATGAGGGAGGCAAAAAAGGCTGAGACTGGTCAAAAACTCCATGCTCCGGTGGACAAAAAGCTCAGATGGGTTGAAATCTGACATGTCCTAGTTCACAAGAAACCCTAATTGACTCAAATGGGAAAGAAGATTGTTTCTGCCCATCACCATAATCGAGCTTACCATGTGCTTTTGGAGTATGACATTGAAGTACACTGCAGCTGCTGTTAATGAGGTTGACCAAAAGAGAGTGAAGATGCAATTGATGACCTCTGTGAATGCCCATGGGAGTGCACAAAATTGGTATATTGTTCCTTGGAAGTTGAACCGAAGGAACTTGCATGAAGCTGGGTGGATAGGGACATGAAAATATGCGTTGGTTAGGTCTATACTAACAGCAAATTCATCTCTCTTTACGGAAAACCTGACTGACTGTGCAGTCTACATTTTGAACCTCAGCATGGCTAAGTACTTGTTGAGATGGCTGAGGTCTATGACTGAACTGAGTTTCTGCTGGCTTTGGGTACTAGAAACAGCCTGGAGTAAAGCCCCAGAATTTGGCTCCACAAAATTTCTGCCTTCTATAGATTGGACAGCATGTCCATCATGGAAGGGAAGAAAAAAACAGGAGGGGGCTAGATAAAATGAAATCCGATGCCCCTCTGAAACAAATTGGATCGCTCATTCATTTTGCAGAAATAGGTCAATCCAAGACTACCATCAATGAAGGAGTCTGGTGCCAACCGGCAGGTTGTCTGCGGGCAGTTTGAGTGGCAAGTCAGAAACAGCTGTTGGGAGGTTTGAGGACTGAGAAATCTTGCTTCCTCTGGAACTGCCTCTGGAATTGAAGGGGCTGATGCTACCTGAAATTTGAAAAGGGTCAAAACTGTTGCTGTTGTGCAGTGTTCGGCCTCTTATCTTGTTGTCAACAATCATCTCTCCATTGTGGCTTTGCCTGAATTAGCCTAAATCCTGGTGCAGGAGACAAGGCAAGTTGGAGAGGCAGTTCTTGTGCTGCCTGCTTCTGTACCTTCTCTATTCTACTGCTGAAAAGTAATGGCATACTGATGGGTGTACAATGGAGAGCCAAGGAATGATGTGGCTTCAGTACAGATGAGCAGAGACAGGTGTCTCATCTAAATAGATCTAAATTTGTCTAAGCCATCAGGGCATTTGCCATTTTATGGTGCACAGTCCTTTTGATAACCATGGCAATACGGGTTGTGAATTCCAATGCAGACTCACTGAATGATTTTTGGGCCAATTGAAAAATCGCTATTGATACCAAAACTAGCATGAAAGAAGTTGCTTGGAGGTGGCATGGAAAACATTCCAATCCACCTTATAAAACAACATGGTCATCATGTTAACTTTCTGTCCAAGTTCAGCAGCTTGGTGTTAAACGCAGTGTAACAAGAAAGATGCCAGTAGTTGGCTTTCTGAAAGTAAAGCCTTGGAGCTGCCCAGGTCCCCGAGTTTATCAGACAGGTGGTCGGTTATCTCCTTTATCTTTGGTGACTGAGGCAGCAGATGGAAGAAGAGGTGATCATCCTCATCTTCCAAGTCTACTTAAGTCTTCACCTTATAGGCTTGGCTTGTAGATGGCAGTGGTGGGCACTAAGAAAATGGCAAAACTTCCTCCATGGCCGCTTTGAAGCTAAACTCTGTATGCTCCATTGCGTGGTCGAAGTATGATAAGTCGTCGAGGTTATTCCCGTACTCATTGTGGAGGTTGTCCTCATCAGGCATTATGTCCATGACCATGTAGAACATACCTGCTAGAATGGACAAGGCTGTCCCATCGTCCCAGTGTGTGGCATGGTATCTCCCCACTGGTTGAATTGGTGGCTGGGCAAGTGCCATCGCTTGTCTTGCTTGTATGGATGGCCGGGCAGTATGCTGGATGGCCAGCTCATTGGCCAGCCACACGATTAGCTCAAAAACCAATTCTTTTGGTTTGGTTTGGTGTTTTACAGCACAGCAACACAAGTAGGCTATTTAGAGCCGAGGCAATTGGAGTAAAGTGGCTTGCCCAAGGACCCACTACAGTGGCTGCCCCGGGTTCATCTGATGGTATGACTCGAACCTGCACTCTTCTGGTTGTGAGTCTGGCACACTAACCACTGAGCTACTGAAGCACCCGGAAACCGTTTGGGTGGAATGTGCTGCGAAATGGATGAACTAGCTACCCAGTCCCCCGTATCACTCAGCATAGTGAGAGTACGTGGCACAGCTTGCCCAACGTACAAGGCCATGCTTGGATATGCAGGGGGACTTATGCCCACTGGGCTGCCATAATAATGGAGGGCAATCTTACGTTAACTCCAAGCCATCATTGGAGATTTGCAAAGGAACCTAGGGACAAAAATTCCCCCAAGGCCAGCAACTGCATCATTACTTCTTGTACCAGTCTCAGCATCTGCAACTCCAGCATCGGGCAGGTATTTCCACAACCCCTTGTTCTTCCAATTCGAGTTGAGCAGATGTAATAGCTGCAGTAAGCATCTTACACATCAATTTTTATTGGGGGGGGAGGGAGTGAATCCATCATGGCACCCCCCACTTCACAGGCAATTGATGACATCATTGAATGCAGATTCAAGACATTACATTCCATCAACTGAGACTTCCCACGTGTCTCTTTGTTCTCTAGACTTTTCCGCAACACCATGGATCAAATCCCTTCTGACAAATTCACACATACACTGCAGGTCAAAGTCAGTGAACACTTTGTGCAAGCTAGACTCGCATCATGCATGTTTTTGCTGGCTTTAAACTTCTTGCACTTAGCACATTTCTTTGCCATTGTTCAACTCTGAAAGACAAGAACGACTAAAAGATTGGAAATTAACAACCAACCAAAGAGTGTTCATACACAAATAATCAATGCTTGTTACTTAAACATGCGATGTGTGTGAATAAACAACCAACAATGAGCACCAATGATACCATGTTGGAGCACAAGGTTAGAATAACAAAATCCACAGCTGCAAAAAAATTCACAAAATTATTATCGAAATTCAAAAGATGCCATATGTAGTAAATTACCTTTTTACACAATACTATACCAACTTTGTCAGTGGATGGTAGAAAAAAACAAAAACAAAAAAAACACATGGATTTTGAGAGGCCTTAATAGTATGATGTTGATCATAAGTTTAAACTGGTAAATATTCAGTTGATGAGTATTTACCTGGTGGTGGTAAGAGAAGTAATGGGTAAGAGTTTCTTCCCCTTTTCTATAGGTTTTATAGCTGGAAAAGACAACATTTTCATCTTGCCAGGATTGCTGGATTTTAGAGGTAGTGGAGTTGTGATCAGGGAATGTATTTGACATAGAAAGGCCTATAGGGTGAAGAATGTATGTACACACATTCAAACATCCCTGTTTCAGTTCCAAATTTATACTTGAACACTAAAGGATTAATCTGTGTACAAATGAAGTCCATCATACATAAACTGTTCCCATTTAGTTTAATTTATCCCATGTGTGAGTGATCGTTCATTTTCTTTGAATATAATCTATTGTAACTGGAACTGTGTATAATTTTTGAGCTTGTGGCTCATTTCACATCCAAACTGTAAATATTCTTGTGCAGAAACAGAAATCTCTTATATCCTGTAGTTAGTTTTTTGTTATTAAAAAAAAAGAACTTTTATAATACTTTATGATGCAATCATAACTGATTATCTAGCATGCATGTTAGCTTGCATATGATTATCCAAGAATGGTGGCACGAGACTACAATTGTGCCTATCTATCAAATTTCAAATTATGTTACAATCTCTCACTCTATTATTCATTACATGGACACTGTATATAGAACGAGTAGGCCCAAGTGGATTGAAATAGCTCATCTAACTGACATCTACCTACAACAATAGGCCCAAGTGGATTCAAAAGCTCATCTGACTGACATCTACCTACAACAATAGGCCCAAGTGGATTCAAATAGCTCATCTAACTGACATCTACCTACAACAATAGGCCCAAGTGGATTCAAATAGCTCATCTGACTGACATCTACCTACAAGCCAAATGCAAGGGCAAAGAAATCTGGGTAAGTATGTTTTCTGACATTTAAAGGTTTTTATATTTTTTGTAATAGGATTCATATTTGATGAAGGATCAGCATCATTTGTGCAAACTTGAAAGGTCTTATGCCAGGATGCTTTCGGTGAAATTTGGTCAACTTTGGTTGACCAGGTTTTGAGAAGTCATTTTAAAGTTTCTACTTTTAGTAACAATGGCCATTACTGAAAAATGGATCAGTATCATTTGCACATAACTGAAAGGCCTTTATGCCATGATGCTTTCCGTCAAATGTGGTCAAGCTTTTGCTAAAAAATCATTTTAAGTTTCTGTATTTTTATGTTTATAAATACAGCCAAATTTGTTGACAGATCAGCATCATTTGTACAAACTTGAAGGACTTCTTGCCAGGATGTTTTGTGGTCAAATTCTGCTCATCAGTTTCTGAGAAGAAAATGTTTTCAGCTTTTTTCTATTTTTAGTAACAGTGGCTATATCTGATAGTGGGTTGACATCACCTGTACAAATTTCATGACTTTCATGCTAGAATGCTTTCTACCAAATTCAGTAAAAAATTATGTTCAGCAGTTTGTGAGAAGAAGTCATTTAAAGATTTAACTTTTTTGTGTAAAAGTGGCCATATTCAATGGCAAATTAACATTATCTGTATAAATTTTAAAAGACTAAATTTATCCATGGATGCTTTCTGCCAAATGTGGTCAAATTCAGTCCAGCAGTTTTTGAGTTAACAGTTTTTGTATTCTTAGTAATGGTGGCCATAGTTCAAGGCAGATTGGCATCATTTGTACAAACTGAAAGGTCTTCATGCCAAGGTGCTTTCTGTCAAATTTTTTCAAATTCTGTTTTGCTGCTTTTGAGAAATGCTACAACTCGCAGTAAACACAAGTGACAGCTGAGACTATATAACATAATTTGATATGGCACTGTCTCTGGGGGCAGAAAATATCCTTTACCAAGAGTATCATAAATGGCACACTATACACCTGCCCTGTGTTTAATAGTTCACTATGTAGGAACTAGTTGAGCGTGGCTGACTCTGGATATCATTGACCAATGGGTCTCAGTCACAAGGGTCAGGTATGCAATCTTGAACTCAAATTTTTGTGCAGAAATCATTGTTTCATATTAGACTTACAATGACCATGACCTCTGCCCTCTAGACCCCAGAATCTATAGGTTTCTTTATTATCCTATGTGCAAGCCATGTACAAAGTTTGGTCAAGGAACTTACTCTAGAACCAAAGTATTTCTGCAAAAACCCATTATTCTTTAACTTTTCCATAGACCTCTTCCATACCTTAAGTGCAAGCCCTTTACTAACTTTGTTCAAGGTACATCGTCCAACAGACTTTTTTGCAAATTTGACCTTTGACCTTTCGAGCCCTAAATCAATAGGTTTTTTTCTTACCCAATGTGCAAGTCATCCAAAGACTTTGGTGAAGGAACATAGGATGATCTTAAATTTGTGTGCTGAAACCATTTTTTATTCTTTCAATCCCTGTGACCTTGATCTTTAAAAAAGTGACCCCCAAAGTGTTAAGATTCCTTAATTATGCCTAGTGCAAACATCCACAAAGTTTGGTCCAGATGTAGAACTAACATTATTGTACAAAAACCATTTTTCTTCTTTCAATCACAATGACCATGACCTTTTGATTCCAAAATCAACAGGATTCTTTCTTAGCCCAAATGCAAGCTATTCACAAAGTTCGGTCCAGGTATGTGATGTAGAACTAATGTTATTGTGCAGAAACCATTTGTCTCCTTTAAGTCACAGTGACCTAGACCTTCTACCCTAAAACTGATACGGTTCTTCGTTACCCATGTGCAAGCCATCCACAAAGTTTGATAACTGATAATGATGGAAAACTGAAGTTGTCATGTGAAAAAGGACAGTTATGGTCATAACATATGATACACTGCCAAAAGGTGGATGTATAAAAATGATATGTTATATTGTTTCTTTCATTATGAGGTGTTTTAAGTGCACCTCAATAACCTAAATAAGAGTCTACCCATTACATTCTGAAGCTGCAATATAATGCAAACTACACCAATGCAATCAATGACAAGATGGTAGCCACACACACCAAGACAAAGACTATCCTTGATTGGTCAACATTCTGGAGTGAGATATTTCAAACTGAATGGTGCTGATATGCACCATCAACAACAAAAAAGGCTGGTGTGCTTAGCATTATTGATGGGGGGTTCATAGTTCCATTATTTCCACAGATATATCAGACTCTAAAGTTATCATCACATTTAGCATTTAATGGTTTGTGTTGTGTGCTTCTAATCTTGGATAACAGAGTTATGCATACATGGCTGGAGCAATGGTTAGTTCTTCTGTTATTATAGGACTAAAGGCAAGCAAGGCATTTGTCATTAATGCATGAAATGCATGACTAACTCCAATGAGATGGATGAGAAAAACAAATGTGAACAGCAAAAATCAATAACTCCTTTTCATACAATGAACACAACAGACATGCAATTTTCAGTCTCACGTATTTCAAACATATTCACATGTATTTTAATAAAAGAAAGAAAAGAAAGAAACACAATAAAAATAACAAATATTCACCGCCTCTGACTTTCCCCTGATTCCTAAGACCTTTAGGTACAGTAGTTACTTGGAATATCAAATATCCTATTTTTAAGCCATGGATCAAGCAGAAAGAAGCAAGAGAACTTTGTCAACACGGGGCATTTTTGACAACAAAAGTACCCTTATTGAAACATCATATTTATATTTTCTGTTATGTTGAGAAACTAATAAAATCAATGTTTGTGATAAAATAAACAAGATAAATGTAGGAAACTAACACAGTATAACTGATTTGGTTAAAATGGTTCCCTGAATAAGGCCATAGGGCATACTGCAATGGACAGGGGAAGTCTCATCCATCTATTTCCATCTACAGGAGCATTGTTATGCTTGATGAAAATATATGATGAGAAAAAGGTGACATGACCATTGAAAATACCTTGAACAACTGATGATGACGTATTAATGAACTGATGGACAGACAGAAAGACTGATGGAATAACACTATGACTGCTATATTGTTACTTTTTGTGGCTAATGTCATGCATGAGAAAAACATGTTAAATAGTCTACTCTTGCTAATCTGTTCCCACAGAAAATACTAGAAAACCTATATTTTCCAGAAAACAGGTTGAACTTTGAATTACTGTAGAAATTAATTCTTTCTATATATGGCTTACAAATTAATACTTTCCATATATGGCTTTATTACACTGCCATATAACTTCATTAAAATAAAAATGACTTTATTCTGCAAATACAATGTTCCCTTTTTATAATGCTACTCATGGGAGCCATGTTATAAGTGCTGGAACCTTAAACTGAGGGATGTTCCAACAAGCTTGTCATAATAGTGGATCAAGACACAACAAGAGTGCCTTGAACGAACTGATGCTCTACTGTCCAAAAAGAATTTCCAGCAAGTCAAGATAAGTCTTGAGCAGTAAGATTTTCAACACCCACGAGTCCCTTGAAGGGACTGACAATCTATAGGGCAAAAGGAATTTCCACGAATTCAAGATAAGACCATTTCTTCCTTTTAACTGACGAGTGTTGAAACCATCTCTGATAATCTTCAGCAATAACATGATTTTCAAATCAGCTGCTGTGGTGGACATACTGGATGTCAGCTTTGCACCATTTTCATTTAGGACAAAGGAGACATCATTAGAAGACTTTTGGTGAAAACCCAATATCATAATGATCATTCATTCAGGGGGAGTAGTGACAACAAGATTTTTAAGACAGTCGTTGTGGCAGCCATGTTGAATGTATGACTCACACCATTTTCATTTAGGACCAATGAGGTAGCATAAGAAGTCTATTGGTGAAAACCCCATGTTAATATAGCCATCAATTTGGGAGGAGTAGAGATAAAACTATTTTCAAGACAGCCAGCACAGTGGCCATATTGAGGGTTGGTTATTTTCATTTAGGACCAACTAGACATCATAAGAACTCTTCTGAAGAAAACCCCATGTCAAAATGACTTTCCATTTAAAAGAAGTAGCAAAAACAAGATTTTCAAGATGGTCATATACTGAACATCAGATCAGCACCATTTTAATGTAGGATCAACAAAACATTATAAGAAGTCTTTAGTGAAAACCCCATGGGGACAAGAGTAGTTATTGAGGAGTAGTGATAACAAAATTTTCAAGCTGGCCACTGTGGCAGCCAGATTAGATATCAGATCGGCACCATTTTCATTTCAGATTAACAAGACATCATAAGAAGTCTTCTGGTGAAAACACCATGTCAATATGACTTTCCATTCAGGAGGAGTAGCAATAACAAGATTTTCAAGATGGTGGCCATATTGGACATCAGACCAAAACCATTTTCAATTAGGACCAACTAGACATCATAAGAAGTGTTTTAGTGAAAACCCCATGTTGATGTGCCCATCCATTCAGGAGGAGTAGTAATAACAAGATTTTCAAGATAGCCACTATGGACGTCATATTGAATGTCTGAGCAGCACCATTTTCATTTATGACCAACTAGACCATGGGATGAATGTGTGTGTAAAGTTTCATGGCAATCCTCCACATAGTTTATGAAAAGAAGCAATAAAAAATCTGTGCTAACGGACGGACAGATGATGGATGAAAGACCATCCCATCTTCTGGTCTGTGACCGGTAGAGCTAAGAATCATCCACTGTGGCAGCCACATTGGATGTAAGATCAGCACCAATTTCATTTAGAACAAACTCGATACGATTAGAAGACTTTTTGTGAAAACCCATGTTGATCCATTCAGGAGAATTAGTGAAAAGATTTTGTAAAGATGTTCTTTGTGACAGCCATATCTGAGGTCAGATCGGCACCATTTTCATTCAGGACCAACTAGATATCATAATTAGTCTTCTGGTGAAAATCCCATGATGATATGATGTTCCATTTAGGAGTAGCAATAACAAGATTTTCAAGATAGCTGCCATGGTGGCTATACTGAATATCAGATCAGCACCACTTTCATTAGTACCAACTATACATCATAAGAAGTCTTCTGGCAAAAACACCATGCTGGGATGACTTTCCATCTAGGAGGAGTAGTGATAAGCTTTTCAAGATGGCAGCTGTGGTGGCCATACTGGATATCAGATCAGCACAATTTTTATTTCAGACCAACTAGACCCCATAACAAGTCTTCCAGTGAAAACCCATGCTAATATGACTTTACATTCAGGAGGAGGAGCAATAACAAAATTTTTAAGATGGCTGCTGTGGTGACCACATTGGTAATCAGATAGGCACCATTTTCATTTAGAACCAACTAAACATCGTAAGAAGTCTTCTGGTGAAAACCCCGTGCTGATATAATGTTCTGTTCAGAGGGAATAGTGATAACAAGATTTTCAAGATGGCGGCTATGGTGGTCATATTGGAGGTCTGAACAGCATCATTTTCATGTAGGATCAACTAGACCTTCGAATGAATGTGTGTGTAAAGTTTCATGACAATCCTCCAAGTAGTTTAGGCACAGTTGTGATAACAATTTTGTTCTAATGGATGGATTGATGTTGGAAAATGGATGTCAGAAAACAGACTGATCCATGACCAGTAGAGCTAAAAACAGGGTACCAGGTATTTAATGGTGTGAAATCACATTATCATTTATTCTCATTATAAAAGAACCTAAATTATGTCAACTAATTAAAATAGCAATGATGAAACAAATTTCAAAGGATGAAATGAATCCATGACCATGCTGGGATTTAAAATCCACTTGCCCGACTCCCCCGAGAAGCTCAAGTTTGGCTTTGGCAAGCTCAAGTTTCCAAGGTAATTCCCTGCTGGCAAGTCAAAAAAATTGAGAAAGAGAGATAGAAAGGGGTTGTGTTCCATTTGTAATGCTTTATGTTCTTCAAGTTTTATACCCTGTCATCTTGATACAGTACATATATCAGCACTTTTTTTCATGTTTATATGTACTGCATTCTTCTATTACATAACTGACCACAGTTTCTTTCATCTATTGTATGTCATTTGCATCTTGCAGATGTGATAATGTGAATATTTACTATTTAAAGCATGTCAATAATGTCAATAACATAACTCATGACATTTGTACAAGAGTTTTTGGAATAAAAGGCACTCATCTCTAATGATTAACCACAAGGAGGATTTTGTGATTGATGTACCGAAAATGTAGTATCCACAAGAGGTGTTTATGATGCTGTTTACGTGATAATTACAGGATACTGATACATACTTACTGCTTGGCAAACAATTAAATGGATAAAAATAAGTATTCTCAATCTCAAAAGTCGGCTTGTCAAATATTTTGATGCATGTCACCGATTTCAAGTTGACTAGATGATAATTGTTAAGTAAATGGTTAAAATAAGTGTTCACAAATCTTTCAGTTGTGAGTATAAATAAATCATTGCAAACAGTCTAGCTTTCATTATTGTTGACGTAGTTGATGAAACAAGTCTGCTATCTTATTAGGCAAAAAAAGGAAACCTGATGAAGTTTCTAGCTCTTATGCAGGGATTTACAAATCTGTTAAAAGTCAGCTTGCCCAGGGCAAGCTGACTGGAAGATTTAACTGTCTTTGCTCTTCTAACTATATCTGCATTCTAACCCTTTATCATCTAAATATCTATCTACATGTATTATTTACATATATATTTTTTGATAACTTTAATTATTGGCATATGGTTTTAAGGTGCCAAGAAAACAAAAGTTAAATTAAATATAACGCAATTTCCTTAAAATATCCCATCTTTTATTTCATCTTATTTTTTTTATTCATGTAGGGATATTATGTTTGGGGCAAGCTCAAATTTCCCCAAGGGCAAGTTTAATTTTCCAATCAGCTTGCCAATGCCAAGCTGACTTTTATAAAATTTGTAAATTGCTGCCATGTCATGTTATGAAAGGGGCAGCAATATAATGAGTGGCTATAAAGTGAGGGTCCAATGTATTTAATTTTCATACCTTTACATTGTCAATGTCTCTGTTCTTCAGCCGTATCAAGGCAATTGTGATCATACATAAAAGTTTGGCCTCATCACTGCTTTTAGCCTGGAACATGAAATAATCACAAAGAAAATGACATTTATATTACATGAAGCATTTAACTGAAACTGAAACTTTCAATTAAATAGGGCAATTATGTGATATTTATTTTGGTTAATAAAGTGGTTACGAGATCTCAGATTACCAATATCAACATATATAAAAAAGATAAAAATAGTTTATTCTTCTAAAAATAATATAAAAACTTTCCAAGGCAAAGGAAATCGGCTGCAATGTAATAAGATTTGCAAGAAATTAAATTTTCAATGTACAATGAAGGTATCTGCATACCAGTATCATCTTAGCCACATTAGCTCAGTAGTTACCAAGCCAAACTCATGACCAGAATGGTGCAGTTTACATTCTGCCCAGACAAGGTCAGGTCACCATAAAATAACCTTTAATGTGTTGCTGTACCAAACCAAACTCACACCAAACCAAACTCACACCAAACAAAAGTCATCTAAAGATAAATCAGAAAAAAAATTGTACACATTCCTATAGCTATACCTAAATTAGTTTGAATACTTGGCTGAAGTTACCATCTATACTTGTTTATAAGTCGAGTCCAACTGCAAACAACACTGACCCTGATCTGCTGTCACATAATGTGCTGGCAGATCAGGATCTCAGAGATGTTGCTGGGATTTTATCTAAAGGGGGGATCTCCCCCCTTGTCACAATAATAAGGGGGGGGGAGTAGAAAAAAAATGAAGTGGAGGAGGAAATATTTACCTAACACATAAATATCAATCTATTTCTTTCTTCCTGCTCCACTTTGTTAGAGCTCTACTGAAATAAAAATCCTCAAAAGATGTCTCCTCTAGTTGTATAAGCATTAATCTGTTGATCATTTCTGAGCTTAATTTGTTCCTTATCTGTGTATGAATATTGTTCTGTGCTGAAAACCCCCTTTCACATATGCATAGCTAGTAAGCCAGCTTGAACAAGTTGGAAAACTGTTCCTTATGGTTGTTATGTACAATTTTCCACAGCTCATAGGTATTGTCTCTTGGATATCTCTGCTCCAAAGTAATTTTTTACTAACAAGAGCTCTGCCAAAGTTTCACTTTCTTGAATCAGTGCTTTGCTGACTACTATGCCAGATTTCAAATCTGTTCCACAATGTTGTATTATGGTTTTAAGTCAATCAATGCCATTGTCAGCTTGTTAAAGCAGAATAAATATCCTTACTTATTAATTTCTTTTCAGATTCTTATTTATTCAATTTATTTTAACCCTTAGAGTGCTATATAGTTTTGTAGCACAAGATCCCTCAAGGCAGAATTGTTTGAGAAAAAAAATGAAAATTGCACTCTACTTTTAAATTGCCCGGATTTTAATTAGGTTTGGTTATCTGTCTTTTTGACATTTAATTTCGAAATACTGCTTAATAGGGGGTTGACTGGCATGCTGTCTGTTTTTGTCCATCCAGCATGTACATCGGACTCGTATTCAACATCATTTTCAGGTTCAAAATTACTCACTGGTATTTCCAGTAACACTTTCCGGGCTCCAATAATCTCATATACTTCAAAACTTTAAAAATCATTATCATCATCAATATCATCAGCCAGTATTTGCCGAACAAAATTGTCATCTGAAGATGAACCATTTGGAGTTTTCCAGGAGCCCTTACTTTAAACACGCATTTGCAAAACTTCCTTCATGAATGCAAGGTTCAACCTTGACAATACTTGTTCCAGGGCTCAATGTGCCAATCAAATTTAGTTTAACACTAATTCATGTCAAGTGGAAGGACTCAGATGTGTAAACAGTTGCCTACCAGAAAAAAAACAGATGACGAGATCTCTACTGGCAGTGCAACTTATGTTATGACAAGCACTTTAAGGATTAACAGTTAAATAAAAATGGTATACTGTGCAGAATACATTTTTATATGCGTGATTTTATACTTATTTGCAGAAGTTCTTGTGCATCACTGCTTTCCAGTGCACGAATTCATACAAATTGTGCATGATTCACACACTCATGTGCCTGGCAGCATCTCTGGGGTCTATGTTGTTTGTTCTACTGATTATGTCTAAAAAACTGCACAGACCCAGATATGCATGTGCATTATTTAATGGGATCTGTGGGTCTGTGCATTTTACAGATGGACTCAACATAAAAGTGAATATATACAGTACCTGCAAATGAATAATGGCACAAATGAAAAAACAAATGAACTCGCCTTTTCTTTGATCTTCTCCAGAAAGTCTATTGCTTGTTTTGGATCTGAAAACATTGATTAGGGAGTTAATTATAAGCATTTATGGGGAAAACATGTAAAATTCTACATAATAAGTAAACATCTTCATGTAGGTAATGATTGCTGATTTTTAGCTTTTCGATATGGTCATTGTATAACACAGCTGGAAGATTTTTTTTTAAAACTCCATATAATCAAAGTATTGAGAATACTGATGACTTAGAGGGTTGATGTGAAGAACATAACTCCAGAATACTGATGGCTTGAAGGGTTGAAGTAAAGAAAATGACTCCAGAATACTGATGATTTAGAGTGTTGAAGTGAAGAACTCCTGAATACTGATGGCTTAGAGGGTTGAAGTGAAGAATATAACTCCTGAATACTGATGGCTTAGAGGGTTGAAGAGAAAAACATAACTCCTGATTATTGATGGCTGGGGGGTTGAAGTGAAGAACATAACTCCTGAATACTGATGGCTTAGAGGGTTGAAGAGAAAAACATAACTCCTGATTACTGATGGCTGGGGGGTTGAAGTGAAGAACATAATTCCTGAATACTGATGGCTGGGGGGTTGAAGTGAAGAACATAACTCCTGAATACTGATGGCTTAGAGGGTTGAAGAGAAAAACAACTCCTGATTACTGATGGCTGGGGGGTTGAAGTGAAGAACATAACTCCTGAATACTGATGGCTGGGGGGTTGAAGTGAAGAACATAACTCCTGAATACTGATGGCTTGGTGGTTTAAATAAAAGAACTCCAGAATACTGACAGCTTTGAGGGTTGAAATGATACTAATCTACATAAGATTAGATAGAAGAACATTACTCCAGAGATACTGCTATTCATGGTTTTACTATCATTAACAAACTGCTCTAAATAACCTTGACATAATTTTTCTAAGCTTTTTTTTCTTCTCTTTAAGTCACTAGAGTATTTGTATTGACATTTGAAGCAATATTTGATAAATTATTATTTTAAAGGATTTTTTACTATGTTTAACATATTAACTTCACTGGAACAATATGCCAAGTTAATCATTATCCTAAATTTGAGTTGCCTCCCTTCACATAAAATTTACAAGAATGGCCAGTGCAGGGCTAGACAAATTTTATAAAAGTCACCAGGGCAAAGCTGACTGGAAAATTGAACTTGCCTTTAGATCTGAGCTTGCCCAAAATATGAAAACATGATATCACAATGAAAGTTACAAAATGAGGTAATATATGTATTTCTGAAACTGTTATATTGTTTTTACAAATAAACAGCTTATTTCGTTTTCCTCTTCTTTTTCTGATTAAAAGCTTATGCCTATAATTAAAGTTATAAAAAATATATATCTAATAATACATAAACATAAATATGCAGATGAGAAAAAAGGAAGAGTTTGAAATGATAGACAGATAGATGGATGGATAGATAGACGGACATACAAACAAATAGAAATGCTGACAGGCTCATCTCTTGAACATCAACAATAATGAAAGCTTGTATTGGAAATGAGTGATTTTGTAATGATTTATTTATTTACACACCTGAACGATTTGAGAACACCTTTCTTTATCCATGTAATTATTTGCCAAACAGCAAGTATGTATTGGTCTCCTATAATGACCATATAAACAACAGATGAAATCCTTGTGGTTTATTGTTACAGGCGAGTTCCTTTTATTTCCAAACATACCTGTAACAGAAATCTCATGAGTTATGTTATTAACAATTATCACCAAGTCACTTTGAAACTGGCAACATGCAACAGACCAGTCTTTGTTGCATCAAACCAATCTTTGACAAGCCAACTTTTGAGAGATTTGGCTAAGCTTGATTTAGACCAGTAAGTCACTGAGGCAGTTTCACTGGCCAGCATAATGATTAGGAAGGAGCTCACTCACCCACTGCCTGTGGCTATGTTAGTATTTAAAAGTCTGCAAGTTCCATGTACTTACAAATATTAAGATAAAAAGTTAAAATATAAGTATTTAACCGGCTTTAAATAATATGTATTCACATTTTCACATCAACATGAGAAAATGCAAGACTGACCTTGACAATGATTACAAGATGGAAGTGACAGACTTTAACAGTGTATTGTGTATATAAAGGATCAACAGATACTGCAGTATCATTTATTTTCATAGGTCTAAATGTTCGTGGTTTTGTAAAAAAAAAAAAATTGTGGGTACTTAAATTAGTGGTTTTGTCTGTCAAAGTATTCATATTTGTAGGTATTTAATTTTGTGGATTAACCTCTACAAATACCCCCCAAAAAAGAATACTAAACTATGCCAGCAACAAACAGTGGTTGCTTCAATGGTTAAAACAATACTACCACTTGTATGAGCACAAATCAAACACTTGTCAAGATCAATCAATTACACTCAACATCAAAGAAAGGTGATGCACCCAACATCACTAAGCTAATCAGTGATTAAAGTACACGTGTATTAAAACACTGTCCATAATGTTGCACCATTAATTACTTTCTGATGACCATGGCATTAACATGGTGGCTTAAAAGTGGTAAAATTCAACTTAGATCCATATTGGTTTGGATAATGTCATCATTCCATATACGAACCAAATATGTAACCAGTTGCCCTATGCTCAATGCAATTAGCAAACAGTGTAAACATTTGATGTGTTCAGAGCCCATCAAAGTGCCAAGATGCTAACTAAATTGAAAAACAATGGAATCACCCCTTTGTTTGAGCCTGCCTCATGTATGAACCAATGTCAACCACTAGACTTTACTTAAAACTTCGTTAATCAAGCAGATTCATCCTAAATGGATAATTGCAGCTCACACAAAAATGTGTGAAATATTAGACTTCATTATTCTTGGCTTTGAGAATGTTGGACTTGTTTAATTCAACAATATCAGGATTATTTACCTGACAAACATTTGTGGGTACCAGCAGACTAGATTGACACGATGTTGATTCAGTGGTTTTGTCCAAAAATCAGTGAAGTGTGAGCTCAATACTGTGCATAATTCATGTATATTATATAGTGTTTCATTAGTAACTGTGCTTCAAGCAATAGTATTTTAGTCATATTGTTCACTGAGAGTAAGCATGACTTGATAAAATGACACATGCTTTCATGATGATTTAATTTATTGACAACAGTTTCACTTGAATGAAGAATCGATTTGAATAAGTATTAAATCTAATTTTCATATACAAGTATCATTTATTATTCTAACTTTCATTTTCAGTAATACTAGTGTTTGAATATCTTATGCTTTTTCTTGTTTCTCTCTATCCTTACTTATGTCACAACATTGATTTAAGGCAGTGAGTGGGAATTACAGTTATAGATACATGCACCTCGAAGGGACTGACACTCTACTGGGAGAAAAGTATTTCCAGGAATTCAAGATAAGACCATTTCTTCCTTTTAACTGTCGGGTGTTGAAACCATCTCTGATATTCTTCAGCGATAAAAAGATTTTCAAATTAGCTGCTGTGGTGCATACAATGGATTTCAGCTTGGAACCATTTTCATTTAGGATAACGTAGACATCATTAGAACTCTTTTGGTGAAAAGCCCATGTCGTAATGATCAGATTGGTACTCATCCATTCAGGGGGAGTAAAGACAAAAAGATTTTTAAGACAGTTGTTGTCGCAGCCATACTGGATGTACAACTAGCACTGTTTTCATTTAGGAATTGGTGAAAACCCATGTCATAAAGTTCATCCATTAAGGAGCAGTAATGAAAACAAGATTTTTAAGAATGTCATTAGGGCAGCCATATTGGATGCAGGACTAGCATCATTTTCATTAGGATCAACTAGGTATCATAAGAAGTCCATTGTGAAAACCCCATGTTGATATAGCTATCCAATTGGAAAAGAGCAGAGATAATGTTTTGAAGATGACTTTCCATTCAGTAGTAACAATAACAAGATTTTCAAGATAGCTACTGTGGTGGCCATATGGACATCAGATCAGCATCATTTTCATTTAAGACAAACTGAACATCATAAGAAGTCTTCTGGTAAAAACACCATGCCAATATGCAGAGATGTGATAACAAGATTTTTAATATTGTATGTTAGATCGGCACCATTTTCATTTAGAACCAGCTAGACATCATAAGAAGTCTTTTAGTGAAAACCTCATGCTGACATGAATTTGCATGTAGGAGGGGTAGCAATAAAAAGATTTTGAAGATGGCTGCTGTGGTGGCTGTATTGGATGTCAGATTGGTACCATTTTTATTTAGGACCAACTAGACATCATAAGAAGTCTTTTAGTCAACAACCCCATGTTGATATGACCATCCATTCAGAAGGAATACCTATAACAAGATTTTCAAGATGGCCACTGTAGCAGCACCATTTTCATTTAGGACCAACTAGACCATGGAATGAATGTGAGTGTAAAGTTTCATGGTAATCCTCCAAGTAGTTTAGGAGGAGTAGTGATAAAAAATTTGTGCAAACAGACAGATGGACGACAGACAACAGAGAACAGACCATCCCATAAGCTCTTCTGATCTTTGACCAGTAGAACTATAAAAAAAACCCCACAAAAACCACATGTAAACATGTAAAAGCTAATACCTTATTACCAGATTACAGAAATTATGTTGACATCTAGGAATGGCTATTTTTTTGTTGGGTCTTTAAATTCATGGTTTAGAGTAAAAATTAGAGATACTACAATAAATAAAACTGCATGCTGTACAAATAAACACTAAATAAAGGTGCAGATATGTGTACTGTACCGATCTAATTTTTTTGCTTGCCCATGGGCAAGTACCATGCAAATTTGAGCTTGGATGAGCCAAATTTGAGCTCATCCCAGGCATAGGGCAAGTGGATTTGTCAAGCCCTGCAGTGGATCTATACTTTGTTACTTATTTTAGTAAGGCCATCAGGTTTGCTGCTATTATTAGTAATACAAACTATATTTGGTAAAAGATAATGGACACTATGCCTTTAGGCATGGATGGATCCAAATCCCTCTAAAACAAAAATACGAATAAGATATCCAAAAGTTAAACAGCAATTAAACAATTTCTAAAAATTTGCGATGGCTTACTTAGATACGTGTCAACCTTTGTCCCCTTGCCTCTAATAAATATAGTTATGGTTTTACTCTAGTGTATGATTTCTTTCAAGTTGCTCCCTTTTCTGTTTGTCTTTTAAAAAAATAGTTATGGCCGATTTTACAGGAAATATTTTATACTCAGATAATTTTGTCACTTTTAAAAAATATTTCAATATCCATGACCTGCTAAACAATGGATTTTTTGCTACCTTTTTAAAAATATTTCATGTGCCATTAAGGCTTCAAACAGAAGTAATCAGTAAAAAAGTGAGGCTACATCAACAGTAGCTGCAATGAGCATAATGTTAAGTACCATGACAAAAAGTAGAAGAAACCAGTGACTGATTTTTACAACACATATAATTACTACTTTATGAATAAAAAGATAGAAATAAACAAAAGATGGTATAAAGACCCTAACGATTACTTACCTGATATCTGTCTGACAACATATATGATAATCTCCACCAAAGCCAGAGGGTTGATTCTGTAAGGAATAGATAAACAATTCATTTAGGTTGAATTATTATTTAACTGTAGACACAATGAAGTAGCAGGCATGCATAACTCACATTCCATAAAAAGATGGGGATAAAAAGCTTTATGATATAAATGAAAATTAATGCAGTGTTCCAGCTAAGTAAGGGTTTAGTACCCATCGCCCAACTCTGCATGCCCTGACTATATTTCTGGCATTCAGTCCATGTGTGTTATGTGCCTTTTTTGAGGACTAGCATCACAGCCTTTTAAGATTATATGGAACACTGGACTGAGAAGACAACAAAAATGATGGATGAAAGAACTTACATCAATAAGAGATTTTATAGACTGTCTAGAGAAGAGCAATATCATCATCATGCTTGATAAACTAGAAATGTGTTCATGGAAACTGTCCTAAATGCAAAAACTAACCAAAGTGTGACAGACAAACAGATGGACAAGGGTAACACTATATGCTGCTACCACTGTTGTGGTGGGACATAGCAATGTGTCACTACTAGTATTTGAGTTTTTAATTACACTTAAATCCAATAAGTTCTATTATTACAATTTCTTTAACTGAAATGAAGAACAATCACGTATATTTTGTCTCTCAAGTCTTCCATTCTGAATCATAATTACTTTAATACAGAAGCAAAAAGATGTTAAAGTGAACTCTAATGAATCAAAGCTGAGGAAACAACTTATTTAGTTACAGGTAAGATGTTTATCTATTTGCATGTCATAGTCCTTATTAAAAGTACAGTCAGTAAAGTTTTTATGCAAGAAATCCACACCTTTGTTCAAAGTCTGAGATACAATTTTTATGTAAGAAATCCATACTTGTGCTCAAAGTCTGAGATAACATTTTTTATGTAAGAAATCCATACCTGTGCTCAAAGTCCGAGATAAAATTTTCATACATCTGAAAGGGAAAAAATCATGAATGTTTCATGCATTGAACATAAATCTTCAATAAATTCAAAAGCAGGCAAGAGAACAATATAAGATGTATATGTTTCCAGTCAAATACTTCACAAAGGAGAATATGTATAAATGACTCATAAATAAAACAAGGAAAAAGTAAAATCTTGAAGAAAACAGTTTCATATAAAAATACCTCCTCTAGGCTACTGAACTAAAGATTGGCTACTCTTATCTCTAAGGTAGTCCAGCAGGCTACTGGCTGATTGACTTGACCCTGGATTTCCTAGGTATAGTGGAATGCAAAATAAGATTTTGAATGAAAAGGCAAGGTTTGTTCATACTCTTCTGTGATGGTTCCAGCAACACTGTACACGTGTTGGGGAGTTTTTATTTTTAAATAATCGGCTTTATTGAAGCAGCACTTTAAATTCCAATAATGTGAACCAGATGATGTCTAATCAGTAAGTTAAATCTAACTGGAGGCTGGAATTTTGTATGGGTAACTGGTTGTCCAGGTGAGACAAGAAACTAAGATTAGCTTTCCAAAAAGCTTGATAACTCCACTATATTTAGTTTATTGTTTGATTACGAAAGACATAATTACAAAATGCAAGAAGCTCAAGTTGGCCTGATATTGCTCACTTGGCTTACATAACTTAACAGTTGATCCATTTCAAAAAGCAGTCTTGTGTAGTACTGTAAGAACACAACCTCTGTAACTATCTCCCAAACATTATATCACGTTGGTTTTACCCTATATCATGCTAAAAATTGTTTTCAAAAGATAAAGTGTTATGTATGATGTTTATATAATATTATAAATATTTTAGGAAATTATAAATGTTTCTTCACTTTAATATTTGCTTAAATCTTAATGTTATCAGGAAAAACATGTTTAACTAGTGTCCTTGAATTAGGTTGTTTTGATCAATATGTTTTCTCAATTTGAAGGTCAAGGTTGGATTTTTGTTTACAAGTAAAATTCCATTAAGATGACTCACATTCTAGAACATTCTGTCATGTGACCAATCTTTATATATATCATGTTTAGTGGACATTTGTTCAGTTTTGACATTACCATCAGTCTTGTAAAGAGCTATTACAGTTGTGAAAATTCATTACAAATTCTAAGAGAGGAATTATTTTAAAAATTCATTGGATTATAACAGTGCTCATAAACTTTTGGATTTTGGATTTTTAATTGATGATTTTGGAATTTATGTGAACTTATTCAGAGATTTTGGAATACTTCATTTTGACATCAGCACATCAAAGATTACTAGTACATCAGGACTTTGGAGACCATTAGCACATCATAACATTCAAGGACACAGCCGTGAATTCGGAACATTCTATATTTAGGACTTGTGATTAGAACAATCATTCTTATTGGATTATTAGGATTTCAAAACACATTACTGTAAGTGACTTTTTGATTTTTCATTTTAACTATCTAGTAATAAATTGCTTGTTGATTTTTTACTTGATTTGTTGGTTTCACTTTCTTTCTGTTACATTTTTCTTAGACCATAGAGTCGTAACAGAAATTGGGGGCTCGTCTTCTGGGATCTGAATTTCATTAAAGCATATTAGAGATATTAAATTTATCTTTGAAATTCATATTGATTTTGTCTCTGAATTTTTTTGTCTTTGGCAAAGATTTTTAATAGAGAAATTTTTTTTGTGTGAAACCAACAAGCATTTACAATGGCATCTAATGTTCAGAATTTCATTTCAAAACCTATCCAGGAGGGGATAGAGTGCATGAGAAAGTTAATTGAAGAGTTCAAAAGGTGCATCCATAGTGATGTTAAAACCTATCTTGACGAGCAGAATGTGGAAACTTTGGAAAATGCTGCTCGTATGGCTGATGATTATTCCTTGACTCACAAAATTCATTTGGTAATAAATCGTCCTCTCAGCAATTTTCTGGTAAAAAACCATTTCAATCTCATTCGAGTACTTCCAAATTTCACAACAGCACAACTGTTAGGAATCAAACATCTGATAAGACTGATCAGAAATCCTTATCTCTTCCTACGTGCACTTATTGTAAAAAGAAAGGGCACGTTATTTCTGATTGCTTCAAGTTGAAAAATAAGCAACAGAGAAAAGACAGAGCTTTTCCAAATGCTCTTATTTCTACGAGGTCAAGGTCACTGTCTTGTATTGAAAGCAATACATTTGTTGGGTCAAACAAACCCCAGTCTGATTCTATTTTAGAGGCTTATGAACCATTCATGTCAGAAGGTTCTATATCACTTATTGGTGATACTGCCAAACCTATCCCAATTAAAATATTAAGGGACACTGGAGCTTCTCAGAGTCTTTTATTATCAGGTACTTTGCCTTTGTCTGAGGAGTCTTCTTCAAGTGAAAGTGTTCTTGTTCAGGGAGTTGAGTGCGGCTTTGTAAATGTTCCTCTCCATTGTGTAAATTTGGCATCAGACTTAGTTTCTGGACCTGTGACTGTTGGGGCAGTGACTACTTTACCCATAGAGGGTGTTCATTTATTTCTAGGCAATGACCTAGCTGGAGATAAGGTTGTGGTTAATCCACTTGTAACTGACAAGCCTTGTTTGGATCAGAAAGTTGATCCTGTCGAAACTGAAATCCCTGATTTGTACCCTGCTTGTGCAGTTACTAGAGCTATGGCAAAAAGAGCTCTTGAGATTGATGTTGATCAGGATATTATTCCTTTAGCTGACACATGTATTGGTCAGTTTTTTGATGAGGTCACTTTTTCCTCAGGTATTGATCAATCAAATGGTATTGATCACAGTGATCCTCTTTTGGCAACTCATTCTCTTTGTTCTAATCAGGATGACAAACGACAATCCCTTGTCGTTGAACAGGAGCAAGATCCCGAGATATCTTGTTTGTTTCAGAGGGCTATTAGTGAAACTGAAGCCACACAAGTTCCAGTGTGTTACTTTGTGGAAAAATGGGGTCCTTATGAGGAAATGGAGACCACCTGATGTACCCGCTGGTGACGAGTGGTCAGTGAGCTATCAAATTGTTGTTCCTAAGTAATATCGACAGGAAATTCTTAATTTAGCCCATGAAACTCCTTTGGCTGGTCATTTAGGAGTCCGTAAGACTTATCACAAGATCTTGAATCATTTTTATTGGCCGAAACTCAAAAGTGATGTTTCTAAATACTGCAGATCTTGTCACACTTGTCAAATGGTAGGAAAACCCAATCAGAAGATACCTAAGGCTCATCTACAACCTATTCCTGCATTTGATGAACCATTTAGTAGAATGATAGTAGACTGTGTTGGTCCTTTACCTAAAACCAAGTCAGGCAACCAATACTTGTTGACCATCATGTGTGCATCTACAAGATTTCCAGAGGCAATTCCTCTGAGAAATATAAAAACTAAAACTATTGTGAAAGCTTTGGTGAAGTTTTTTACACTTGTTGGCCTTCCCAAATCTGTCCAGTCGGATCAAGGGTCAAATTTTATGTCTGGAATTTTCCAGCAAGTTATGCATGAACTAGGCATCCAACAGTTTAAATCTTCTGCCTATCACCCTGAAAGTCAAGGTGCTTTGGAAAGATTTCATCAAACTTTGAAGAATATGATTCGATCATATTGCTTTGATACAGAAAAGGATTGGGATGAGGGTGTTCATTTGTTGTTGTTTGCTGTTAGGGAATCAGTTCAAGAGTCGTTGGATTTTAGTCCCTTTGAACTAGTTTTTGGTCATACTGTCCGTGGACCACTGAAATTATTGAAAGAGAAACTTCTTTCAAATGAAGATTCAAAGATTAATCTTCTTGATTATGTTTCTGATTTCAAATACAAGTTGTCAAAGGCCTGTGAAGTAGCAAGAACTAATCTTCACACTACCCAGTCAAAAATGAAATTAAGCTATGACAGAAATTCACAGGAAAGGAGTTTTAAACCTGGTGACAAAGTTCTGGCTCTCTTTCCCATACCTCAGAATCCTCTTCAGGCTAAATTTTATGGTCCTTATACCGTTGAAAAGAAAGTAAATGACTTAAATTATATCATTAACACTCCTGGGAGACGGAAACAGAAACAACTTTGTCATATAAATATGTTAAAGGAATATTTTGACAGAGATAGCCCAGCTAATTATTCAGTTAATTTAGTTGTACCTGTCCCACACAGTGAAGATATCAACGATGGAATACAATCAGACTATAGTGACTCTGGTATAACCAATCTTCGGAATTCAGAAATATTGAACAACCTAGACCAGAAACTTTCACATCTACAACAACAGGAAAGAAATGAACTAAAACAGCTATTACATGACTATGAGCACTTGTTTCCTGATGTTCCAACACGAACAAGTAAAATTTATCATGACGCTGACATTGTAGATTCTGCGCCTGTGAAACAGCATCCTTATAGGATGAATCCTCTCAAACAGAACTATCTGAAGAAAGAAATTCAGTATCTACTGGAGAATGATTTCATAGAACCAAGTAAAAGTAACTGGAGTTCACCATGTATTCTTGTTCCCAAGCCAGATAATACATTCCGTATGTGTACTGACTATAGAAAAGTCAACAGTGTCACCAAAACTGATTCATTTCCAATCCCAAGAATGGACGATTGCATTGATAAAATTGGAAATGCTAAATATGTCACCAAGTTTGACCTTTTAAAAGGATTCTGGCAAATTCCACTGACGGAAAGGGCAAAAGAAATTTCAGCATTTGTAACTCCAGATGGACTTTATCAATATAAAGTTATGCCGTTTGGAATGAAAAATTCGCCTGCAACGTTTCAACGTCTGATGAACATGATAACATTTGGTCTTGATAATTGTGACGCTTATATCGATGACGTCATTATCTACAACAACACCTGGGAAGATCATTTGGAAACCATTCGAAAATTCTTTGATCGACTCAGCGATGCGAATCTGACAATTAATTTGAGCAAAAGTGAGTTTTGCCATGCTTGTGTCACATTTTTAGGACATATAGTGGGACAAGGTCAAGTTAAACCTATAGAAGCTAAGGTCAAAGCTATCTCTGAATTTCAAGTTCCAATTTGTAAAAAGCAACTGATGCGATTTCTAGGTATGGCTGGATATTATCGGAAAATTTGTTCCAATTTTTCCAAAATTGCTGAACCTTTGACAAGTTTATTGAGTAAGAAAGCCAAATTTTATTGGTCTGACAAGTGTCAGGAATCTTTTGACAAGTTAAAGGCCATGCTTAAGAATGCACCAGTTCTTTCTGCACCAAATTTTAGCCAATCATTTAAATTATCTGTTGATGCAAGTGATGTAGGGGTTGGTGGAGTATTGATTCAGGAAGACAAAAGTGGTGTGGATCACCCTGTGTGTTATTTTTCTAAAAAACTAAACAAGCACCAGAAAAATTATTCCACAATTGAGAAGGAATGTTTGGCTTTGATATTGGCTTCACAGCATTTTGAAGTGTATGTCACCTCAGCTCTTTCTCCAATTATTGTGTACAGTGATCACAATCCCCTTACTTTCATCAACAAAATGAAAGATAAAAATCGGAGATTGTTGAGATGGAGTTTGATATTGGAAGAATATAACATTGACATCAAACACATTAGGGGAAAAGACAATGTGATTGCAGATGCACTCTCACGTGCCTAGAAATGTAATATTGCTTGATGTAATTAAGTCCAGTATCATAAAACATGTTCTTATGTAATTTTGGTTATTATAGTATTAGATGTATATTCAAAAGAAAGCTTTATTATATAAATCTTTCTTTTTCTTTGTGAAGGGAGGTGTTATGTATGATGTTTATATAATATTATAAATATTTTAGGAAATTATAAATGTTTCTTCACTTTAATATTTGCTTAAATCTTAATGTTATCAGGAAAAACATGTTTAACTAGTGTCCTTGAATTAGGTTGTTTTGATCAATATGTTTTCTCAATTTGAAGGTCAAGGTTGGATTTTTGTTTACAAGTAAAATTCCAT
Organism: Margaritifera margaritifera; assembly: GCA_029931535.1. NCBI lineage: Eukaryota > Metazoa > Mollusca > Bivalvia > Unionida > Margaritiferidae > Margaritifera > Margaritifera margaritifera. The sequence goes on along the minus strand of JAQPZY010001423.1, from coordinate 668,598 downwards.
TAAGATGACTCACATTCTAGAACATTCTGTCATGTGACCAATCTTTATATATATCATGTTTAGTGGACATTTGTTCAGTTTTGACATTACCATCAGTCTTGTAAAGAGCTATTACAGTTGTGAAAATTCATTACAAATTCTAAGAGAGGAATTATTTTAAAAATTCATTGGATTATAACAGTGCTCATAAACTTTTGGATTTTGGATTTTTAATTGATGATTTTGGAATTTATGTGAACTTATTCAGAGATTTTGGAATACTTCATTTTGACATCAGCACATCAAAGATTACTAGTACATCAGGACTTTGGAGACCATTAGCACATCATAACATTCAAGGACACAGCCGTGAATTCGGAACATTCTATATTTAGGACTTGTGATTAGAACAATCATTCTTATTGGATTATTAGGATTTCAAAACACATTACTGTAAGTGACTTTTTGATTTTTCATTTTAACTATCTAGTAATAAATTGCTTGTTGATTTTTTACTTGATTTGTTGGTTTCACTTTCTTTCTGTTACATTTTTCTTAGACCATAGAGTCGTAACAAAAGACATAATTATAATATGCATGGTCTCTTGCTCATAATCATACTATACTGTATGTTTAAAGGATTTTACACGTGTTACCTTTACATTTTATTTTATATACTTTTTATAGAATTTTAACATATTTAAGTTTTATATTTCAGTTTGTTGTAGTTCACTGTTTACATTTATTTGGAAGGGTTTGTCTTCCTATAGCTTTTGTGCAATTCTTCATTGTTACATTGTTTGAACTTTATCTGTAGTTGGCACCATATAGCCACTATTGTACTGAGATGCCATACTACTACTATTAAGATTAGTATTTAAGCTACAAATTACTTAGAGAGGGAATGGGAAGATGGGCACCTTTAGCAAAAGAGACAATATTGTTGAAGGAAGGGCACCTTTTGTTTTTTGTTGATAAAAAGACTATGTCAATACAGTAAAACCACTGCTATGAGAGACCACCTGTCTTGAGAGACTGGGTTCTCCATGTAGATTTATTGATTATATAGTGTTATGATCTGTCATGAGAGACCATTATTTTTTGGCAGAAGGTGTGGTCTTTCAAGACCGGTTCTACTGTAATGAAATTTATTTTTTGGCAGAAGGTGTGGTCTTTCAAGACCGGTTCTACTGTAATGAAATTTAGAATTTAATCTACATTCAATTAACACAAGAAAGAGGTCCAAGTGGACCTAATAACACTCACCTGACTTATATAACTTAACAGTTGATCATTTCACTAAGCAGTCTTATGTAGTATTGTAAGAATACATGAAATGTGAACTATCTCCCAAACTTTCAATCATGCTGATTTTACCTATTGTACTGTACCCCAAATAAAAATTCTTTTTAATGATAAAGGTATAATAAATATGCACAGTCTCGTGCTCATAATCGAAGTCATCAATGATCTTGATGATACAGCTCAAAAATACAGCTTTAAGGGTGGTAACAAGCTCAGCCAATCAGATGCAAGATTACCTTATTAATATGCACTGATCCAGCATACTTTTGAAACTGCTCAAAATCTTGATAAAAGAAGCATACATTCCAAGTCTGATCAAAATCATATCACAAATATGGCTTCCAGAGTGGTAACAAGCTCAGTCAATCAGAGGCAAGACCACCTCATTAGTATGCATGTATCTCACTCAATATCAGACTTGTCCAAGATCTTGATGAAAAGTATATATTCCAAGTGTGATCAAAATTGAATCAGAAATATGAGCTCAAGTGTGGTACAAGCTCAGCAAATCATTTGCATGATCACCTCATTAATATGGGTGGATCAAGCCCAGTATCAAACTTGTCCGAGATTATTATATATGCCCATGTTACAAGTTTGATCAAAATCAGATCATAAATATGCTTTCCACAGTGGTAACAAGTTTTCATGGATGATAGGCCATACCATAAGCTCACATGGCCCTATGGCAGTGGTGGATGGGGGGTGGGGAATGGACAGGAGAAGTAGGTCTGGCAATCTATTTAAGGAAGGAATATCCTTCTTATTGTCCACCTGGTGAGGAATTTTTCTTTAGTAAGACTACTTATTGATGTCAAGGAGGAAACTGTAACATACTTTTCATGCTCTAGTGATCACAGGTGCATTTTTCAGACTAAGTTGCATGCCCCAGTACTACTGCAAGTGCTGTCAGGAACATTTACATCAAAATACCTTCCGAAATTGATGCAGAGCAATAAATCATGTATCTGGAGTGCACTCCATTAGTCTGTGTGATAGAAAAGTCTGGGGAAGTGGTGTCAAGATAATCCATGTTTTTTCTGCATGCAATTCAATACCTTGACAATGAACTTGGTATGTATTACTACATTAATTAGGTTCCTTATATACTTCTTTCACTTTTCTAGATTTCTGATGAAATCCTGTGCATTATTTATTAGTTTAGATGCACCTAAACTATCTGACTTATATTAGCACTAAACTGGACACAACGTATAAAACAAGAGTCACTTGAAGGGACTGATGCTCCACTGTCCAAAAAGAATTTCCAGATAAGATCATTTCTTATTTATAAATTCTGAGTGTTGAAACCATCTCTGTTATTCTTGAGCTATAAGATTTTCAAATCAGCTGCTGTGGCAACCATATGGCTTTAAGATCAGCATTTTGATTAAGACAAACAAGACACAATTAGAAGACTTTCAATGAAAATCCCATGACAATATGACCATCCATTCGGGAGAATTGGTTACAACACTTTAAATATGTTCATTGTGGCAGCCATATTGGATGTCTGTGGGTCACCAATTTCATTTAGGGCCAACTAGATATCATAAGAAGCCTTTTGGTGAAAATCCTATGCTGATATGACCATCAATTCTGGAAGAGTAGCAATAACAAGATTTTCAAGATGGTCACCATGGTGGCCATACTGGATGTCAGATTGGGATCATTTTCATTCAGGACCAACTAGACACCATAAAAAGTCTTCTGGTGAAATCTCCATGTTGATATGACTTTCCATTTAGGAGGAACAACAAGAAGAAGATTTGCAAGATGGCTACCATGGAAGCCATTACTGAGGTCAAATAGGAAACATTTTCATTCAGGACCAACTGGATGTCTTAAGTAGTCTTCAAGATGAAAACCTTATGTCGATATGACTTTCCATTTACGAGGAGTAGCAATAACAAGATTTTCAAGATGGCTGCCATGGTGGCCATCCTGGGTGTCAGATTAGTACCATTTTCATTTAGTACTAATTTTTATTTAAGAACAACTAGACACTATAAGTGTTCTTGTAAAAACCCAGGCTAATAAGACTTTCCATTCAGGAGGAGTTGCAATAACAAGATTTTCAAGATGGGTGCTGTGGTGGCCATACTGGATGTCAGATTGGTACCATTTTCATTTACGACCAACTAGACATCAAAAGTCTTTTAGTGAAAACCCCATGTTGATATGACCATCAATTCAGGTGGAGTAGCGATAAGATTTTTATATTTGATGTCTGCTGGCACCATTATCATTTAGGACCAACTAGACCTCATAAGGAGTCTTCTGGTGAAAACCCCATGCCAATATGAACTTTCTGTACAGAAGGAGTAGCAATAAATGGCTATATTGGACACCATATCGGTATTTTCATTTAGGCCCAACTAGACATCATAAGAAATCTTTCAGTGAAAACCGCATGTTAATATGACCATCCATTCAGAAGAAATAACAAGATTTTCAAGATTGCTGCTGTGGTGGCCTTACTGGGATGTCTGTGTAGCACCATTTTCACTTAGGACCAACTTGACTTTGGGATAAATGTGTGTGCAAAGTTTCATTGCAATCATCCAAGTAGTTTTGACGTAGTAGCAATAACTTGTGCTAATGGATGGATGGACAACGGACGTCATATGGCAGACGATGCACAACATGTCATACCATAAGCTCTTCTGGTCTAAGATCAGTAGAGCTAAATATCAGCATAGAATATGTTGTGTTTTCTAAAATACTTGTATTTGAATGAATTGACTGAAGAATTTAGTTCAAATGACTTTTCTGAAACTGGCCAAATCACATGTTTGCTTTGTCATCCTACACAAAAGTCAAGAGGCTGAACTCAATCAAGAAACATTTTATTTTCTGTTTAGACTTTAATACTGCTTTCTATTTAATGAAAGTAGCACTCTTCACTGGTTAGCAAATCTCCCGAAAAAAATATGAAAAAAAACATAATTATTTTCTTAGGCACTACAATAGGATGCAACACTGATTGGCTCAATTAGTGTCATGATACCTGATAATGTGGATCAGTTATTTTTTTTACTGTTAATATCAAAACAAGTTATTATGATGAATGTGTTGAATGCTTTATTGATGGGATCTTTGAAGTTTCTGCATTTCTATATATGATTATATCTGCATACAAAACCAAAACAATTGAAAAATTACCACTATGTGTGCTTTTCAGATAATTTACCCGTATCAGAGCATCTCCTTTCATAAAAATAGGATTCTTCACAAAGTTAAGCAACCTTAATGTCACCTGATGCCACAATCTGAAAAAAAAAGAATACATAATGCTGAATCAAGACATCTGTTCCTTCCAGGCTAAGCGTTTAAATATAAACAAAACAACCTTAAAAACAAGAGGCTCATGTAGGCCTGATATTGCTCACCTGACTAACATACCCTAACAGCTTCCCACTTCACTAAGCAGGCTTATATAGCATTGTAAGAGCACAACCTTTGTAAACTCTCACACTTTATATCATGTCAATTTTACCTATTTTACTACAGTCTGATAAAAAAAAAATGCTGAGGCAAAATGAATATGCATAGTCTCTTGGTCATAATGTAACTCATCCAAAATCTTTATAAGTTAAGTTTACAGATGAAGCTTTAATTTGTGGTCTACAGAGTCACATGGCTTTTGCACAATTGAAGTTATAATTCACAGGTTGTTGCTTTTTTCTTTTTTCTTTTTTTATAAAGAAAAATGGACATGGGTGTTTTAACTCTGGGAAATTAAATCAGGAAGTGTTTCAGGAGAAAAGTGTACTGGCTGTATATTATTAATAAAAGCTAAAACTACAATATATAAATTTCAAATAATTTGTGAGTAATGGCACAGAATATATGAAATTCCATAAAATAATGCACAATACTGGTGATAACATATGAATGAACTATGTTTCAGGTGCATTAACTTAGCAATACTATAAACTTTCAAACTCTATTTCACCAAACCTATCAAACTTGCTTCCAAATAGTTAATTTAAAATATGGTAAATATTTTAGAAATAATTCTCTGCAAATAAATGTATAATCTTATTGGAGAAAAATCAATATTACAAGAAAACAAACACAATTACTTGCAAAGCACATCTATAACTGTGTACAGAAATTGTGATCCAAACTTACAAAAATGCACATAGTTTATGCTAGCCTGCAATTGTACATTGTCTCTAACTTCTGTGCATCAAATCAAACATTTCTTCAGTTACTATATTTGCCTCCAATCACAACACATCCTTATAACAGTGTCTCAAGATTGAAATGATTCATCAGTTTTACAAACTAATCTTATTGCTAATTTAATCAACTTGTCTTACTTGTTATATTTCTTTTTTATACTTTTTTTTCAGTTATAAATCACAAATTATTCATTTAATCCCAAAGGCGTATTATTTTCCTAATTTTAAATGATTCTATTCAAATGTATGTATCTTGTACTCTAAAACTGATTTGTTAAAAATCTGGTTTGCATTTTATTGCAAGTGGAAGAACTCTGTTTAAGCCCAAACCTATGATGCTCAATAGTCACTATCATGGGTTACTTCCCTTGTTTTCCTTGATATACAGAAGATAAGTATGTTAAAAGACAAAACAAATTAATTAGCAATTACATACAATTTGAGAACTTTTTCTAACTGCATTGAATTTCAATAATATGCAGAGATCTGTTTATAATAAAAGTCATTGGATATTTTGATGATATAAACATATTTACTAAGTTTAATAAAAATCTGATCAGAAATAATCACTAAAGTGTTGACGTGCTCAGCCAATCGGATGCAAGATCAACTTGTCAACATGCACTGATCTTGCTGATAATTGTACCCATCTAAGATCTTTATAATTTAAATTGATTTACCATGTTTTATCAAAATCTGATCAGAAATATGGCATCCAGAGAGGTAAAAAGCTCAGTCAATCAGATGTAAGATCACCTCATTAATATATATGGATCTCGCTCATTATCAAAATTCTCCAAGATCTTCATGATATAAGCCCATATTCCAAGTATGATCAAAATCAGATCAGAAATAAGGCTTCCAGAAAGGTAACACACTCATCAAATCAGATGCATGACCACCTCTTTAATATGCATACATCTCACTAATTATCAACCTGATCTGAGATCTTGATGATATAAGCATATACTTCATATCTTATCAAAATCAGATCAGATATATGGACCTCAGATTGGTAACAAGCTTAAAAAATCAGATGCAAGATCACCTCATTAATATGCATGGATCTTGCTCATTACTGAACTCATCTGAGATATTGATCATAAAAACATATATTTCATATCTGATCAAAATCACATCAGAAATATGGCCTCAGGAATGGTAACAAGATCAGTCAATCAGATTCAAAGATCACCTCATTAGTATGCGTCTATCTTGCTCATTATCGAACTTGTCTGAGATTTTGATAATTGAAGTCTATATTCCAAGTTTGATCAAAACTGGATCAGAAATATGGATTCCACAAAGGTAACAAGCAATTGTGGACAGATGGGTGACGAACAACACACACTACAGATTTAGGGTCACATCATGACCTCACCTGGCTTTATGGCAAGGTCAGCTAAAAACTAAAACTATGAATATAAAATATACACACAAACACAAAGTCTCTCTTACAGAGGGCCAATAATAAACTGGGCAGTTATTAGAGTTACCCTGTTTATTATACATGAGACAGTATGTACAGTGATCAAAGAAAACATTTTCAGACACAGGCCCTGGGCAAGTGACTTTAAAAAAGCACAAACCCTGACTCAAATTCCGTTAGCTCTGACTGCTATTCCATATGCTCAAAAGGGCCCTATATCTTTGGCATTATTTTGACACAACGTTGAAATTGATGAACTTCAAGTATGACAAAAAACAAAAAAACAAAAATCATATTAAACTGACTTGCGTGTTTATTCTCATCTCAAATAATGCACATAAAGTAGTGTTTTCCTCCAGGTCCTGATGTCAACCCCTGTTCAAATGTTCCAGTGCTCAAAGAATTTTTCAGACATAGGCCCAGGGCAAATCTCTTTAAAAAAAAACACCAGTTGCCATGACATAAAATCCACTTGCCCAGAAAGGCCATATTTATAACAATTATTCTCACACACACACCCTGTTCAGAAAAATTTAATGGTCGGTCCCTTATACTTGTGATATTGGTCACTCACATTCTGCTGAAGAGGGACTCACAACCAAATAGGTTTCCAATAATTTCACAATTTCTGCATGCTTAGGTGGTAAATTACTAATAATTGTTGCATACAACTTCTGACTGTATGGCTTCAGGTCGATGTACAGTCTGTATTTCATTACAATCTGTATGTAGGGATAAGCATTTGGGGGCCTTTAAGTAATTTTGTTTACTGAATGCTGCAAAAATCTCCATGTTTCTTGATCAAAGTCTAAAACTGAAATGAAGTCGAAATGCATTGATTTTTTAAAAATATCTATAAGTAAATACAGTAGCTTCAAGTTCATAATTACATGTAGTTTGTGTGTTAGTACTGTGGATGTGTCACATTTACAGAAAACACTTGCTCTGTATCAATAAAATCAGCATCTACCAACTTTTTGAACTAAATGCATTTAAATATAATGTAATGATCTCTGTTCCTTTAGGGTGAAAAAACATTGTATTGGGAGTCTTTTATAGGTCATTAATTCCCTAACTTAGCATAATTGTCAAACAATCGCATACTTACTGCTTGATATATTTAACCAGCTTTGCATTACCAAGTCAGTGTGAGCATGGGACAGCATATTATTATTCATGCTGTAGAAGTGAGCACTAATTAGTGTTATAGGTAACCAATGAAATAATGAGAATAGAAATAGTATCATTTCCCATTCATAGGTCATGTGCCTCACTTTGTATACGCAAAGTTTAAAGCTTTTGATACAATGAACCAGACAATCTTCATAGTTTGGAGGAATTGACAGCAAGGAGATTATTATTAATTTACCAGTGTCTTTGAAGAACTTTAATATAACAATACTGCATTTAGTTGACAGGCTCAAGGTTTCTTTCAAATTAGATAACACTTTTTTTTGGACAGGCCCGACGGGAAACTGACTTCTAATACGAGAGGGGCCTGACCTAGATTTAGAGTGGTCTGGGCATCAGGTTATCAGATTTTTTAGCTTGTGTGGTTTGTCTACAAGGGGTGTCAAATGGTTACAAGAACTGTTGTATCATTCATAGATCAATAATATTGGTATTGGTCAAATAATTTCATTATCAGTAATTGGTTGTATTTTAAAAAAAGCATTTCATTGTGAAATATTGAGCATTATAATAAAAGAATGAAAATCTAAGGCAACTGAGAACAGTGATACCGGTAATTGTGATTGTTACACCTTTAACAATTCTCAATGGATTTACCTTGCCATTTTTAAATTTTTAATACAGCCAGCCAGAAGGAATTAAGAAAGAGGTTACAGTTTCTTTTCTATATTAATTTATTTAATTAGCTTAATTCCATTTCAAATCAGTAAATTTGCCAAGACACATGCATAAGAAATAAATGACCATATTTCCACTCACTTTTTTATTTAATCTTAAAGCAGCACAGCATACTACATTCAATTTTTTCTTAAACAATCATGGAAATTATTTAAAGTTGCCATAGGAAAAGTACACATTTATATCATCACTCAAAAAATGAAAGTACATGCCACCAAAAAATAGCTGATTTTATAATGACTTATGACAATTAACATGTGAGTTCGTATTCCTAAGACAAACAAAATAAATTCCAAAAACATTGGCTCTATTTTTCTAAATATAGTATACAATAAAATCCAAGTGTTCCAAACATCGCATGAGGATTTAAAATATGATGGATTAAAAGTGTGCTGAGTGATGCTTATTAAAGTGAGGTGTCCAAACACACAGGTATGTAATTAGTCTTTTGATCAAAACAATAATTAGGTACCAACAATGTACTAACAGGTGTCTTAATCTCCTTATCTGATAAGATTTGAACTACGCAGCTTTACCTAATCTCTTAACAATCACCTGAACTCTGATTGGCCACATACTACATGATTGATACTCACTTTGTAGAAATGGATCAAACAAATGAGACGTTCACTGATAAAAAAAACTTGTATATCGAGGACTCGGATATTGGAATTTTCATGTATCCAAAATTAATAGTACATGTATTTTTATGTGGATTTCGGTGTCCCTGAGAACCCTGCATTTTGTTCTCATTCTTCACCTTTTGTATCAATGTGTATCATAATGGCAAAATCATCAATGCATCTGTCAATTGTTTCACCCTAGTTCACACCAGTCTTTCCAGCAACCCTTTGTGAAAAGTAGAAATAATGTAGGGCAACTTTATAAATAAAGTAGGGCAAAACAAAGTATATTTTAAAAAGAAAAAATTTCTGAAATTTATGTAAAGCATTCATACTTCAATACTTACTGCTTATTCTAGGCCACATTTTTATTTTTAACATTGAGTTTTGTCTTGTGTCTTGGTCTAGGGAATCTAAATAATTTATTATTTCAAAGTTAGGTATACTTTTTATAAATTAAAATTTTTAATATATCTTTTTAAAATTTTGGTTTTATTTTTTTGTAATTTTAATAATTAACTGTCAATACATTATTGGATGTATTTGTCAGTGATGCTCATTTTCTTTTATCAATGCTCTCTGACCTTTTGAGCACATGGTTCAAAACAAATGATTGGACACAGAGTCCGAAAGCCATTTAGAAGATTCATGTTCACGGTGTTCAATTAGGGATATCAGGAAGGAATTAAGTTTAACAAAAACACTACAGGGAACAATAACAGGGCTTGAAAGTAAGATTTTTTGTCACTAACCCACAGGATCATCAAAATATTTTTTTTTACTGATCTTGCATAGATTTCACTGATCCTGCTAAAATCAAACAGAAGCAAGTTCAGTTTCCAACATTTCTTATTCATTAACATTAACTCAAAACAATAACAACTGAATTTCACCAACAAGACTCACAAATAGGGTACCCAGCACACTTTTGTATTTCTCAATATACTCAGTGCAGAAATTGCACAACATCACAACCTCTCTTGGGTCATACTAGACATTTGAATTAATTTTCCCAGCATTTCTGGTACCTTTTTAAGTCTTGCGATCACGTTCTCTCATCACCATCTAATTTCTGCTGTTTTGATAGAGGCTGCACACCTTGCAAATACTTCCACATGTTTACAATCATTGCCGCACAATACACTGAATGTTTATTAACAACAATATAAATAGTAAAACACATTGTTTAGATTAATTCTGGATTATTCTTTGAGCCAGTGAACATGACTTTTTCTGACTGGTCAAATGTTAGCCCAATACCCTATACCTTTTCTTATCATCAGTAATGAAATCAGTGCTTGGGGGCAGTTCATCAAGCTAATTCCACATATGTGAAGTGTTTTAACAATAATCACAGTAATTTACTTGATGAGCGGATGAATGGTTTAACACCTGTCCATTTGCACTGTGAGCATTTATTGTACCTCATCAAATGCAGGATGCTGGTAAGAACTCGACACAATAAACAGATCAATTAACCATTAAAGGAAATGGTGACTCATCACCACTTATTAACTGTTATCATAGGGACCAGCGGCAATTTTCACTGCTCCAACAGATTAGTGATGGCGCGGTTCTAGTGATCCATTGGCAAAATCACTAATGGTGGAAAGCAGATTAGCATTAATTTCGAGCTCTGCACTAATGGAGGATGCCTTTGGTAAAACACTTCCTATCTCACATCTCCATATATGCTACAGAGAAAGGTAAGGTATGTTTTCATTATCTTTATAACCATTTAACCAACATATGTGAAAGGCAATCATGGTATTCCCCAGAAGTAAAATTTTGGCAGGGTGGGGTGAGGGTAGGATGGTTTTAATGGCACTTTAAACACATTATTGGCAATATGATGTTAAAGAAATGGAAGCTAAGTGCCTTTATTAAAGGCACACTGAGGCTGCTGACTTGGCTGGCATGGGCGGGTATCGAACCTGTGACCCTTGGATTACTAGTACAATGCTCTACCAACTGAGCTACCACGGCTTCCCACGAAGTACAAGGGTTACAATGAAGGAAAAATGAAGCAATACTTGAAGAGACTCGAATGAATAATACTAGGGTCTTTTGTTCAAAAATATAATTGTATGAGGTACTTTGAATGGTATGCATAAGAAGTCGAAATTCACCTCCGTTCCAGGGTCTATTCTATATGTATTTCTTCATTAAATCACTTCTGATATTCAGAAATTCCCCATTATTGTCAAATGGGGTTGGGGGGCTGGAATTTCTCCCCATAATTTTCAGTTATAGAATAAATCCTGATGTTCGCGAGATATAAGCACTATGGCGACAATTGGTACGCGCCGGGAACTAGTCCCCGGACAGTAGGCATGAAAAAATGCTGATTCATTTTCCAACCGGCATGCGTCTTGAACTAAAACGGACTCATTTCTAATTAAAGGCTAGATATTGTACTAACTTTTTGTTGTACAACTCTTCTAATAGTCCCCATTCCGTCGCTACTTCTCCTGTTGATTTTTTCTGCTGTTCAGCTAAATAAGAGCCTACGTCTTTCGGCATTCTCATTCAATTTCTGCAGCACTCGACTTATGTACGGAAGCGGGACTGTTTATGTTTTCTTTCGTACAGAGACTTCCAAGGGAGGTGACCGAATTTGAAAATGTACATTATTATGTAGTAATATTATGCCATTTTAAAGCGCAACGTTGGTCCGATAAGCTTTACTTTATAATTATATTTAATTTAATAATATTTTTTTTTATTCGTTGATTTTATTAATTTATTTTATTTTGTTTATTCGATAAAGAAATTATCAAAGTACTGGTAGTACTGAGCACAAATATCAGAGTCTTTCTTCGTTTTGGCATAATTCGCTCATTTAAAAACTTTTTCCCCAGAGATTTACAAAATATAATAATACATTTCTTACGTAGAATCTGCACGATATTTTCAATGTTATTGAATGTTTTCAACTGATTTCGTTGTAGTAAATTAGTGCGAATATAAACTCAGAAGTTTTATTTAAAGTCGGTACATCATTAAAAGCAATATAAAACACAAGCACTTTTGAACCTTATCTACCGACTGTGAAACATTATTAAACTTCAAAATATAACAACTACCTCAAAAACACACAGGTTAGATTATGTTACCCTAATATCATTGAATTAATCAATGTACGGCGTCTCCCTCTATGATATGATATCCAACTGTTTGTTTGGATATCGCAGTTATAAAAAATGGTATCTACGATACCTAATTTATCAATTCCAGAAACATCAAGTAGAAGTTTTATTTAAAGTTGGTACAGCGTTAAAAAACTATAAAACACATACTCCACTGAGCTTTTCCTGCATACTCACATGCATGCATAGCTCCATGCATACTTACATCCCAGTTATATGCATTCAAACTTGCACATTTTCTCCTTTGTAACATGGTACTAGGCCTACACTACACGCATAACAAACACTGTACCAGACGTAGATACGGAGGAGGAGGAAAACGAGTGTGATAGTCATAAAAAAGAAAAATACGATAACAAACTGCATGTATTATAGTCCTGTCAGTTAATAAAGGAATCGTGCACAATGTGATACCTAACAGGGATGCCCAAAGTAAATTCAGCTACAGACCCAAGGTGACAGAGCTTCCGTTTCATCGCATGACGTCGTAATCCAACATGGTCACCCCAGCGTATTGTCCTAGCATATAATCCCCGTAAATAGTCCAAGTCTTATGATCTGAGTTCTAGATGCTGATCTTTATGCTAATGAATGTAATACAATCACAAGATGCTGATTTATGAAATGTATTGCGTATGAACTGACAGAGTAAGTGCATGGACATTATTTTGTAGGCTAATCTTCGATGATAAGGCCTACATGACGGAAAACGGAGGACAGAAAACCTATTCTATACAATTTTCAGTCTCCATTAAGCCATCAAATAGCAAAAGATATATATATATATATATATATATATATATATATATATATATATATATATATATAGAGAGAGAGAGAGAGAGAGAGAGAGAGAGAGAGAGAGAGAGAGAGAGAGAAATGTATGCCTAGACTAACCTTGCCCAAAGTTCACTTCATTGAGGCTATATTTAAACTGTACATGTATTTGTACAAAAGGTATTCAAGGAGTGAACTACTAATGCATCACTAGTTTGCTCATAGTGCACAAGGGGTAAAAGTTTTAGGTTTGGCACACACACGCGCGCGCGCGCATACATATAAACAAAATAGACACCGACATAGTCAACGTCCTAGGCTTTTATAGGTGCCAGATTCGCCAGAAGTTCGAAAGAAACAAAATGGGAATGCAAATAAACACGCACACATATTATATAATGCCACAAATGTCAGAAAACTGCGCGGGGAAAATAACAAAGTTTTACAACATTTCGACCTAAAGCAATGTTTTCCTCAGGGGACAATAAAGAACACACACACACACACACACACACACACACACACACAAACATTGCCAGCGTATAACAATAAAGATTTGTAGTTTGGCACAAAGAATCAAAACTATCCAGAACAATGCAGAGGTCGACACTTAAGAATGAAACAAACCCCCCCTCAAAAAAAAAAAAATCCCAGAAGTGTTACGATTCTATGGCCTAAAAATATGTAACAGAAAAGAAAGAAAGTGAAACCAACAATGTAAGTAAAAACAACAAGCAATTTATTTATAGACAATTAAAGTGAAAATTCAAAAGACACTTACAATATTGTGAATTAAAAATCCAAATAATTAAATAATCCTAAGTGTCCTAATCACAAGACCAAAATATATAATGTTCCGAAATAATTCCAGTAACCTTGAATGTCCTGATCTGCCAGTATCTATCTATCTATCTATCTATCTATCTATCTATCTATCTCTCTCTCTCTCTCTCTCTCTCTCTCTCTCTCTCTCTCTCTCTCTCTCTCTCTAAATATATATATATATATATATATATATATATATATATATATATATATATATATATATATATAATCGACATAAAGTTGGAAAAGGGCGTGGGAAAATAGACAATTTTCGGTACCTGTCGACCTAAAGCAATGTTTTCCTCTGGGGACAATAAAGAACACACACACAGACACAGGGCAGTGCAATGGTAATTTTGGCACAGAGAAGCAAAACTATCCAGAATAAGGAAGAGGTTTAAACTAATGAAAAAGTACCAAAAATAACATGTAGCTTAATCCACTAATATGTAAAGTATACAGATTTGCTTTTCTTCATAGACAATAAAAAAAACTATTAGAATAATTAGAAACCAATTTTAGTGCCCATACTGTAATTTTTCGATTTTGTCAGAATTTTGTTTGCTACAGGAATGACAACTAAGGAGGAAATAGTGACAATTTAACCAAATAAATATTTTATCAATAGAAAATTATATTTTATTAATTTATTCTACATGTCATACTTTATTTCTTTCTTCCATTTTGGTCATTTATTTGTTTAATATAGGAATGTTAAAAGTCTTTTAGGAGAATATTTAAAATTCTTCGTTTGTTGATGTTTGGCCGTTACACCAACAGTTTCTGACCCATGCGCCTTTTTGTTAGTGCAACAGAGACAGAAATGGATAACATTATAAACAAAGAAGATATAGTCAGCGGAGACTTGGTACAAATCTTCGCCGATTCAGAGAGCTGGCAAGGGATCACTTTATGGAATTTTGATTTGCTGTGAATATAACTATCTTGTGGCTAGAAATGTGGGGCAAACGCCAGAATAAGGGATTAGTCCATATACCATAGAGTATGCTGATTCCTTCCTTCCTTGTTCCATCCAGTAATGTCCCTCTGATAAACTTAATCTTTTTTGATGCAGAACTAATTTATTAATGTCAAGTTGAAAATGTAATAATTTAAGCTGAAATGTCATTAACAGTCTCTAAAGCATGCAGACAGTATATTGGTACTTTCGAATGGCTCTCACTAAATCAGAGGCGTAGCTAGGGGGGGGCAGGGGGGTACATATGTCCCCGGGCGCCAAGGTACAGGGGCGCCAAAATGAAGCTTACAACGTTACATTATAATAAGTAAACAAGGGTAATAAATCGGTCACAAGATCGCTGCAGCGGCTCAGCAGACGTGTCATCTGATACGTCTGCCATCCACAGTGATGATGCTGCCTGCCAACCACTGCAGCCAGCCGAGATACGGATTCTGCGTACAGCTGGTTCCGTCTGCACGTGACGTGTTGAGCGTTGATAAAAAGCAGCATATGTGAGGCACTTGATATTGTGGCAGAAAACAAAGATAGCTTAAACTCTATTAAGGTAAATGTAGGCTGTATGTTGTGTACATAAAGTGTTTATTAAATTAGTAGTATTTTGTTCTAGTATAAAGCTGTCCATAACTGCTGGGTAATGTCTGTTGTCGTGCTATGATAACAACATGGACACGGCAGTGCTTCTGTTCCGTGACCGGGTGGGCTGTATTTGTTAGCCCACCATACTCGCCTCTAGCCATACTGAAAAGGACTAACGGTGGCGGGCTAACAAGGTTTATCTGTAATGTTTTTTTGCATATAGAATAAAATTTGTTATATCGATATTTTTAAATATCTGGAGCATAATCTGCCTTTAGGTGTATAAATTGTACACTTTAATCTGATGTATAGCATAATTATAATGATAATTATTTATTGTAGTAGCACTATACCAGTGCCACTATGATATTGTTTAGGCCTACACTTATTTTTTCACTTCAGTGCACTCAGTAATATAATAATATATTTATAATTTTTGTCAGCCATGTCAGGAAGAAAAAGAAGTGGGGCCCAATGTCGCAAAAGAAAAAAGGAAGCCGAAATAGCATCAAAAAAGTCAAGTACATTACTTGCTAGCTTTTTAAAGAAAGCCAAGAAGAAAGAAGCTGAAGCTGCAAACTCCAATTCTTCAGAATCAGAAGATGACGGCTATCAACCACCTATTTCAGAGCATGTAGACGATAATGTTGAAAACATTGAGGACTCAGAGAAAAACATGATTCAGACAGATGTTGCTGTATATGCTGAAAAAAACTCCGAAAATACTGAAGACCAGGATGTCGTCACTAAACAGGTCCAACATAATGATGAACTTGTTGACAGTAACGGGGAAGATGAGACAGAAGAACTTTCTGATAGAGAAGCTGAAAATACTCATTATGATGTGGTTCCTGCTGTACTAAGGTTTCACGATGTTGGTTACTTAGAATTTGACAAAACGACAAAGCTATCGAAAGTATCACAGTCTCTTCGCAATGAAATGATTACTCTCGGATCCTTACCTTTTCAGCACACAGACAATCTATCATCAGTATGTGGAGAACGTTCAATTACATCAGCATGGTTTAAACGCCGACTAGCGAATGGAGAGGAAGTAAATCGTTCGTGGCTATTATATTCACCAATCAATAAAGCTGCTTACTGTTTCTGTTGTCTATTATTTAGATCATCGACTTCAAACTCACGAGCTTCGTTTGAGTTAAAAAACGGTTTCAACAAGTGGAGAAAGCCAGAAAAACTAAAGTCTCATGAAAACAATCCTAGCCACCGCATAGCTTTTACAACATGGAAGGAAGCCGAACGAAGGTTAGTTGATGGTACTGGAATTGACGCAGTGGTTCAAGCTCAGATTCATTTGGAAAAACAACGTTGGCGAGATATATTGCAAAGAATACTCACCTGTATTAAGTTTCTGGTTTCACAAAATTTGGCACTACGTGGCCATGAGGAAAATTTGAATGCGGATGATGATAAAAATGTTGGAAACTTTCTCGCGCTGATCAAACTCGTTGCTCAGTATGACCCACTGTTGGCAAAACACATCCAACACGCAGAAGAAAATTCGAAATCAGTTTCTTATTTGTCACCGGAAATCCAGAATGAATTTATTCACATACTTGCGTCGGCTGTAAAGAACCAATTGTTGAGTGATATCAGGAAAAACAAGTATTATGGTATCTTACTTGACTCAACTCCTGATCTAGGACATCGGGAACACCTTTGTCAGGTCATAAGATTTGTGGATGTGGATTTTCAAACTAAAAAAGTAACTATCAAAGAATCATTTTTAGGTTATATCGAGATACATTCAAAAGATGCAGCAAGCCTAGAGAGAGTCATCGTCGAGAGACTGAAATCTGACGGCATACCTCTAGCCGACTGTCGGGCACAATGTTATGACAATGCTGCTGTGATGACTGGGCATATATCTGGCCTTCAACAACGAATATGTGACAGAAATCACAGAGCATTGTTTGTCAACTGTGATAACCACAGCTTAAACTTAGCAGGAGTACACTCAGCTAAGCAGGATCCACTTGTCGTCACATTTTTTGGGACACTTGAAAGTATATATTCATTTTTCTCTCATTCAACAATTCGTTGGGAAGAGTTAAAAAAAGCTGTGCCTATCACAGTAAAACGGGAGTCTGAAACACGCTGGAGTGCACGATCAGAAGCTGTTAAAGCTATCCATGAAGGACTGGATGAACTAGTAGGACTGCTAGAAAAATTATCGGAGGACTCAACTATGACGCCTGAAACCAAAAGTGGTGCAGAACAGTTACAGACGTGCGTATTGAATTTTAACTTCATAGTTTTATTACATTTCAGGAATGTCATTCTTGGAAAAATCGATCGTGTACAGAAGCGCTTACAGGATCCTACTATAAATTTCAAGGAAGCAGCAACTGATATTGAATCTTTGGAGCAAGAATTTGTCAGGCTTCGTAATGATTTGAGCCAATTTGCTGTAGAAAACGCCAAAACAAAATGCACAGCCTGGGGGATTGAGATGGACAGAAGAATTAAACGACGTCGGAAGATGCCTGGAGAACTGACAAGAGATGCAGGACTTTCATCAGAAGAAGAAATTGTGCGCGTTATGAAGAGCGTATTTGATCGACTTCAACAGGAGATGTCAACACGTTTTTTACGACTAAAAGACCTGAACACAAAAATTGGGTTTCTGCTGGACGTTAAGACTCTTCTATCCGACACAGATGTCGATGCGATTCGTCTAAATTGCACAGATTTTGAAAATTTCTACGACACGGACATCAATGGGCACGAACTTTTCACAGAAATTGGAGATTGCAGAATGCTGCTCAGTAACCGGAATGAAGTTCTACCAGAAACTCCTTTGGATCTTCTTGGTTTTATTGTGTTTTATGGAGACGACATATTTCTGAATCTGCGAATTTCACTGCAAATTTTATTAACAATAGCAGTTTCAATTGCAAGCTGTGAGCGGTCGTTCAGCAAATTGAAACTTATTTTGTCGCATTTGCGTGCATCAATGAGACAGGATCGTCTCAGCGATCTTGCTCTTCTTAGCGTTGAAAGAGAAACATTGGAAAAAACAGATTTTGATTGCGTAATTGACCAGTTTGCGACAGTGAAATCAAGAAAAATAAATCTTTTGTAGACTATGTAAACCAGTCTACGACAATGACTGAGCGGGTCATGTACTATAATTTCTATAAATTTGCTTCTTTAAATACAATGTTTTATTAAAATTTAAATTGTTTTCCTTATTCAATGTAATAGAAAAATGTGATTAAACGGGGAGGGGGCTGGGGCGCCAATTTTATAGTTCGTCCCCGGGCGCAAAATATCATAGCTACGCCTCTGCACTAAATCTCGGACGAGAAGTGTGATCTGTTGTGACTCTTCCATCTTCATATATTGAAACTAATTGAGTGTTTCCTCTTAGCCGAGAGGTGCTCTATATATAGGGAGATAAATGTACACGTAGTCAAATCAAGATTGTAATCATCTACTGTCATGAAACGAGCACACATTTCCAAGGAGAAACCAGACGCCAAGCGACGACGACGTTCTGTGTCACCCAGTACTCCCCAAGAAGTGTTGGCACAAGTTACTAGCAATTTTGACGACGACAAGAGTGATCCTGAGCCAACACAATTTTTACTATATGACCTAGATAGCCAAGAAAGAAAGTCGTTTAGTAGGTCCTGAAGATTATTGTTACACTCGATCTACCCACAAGTGACATTCATAAAAATTTTAACGACGGCTTACACTTACACAGTCAAATTTAAAGAGTTCAAGTCTCAAGTTCTAGCAGAGAAAGCAGCTGTATTCATTACGGATTGATTGAAGTCAATGTTAGAGGAATTTAAACGACAATGCCAAGCTCAAGATTACGATTATTTGAGCCTATCCATTACGCATGACAGTTTGAAGTTTCCTACGCAGATTGAGTTTAGTACACCTGCAGAATTAACTTCTTCCAAAAACTTGGACAAAATTCAGCACGTCCATCAATCCATGCTAAAAAATGTCCACTCACAAAAAGAGATGACCAAGTCCCCTCACAAAGTAGTCACATCTGTCCAAGAATTCTGAAAATAATGTCAGAAGTGGGATAGATGGGACTACAACAGATTTTAAAAAATCTAACTCTATAACAAGAAACATATAAAGCTGACAATAACTAATATAATACTAAGATAATAAAAATGGTAACACAACTCGATGTAACATACAAAAGACAGGGGTTATGTCCCTTAAGTAAGGGGTGAAGATGATTAGAGGTTATGCTATCAAGGTGTCACGCGAGATAGACAGACTCATATAGGAGTCTCAGAAAACAAGGGCACAACAAAATGGTTACACGACCAAACAAACGAAGGGGGGGGGGGGCATATATACATATACTAAAAATTGTGAATAAAAATATGCATGTAAGACATACACTCAGTACATCAAACTATTTTTTTCCTTTTTTTAAATACTATTTTGTCTTTTGCTCTTATATATGAGACTGATAAATAAACAAATCATAATACATTTGATATACGGAAATGACAGTCCTGACATATACAGATATTAAAGGGATAAGTGCACATTTTTTTTTTACAACAAATATTGCTCACATTTTGCATACTTGAAAAGGACCAAATAAATCGATCCATTGCAAACGATCACTAAAACTTTCACAATGCGCGAGGAAACTAGCCAAAAGGTGCAATGCCTGAGGAGGGGATTATATATATATATATATATATATATATATATATATATATATATATATATATATATATATATATATATATATATATATATATATATATATATGAGCCTGTTTTGAAATACAACTTAGGTATGGGGACGGAACGAATGGAGACCTGGCAACGGGAGTCTAACCAATTACATCCTCATCAAAAACAAAAGAGCAGCCCCACTGCTTGAAAGCCTGTTTTGTTTTTTCTTTGTTTTTTTTCTAAATATTACCCACAATGCAGATCGGGGGGGGGGGGATACAAACAGATATAAAAAGCTTTAACATTCTGACAAAGGGGAAGGGGTCACCTCATATGCCTGCTAATTTAGTATAGCTAGTGGCCTGTAGGTGCACACACACACACACACACACACACACACACACACACACACAATAATGACACAAAAAAGTTGTTGTTGTTGTTGTTTAGATTATGTGGCACGGTGAAGTTCCCATTGCCATTGTCAAGTATTTGCCATTGGATTTTTTTTTAAACAGCTCTACAAAGCAAAAGAATCCTTCAGAAAATATAAACCAAATTAAGGATACTTTATGTTATAATATTAACTCTTTACCCATAACAATTATATTAAATCTTTAATTTTAGATCATAATATTCAATCTTTACCTTTTAAATTACGTGAAAAGATTTACAAAGAGCATGTTCAAGCTTATATTACAGAATTGCGTTACAAAATTCCCAAATCTGAAATGATTACTTTCGGTTTGAAAATCAAATTGAAAAACCTGTTCGAGAATATGTACATAATTTATTAAAAGTTGCATTATTTGTTACGTTCGATTTATTAAAAATGCAAAAACAAATTGTATCAAATTGTTTTAAAAGATTTACGTATTACTCCAAGGAAAAAACATTCTATAAGAGAATTCAGAGGCGGCGCGACGGTTTACATTGCCACAGGGAACAGTTTTTATGTCAGTTGCCAACCTTCAATCCCCCCCCCCCCATCTAAACCCTGAAAAAAGCTCCAGACGGCGCCCGACCCTCGCGCCTCCACTGAGAGAATTATGAGTAAATATTCCTAACTGTATTGTTTAATTGTGCTGTTTTGTTGAAGAAACAAAATCCAAACAGCGATCTTTTTATACATGCCAGGAAACTTTTAAAGACCGCCATAGTTTGTACTATCAGAAAAAGGAAAGAAAATAATTTTAGCGAACCTGATTAAAACGCTGATGAGGTAGCAAAAAGAGATGTACGTGAAGCTAACTATAATCGTCAGAGAGTACGAGATGTACGTCAAGCTTACTACAATCGTCAGAGAGTAAGAGATGTACGTCAAGCTTACTACAATCTTCAGAGAGTACGAGATGTACGTCAAGCTTACTACAATCGTCAGAGAGTACGAGAAGAACTTATGGATTTAGTAAAAAACGTTGTTCCAGTAGTACATGAGCAACAACTTTAACAGTACAGGAACTATCAGGAGTTAAAGATCAATGTCCTCAGTTAAGTGGAGAACATTATAAAGAAACGGAAAATCAAATTGTTCAAGATGAAAACCTATTTCTTCTAATTCATTCTGTTAGCTATAATGTTGGTACAAGACTAATTGTTCTTCATGTAGGATTAGATTTTGTGATTTTTAATTTTCAAGAAAATGAGGTTTATTTAAGAATTTATTTAACTGGATTTCTTAAATTAATGAAATTTGAAGAAAAATGTACTCTATCTGATCAATAAAGTCAATAATGGAAAAGATGTTATGTTTACAGAATTGTTCGAAGATACCATCAAAGTTGGTTACAATGTTTTAGATATTCATCGTTATTGGCATCCTCCCAATCATACCGTGTTACATCCAACTCAGAAAGGTATTATTCTAAGACCAGATGACTCTTTAATTTTTATTAAAGTGGGTAAAATCTTCCGTGATACCATCTTAAAAGGTATCCAAATTTGAATAAAAAATGTCTCAAAATGTGTACACTGAAAGCATTAAGACCTTTTTTGTTTATACTACAGAAGAAAAGAATTTTGAAACCATTTAATTTGAACAGAGACTGTAAACCATTTCAAGAATTGTGAACTATTATTATATTACTAAATAAAGAATTGTGAACTGTTTATTCTATTACGGAATAAAGAATTGTGAACTATGTATTCATTACGGAATAAAGAATTGTGAACTATTTATTCTATTACGGAATAAAGAATTGTGAACTATTTATTCTATTACGGAATAAAGAATTGTGAACTATTTATTCTCTGACGGAAAAAAGAATTGTGAACTATGTATTCATTACGGAATAAAGAATTGTGAACTATTTATTCTATTACGGAATAAAGAATTGTGAACTATGTATTCATAACGGAATAAAGAATTGTGAACTATATATTCTATTACTAAATGAAATTGGTCGTTTTATGTTTAGTTGGAGTTTTCTTGGACGATACAAAACAATGACTACTGAAACAATCTATAATGCAAAAATCTATATTAAAAAAATTATCGAAAAGTCGATAAAACCAAAGATTATTCATCCTCAAAATATTTTTCCTTTTCAGTGAAATAGTAATGTATTTCCTTCCCATTCAAATTTGATCGCCTACATGAGGAAATTACTCTCAGTGTCATATCCAACTGTTAGCTTAGATTTACTGCTTTGGGGAAAGGGCGATGCAAATGATTAATATAGAATTATACAACATGTGTGCAAATATATAACTGATACTGGACTATTTCAATAACTTATCTAAATCACGATTGCTATCATTGTGCCACCATTCTCTCTCTCCCTTTCTCTCTCTCTCTCTCTCTCTCTCTCTCTCTCTCTCTCTCTCTCTCTCTCTCTCTCTCTCTCTCTCTCTCTCTCTCTCTCTCTCTCTCTCCAACCATTCTTCATTATTAGTCACTGTTGTCATGTTGATATATGTTGTAATACTTGTATCATGTACGGAGAGGGTTAATTTAAGTTGTTAGAACTTTTGCCCAATCCCATTGTATCATGTTTTGACAATAAAATATGTTTAAACCAATTGCCTAGATAGAAAATATAGAAAATTTGAACTCTGCTTTGCATATGCATATAAAAGACTTGCCTAAGTTGTTTGTTTTGTAAATTTCCAAAGACCTACCTTGTGAACAAAATTGCACGTCCACCACAAAAAAAAAAAAAAAAAAACAAAACCCGCACAGCCTTATTTATTAGGTAAAAAAAATTCACAAGATTATAGAAAGTTAGCAAAAATGAGCGGTGTAAACAGCCATGATACACTTTTTATTTTCTTCTTTATACTAGTCCAAGAAGAAAAACAAAATAATACTACAATTCCAATTCAGTAGTTTATTATCATAAGCATATACCTGCTTATAGATTACATATTACGAATATTGCTTGGATTTCAAATGATATACACACACACACACACACACACACACACACACACACACACACATATATATATATATATATATATATATATATATATATATATATATATATATATATATATATACAACGTTAACCATTAACTCAAGAAGGTAATCGTCAAGAGCTAGAAAGGAGAGGATGGACAAATATACATATATTTTTATAATAATGTACCTGTAAAAATAATAATCTATCTCTTATTTTTAACGTTTCATAAACAAATTTAGCTAGCGAACATATTATTTTCTTATTACTAGAAGTTAATAGTTCAATGTACTTGTGCATGGATGGTTTATTCCAGAAGTACTTTTGGATTAAGTTTTCACGCAAGTGAGCATAAACATACTAAGAAAAAAGGATATTCGTCGTCAATATCATGGTTGTCACGTAGCATACAATATCTTTCATTTATGTCCATTCTATTGCTTCCATATCTTCCAGTTTCAATTCTCAGATTATGGGAAGACACTCTGTGTTTTGTCAAAGCTTATCGATGTTTATTGTTACACAAGAATTTGAAATCAACTTCGAGGCCGAAGTCAGTTTTGATATGTTTATATAAAGACAGTTTGTCAGAATTTTATAATTTATTATTCCAGTCTGGTAGAAAAGTATCTGTAACTCTTTGTTTAAAAATCGGAAGAAGCTTGGAGCAATTTACAGAATCAAGAAAACATCCACACTTCACCAAAACCAAATCTGCTTAAAGTATCTTTTAGGGCTGTAACCCAGTTGATACTGTTATTTTATTCAATATATAACTGCCTATATGCAGTACTCAGCATAATATTTGCAGAATTTTTAATTCTAAACCGATATTTAACTAACTTAACCAACCTTAAATATTTAAGTGAGATTCTTCTAAGTTCGCCGTATACACCGACGTTAGAAGTAGATATTTTTACATTTAACAAAAACTATTTTAAAAATCTTCGGTGTACACGTTCAATGGGGTCAGCCTGGTGAAAACCCCATACCTCTGTCAGCCTGGTGAAAACCCCATATCACTGTCAGCCTGGTGAAACCCCATATCTCTGTCAGCCTGGTGTAAACCCCATACCTCTGTCAGCCTGATGAAAACCCCATACCTCTGTCAGCCTGGTGAAAACCCCATACCTCTGATGCGTAATTCAGAACTGGAACAACATAAATATAAAAAAGTTTCAACCATTCATTATAATTTAATTAACATTTTTTCAAATTACTAATAAGCATATGCATTTCCTTGAGTGCTTTTTCAGCCAATGTTTGTTGAGCTTTAGAGAATTTTCCAATGTTTGAGAAAACAAGACAAAGGTAATAAAAAGTTTCAACCACCTCAATATTACTCCCGGCTATATTCCATACTTCGTCTTGTCTTAATGGACCACCTTTTCTAAAGACCATAACTTTAGTTTTATCAAGATTAATTTTAGACTCCATTTATTACAGTAGTCGTGCAAATTATCCATGAGCTTGTAAACCCTCAATATTTCCTGAAAATAAAACTAAAACGTCAGCAAACAGTGTCAAAAAAAAAAAAAGACAACTAATCTAACTCTATACAGATATCTCCCGTAGACTGTAATGATGTTTCCAGATCTTCAATAAATAACGAAAATAGTATCGGTGATAACACTTCACCTTGTATCAAACCTACTCCATACTCAAAAAAGGCACCACGAATACTGATAGCTTATATTACAAACATATACCATATTGGGGAAAACTCCCATTGGTCTGGGACAAAAATAGCGTGGAGGGAATTTATTATTAGTAAAAAAGGCAAATATAGTAACATACATTTAGTATGTAAGAAGAATATCAACATACATTTTAATGCAAAATGTATAAATATGGAAGAAGAATATATGAACATACATTTATTATGCAACTACATACATTTAGTATGTTAATTTTGTAAAATTTATTATAATAGAATGACAATTTAATAACATACATTTATTATGCAACTACATACATTTAGTATGTTAATTTTGTACAATTTATTATTATAGAATGACAATTTAATAACATACATTTAGTATATTAATTTTGTAAAATTTATTATTATAGAAGGAAAATTTAATAACATACATTTAGCATGTTAATTTTTTAAAATTTATTAATTATAGAAGGACAATTTAATAACATACATTTAGTACGGAGCCCCTGAGTATGTTAATTTTTTAAAATTTATGATTATTGAAGGACAATTTAATAACATACATTTAGTATGTTAATTTTGTAAAATCTATTATTATTGAAGGACAATTTAATAATATAAATTTAGTATGTTAATTTTGTAAAATTTATTATTATTTTGAAGGACAATTTACAAACATACTTTTAGTATGCAACGTGTGAATATATGAACATACATTTTAAGTATGTGAGGGCACTCTCCCCAAACATTTATTAATGATGTCAAAATTTATTTGTTTAGGAGGAGAATTAGTATAGAGGAAGAATATAACGTTAAAAATAATGTATTGTGTACAGAAAATTTACAACAATTTACAAACATTTACAAACATGACCAAAATTAATTTATAATTTAAAAAAAACATATTATTAATGCCAAAATATATTTGTTTATTAGGATAAAATTTATTATTAATGTTTTAATGTATTAGTTTATGAGGAGAATTAGTATAAAAGAAGAATATGATGTTTAAAATTAATTCATTATTTACCGAAATTTTTTTTTTTAAATGCCAAAAATTGATGAATTATAACTAAAATTTCTAAATTATTACATAATTTCTTGAGAGCTTTGCAAAGAAATTTAAACAAATTCTCAAATATTACATAATTTCTTCACATCTTTACAAAAAGTTTGAAAAATTCCCCCCAAAAGGCTGAAACTTATTAGCATAGGAGAATAAATAGTATAGAAGGATGATATAATGTTAAAATTAATTTATTATTTACAGTTAATTTACAAAATTTTGCAAAAATTACCAAAATACATTTATTTATTATTTACAGAAAATTTATTAATAATGTCACAATTTATTAGTTTAGGAAGCGAATTAATATATAAGAATAATATGATGTTCAAAATTATGTAATATTTATATAAAATAAAAAAATTAACAAAATTTATTTAGTATTTACAGAAATGTATGAATAATATCAACATTTATTAGTTTATTTGCAGAATTAACATAGAAATCGAATACAATATAAAAATTAATTTATTAGTTTAGAAAGAGAATATATGAACATACATTTAGTATGCAAGGCCATACATTTCATGCATGTGAGGCCATTTGTACAGAAGAAGAATATAGCATACATTTGTTATGCAAACCGATTATAACATACATTTATTTTTTATTAGTACAGAACGAGAATATAAGATTCATATTGATGGATTTTAACAAAAATGTTCCTTATATTTCCATAATTACTTAAATCTTCGCACAACATTATAAATTTGAAAAAATCAATCAATCACAACCATAATGTCCCAATAATAATATAATTTCCACAAAATCTGTACAAAATTTTTCAAATATTAGCAAACTTCTACAATAATGAATGAATTATATCCAAAATTTCTTAATCATAACATAAACTCCACTAAATCTTTACAAAAATTCTCAAATATTTGCAAAAATGTATTAATTATAACCATAATTTCCACTAACTTTTATACAAATTCTCAGATGTTTGCAAAATTTAGTATGTACTTACCATTTAGTCTAACCGCTGTTAATACTCCATCGAACATATTATATGTAATATATATACCACGTTTCCCACGAATTAACCCGTTTAATGCACGAGGTTAATGAGTCGGGCATGATACATTTGTAATATGAATGGCTCAAGTTTGCGCTGGACGAAACGGCATCGCACCATCGGAAAACAACACCGCAAACTGTTTTTTTTTTTTTACATTTGCCTAAAATGGATTCAGGTGACGAAAGACAATCGTGGGAAAATGAAGTTTTAGTATGGATAGTGTATCTGGATTGGGCAAAGCAGTATTTTTTTTTTATCTATAATGGAAACGAATTTGAATTTAGGGGATACCTGGGTCACAGGCTGGGACACATGCTGCACAGCAGAACAATTTTGAACCTGGTAGTGACCTTGAAAATGGACTGCGATCTGTGAAATGTATTCCCCGTCTGCGAACAAAATCTCAAGGTGGGCTTAAGTGCAGGAGAATTTACACAGAACCCATTATTCATTACAAACTGCGGGACACAAGTATTTGTGTTGTGGTTTTGTATGAAAAATATCTCTCTCTCTCGTTCCCAGAAAACGCCCCAGCAGCAGGGAGGGAGAACAGGTGCTTGGGGTCGCAGCGATGTTAGTTCCCATGGAGCACCCCAAACTTAAATGGTGGTCCGTTGGTAAACCCTGGTCTCGTCCAAAACTCCCACAGAGCCTTAAAATGTTGCCTCTTAACAGCTAGCCGCCTTAAAGGGGTCGCAAGAGGCGTCAAAAAGAGTTTTGTCCGGCTGGAGGTAACGCCCACACGAAGCAGGCCCCAATCTTGGATTTTGGTTCTTTTTCAGCATAAATCGGCACACATCCTACTATATACATTGATCATATCGATTATATACTACCCAGATGCTATTTTTTAACCAGTCAGTACAACACATTTCAAATTATCTATCGATAAAGGCAAGCCTGTTTACTATAAATAGCTACTCGCTTGACTACGCGCATAAGGTTTAAACATTGTCTAATTTAGGCTGTTTGCTAAATAATAAAACGAAGGTAAATATTTAATCATTCTGTGTGCTAAATTTTTAAGCCAACATGCAGGCATATAAAATATTTGTGACGAAAACAAATTGCATATAGAAATCGACCAACACCATTCACGCCACCTGCGCATTACAAGGTACGTTTGGCCCTAGTGAATTCAACGCTGTCTGTATTATCTGGTATATATTTACACAGTTGAATTTCAGTACTATGTGGAATTAGTGTGCAAAATCAGAGGAGTTTCCTATACATACTGAAATCCACTGTAAAGAAATTAGATCGTCTCCCAGTGTGGAGAATATATGGATAGAAATTAGATGAAAGTTTCCACATTGGGACGGACAATGCCACACTTGGACGGACAATGCCACAGACAATGTTAAAAATTAATATTATATTTTTTTGTACTGTGAAACTTTGGAGTTAGTCTAGACAGTTTTCATTAGAAATGAAATAGGTGCATTGTAAGTGAGTTCTTAGCCGTCTTAGTATACGAGTTGGAAACTGGATTTGAGGCTTACAACCTACTGTCCGCACGCAAACTGACGTTTTATTTTATTTAGTTGGGGACAACAGTTAGCTCGTATTAATTCATTCTCTAGTATGAAAGTCGACTGCGTGTTGATCTTGAGTCGAAACTGATTACATACAAACATATACTCAAGCAGTTACCTGTACTTCATCCTCTGGGGTAACTGACACACACACACACACACACACACACACACACACACACACACACACACACACATATATATATATATATATATATATATATATATATATATATATATATATATATATAGAGAGAGAGAGAGAGAGAGAGAGAGAGAGAGAGAGAGAGAGATTTGAATTACCTCCGGTATTCCATGCGTCTCGTTTCGCCCTAAGAGCTCCAATGTGGGTTTAATTCAAACAAGTGAATGTGTGTATAGTTTGAATTACATTCGGAATTCATAGCCCTTGCAACTCCATGGGGTTTGAATTAAAACACGTATGTAACCAGTGGAGACAACTACCATTGCAGCTGGCCGTTAGAAACGGAATAAATTCTCTCCGGGGCGGTTTAATTGCATAAACCAGAGGAGGACTGCACTATGATTGACCGATAAGGACTAGCAGATGTTATTTTGTCCATTATAATTTTAATATTTTGCCTGCACTTATTTAGAGGTGTTCTAGTAGGCCCATTAGCTAAGTTATGCACCGGGTGCTTTCGTATTGACTTTCAAATGTGCTAAAAAAAGCAGACGGAAAAAGTAGGCCGCTCTGGCATAGCATTTTTTCCGTTATTAAAAGGCAGCATCGTATGGCGGAGTGCGCTGGGGAGATATGAGCTCCAATACGGACACGCATCTCTAACCAGTCGTCGCGTTTTACTTTCGAAACGGCGATGATTTCAAAGATGTCAGTTTCCTTAATATCACTAGAACTGTAAACAACATGGCCTTCTTCACTTCCACGTTCGCCAAGAACCACAGATACGATGCCTTCTGTCCGCAGGTCCAGCGACTCTTTGTTTTTCTGACTGAGTACTGTGATGCGGCAGAACGCGGTTTTTTCGATTATAACTCTGTTTTTTTCCCTCTGATAAACAAGGAAAAGAGGGCCCTGAATACACAGACGGATATGTTATCGTCGTGAATTCAGTTTATCAAATACCACGTGGTTATGTTAGGGGGCGGCACTTTCAGCCGTTGTTCCTGCAAGCGCAATTACCTCTAGCTGACCGCAGCTTGGCTTAGAGTGCTCTGGGTGGTCCCAGTGCTCAATGTCTATTTTCTTTGCCTTCTCGTTCCACCCCATTGTGAGCCGGTGCGTGTCAACCCCATGTTAGCGCATATACTCTTGCACCAGTGGTCTGTATTCCTTGTGGATGTCAACTTGTTTTGCGAGCTGTGCCAATACTCCATCGCCGATCTCAGACCTGGCAGACTGCACCAATGATTTGTGTTCCTTGTCTATGTCTTGTTGTTCCCCCATGGTATTTTTTTAGGCTAAGTCAGTTTTAATTGCGAAAGTCGAAGATGGTAGCGTTGACGTTGAGACTCTGGCGCCTAATGGTGTCTCTGGCGGAAAATATAGACGCAAAGCTATTTGTAAGGTTTTAGTGTGAGGCGTTCGCCGGAACGGCAGTACTGCCATTATGTGCCATTAAGACCACATTTACACTGATTGAAAGCGAGGCCCGCGTTCCGTCACCACGGCTCCCGAGGAGGTTAATTAAGTAACGGCGCCCGGGATGGTAATAGTGTCGTTGTCGCTGCTGAGTGTAAAACCACCAACGTTTTGAAAGTCTTGCGTTGAATCCCAGGACGCATTTGCTGCAATAACCTCAGCAACTGACGTTATTCTGTCGTCCGTTAAGTTCATGTCCTTTAAGGGGGCACTGGTGCCCGCGCTGTTCGTGTTAACAAAGACAACCGCGCGACTAGGAATTTCGGCCTCTAATGCAAACGGGGGTGATGACAAGGAATATCTCGGAGTACCGCAGCCAAAGAAGCCAGGACCACGTAGACTCCTAGCGTGCTAAAATACGTATTGAGAGTTCATGGATGCCGCCTTCACATAATCTGCGCCAATGTGGTTTTCCATAGGAGAGAGTACGCGTGTCCCCGTAGGACTCACCACCCGTAGGAATAACTTGTAGCAAGGTACTGATATTTCCATCAATAATACTGCCAGTTGTGTTTATCTGATCGAAGCGGACATAAAGCCGCAGGATGTTAATAAACGCTGGCTGACTGGGTGCCGTGAACGTGCCTAGTCCTGCAAAATCGTTAGTTGGGTCAAACGCAAAGCTGTACGAGGTCGAGATACGGAGCAATGTCTGGGGAAGCGGGTAGAGGGAGAGAGAGAGAGCGTGATACTGACCCGCTGAGTCGCCGCATTGTAGTTCGTGGTAATTTCAGGCCTGGAAGTCTATATTACTTTTTTGAGCGTCTTTAGGTTTTAATACCCATCAGGAACGATGAACGTTGGGCCTAGACCCACAAAAATTTCGTTCTTACCATGCGCAGCTGAAACTATGACCCATCCTGGTATGTACGAAATTTCTAGGAGCGCTACGCGTGTACTTGAGTCGGTGCATATGACCTGTTCTAGAGCCACAGGCCCAACTAGAGAATTGGTCAATACATCATACATTATAAGAACCAG
Organism: Margaritifera margaritifera; assembly: GCA_029931535.1. NCBI lineage: Eukaryota > Metazoa > Mollusca > Bivalvia > Unionida > Margaritiferidae > Margaritifera > Margaritifera margaritifera. The sequence goes on along the minus strand of JAQPZY010001423.1, from coordinate 636,918 downwards.
CACATGTGCGCAGCGATGGTATTGCTGGAGGCGTTTTGCTTTAATAGCGACGTAAAATATAGCGTAGGCGGCGTCTTTGAACATAGGGATACGGACATAGCGACCATTCGCAATTTGCTTTCCAGTTCTAAAGTTTGTATGCGGGAAGGCGTTTCGTTTCAGACAAAGGTAACCAGCATAGCCAATAAATATGTCCTACCGGTAGATGTGAGATCTAAGGATATGATTGGCGTGTGGCATAGCAGCCCCATTTTGGCAAAATCAGGTGAACTTTGTCATCTGGTGTGCAACAGCAGGATGCTGTCAGCGTTAAAGACCATATGCTTGCGGAGGATCCTATGTTATCCAGCTTCTACATATTTTATGTCAACTTCCAGACAAGGGTGCTACACAACCAGCTGCGGTGCGTCACTCCAACGCAGACAAGTTTCAAGCAGTTTGACGATAATGTTTGCAGAGAGTTTAATGTGGATCAAAACTCAAACTGGCGCTAGCAAATCTCCCACGATGGGCTGGTAATGATGTATTACTATTTCCTGGCATAAGGAATGCGAGCGAACGCGTAACGCTGCAAACCCCCCCCCCCAAAAAAAAAAAAAACAAAACAAAAAAAAAACAGGCGTGTTAAACATGTACTTGCACATTATCATTGGTTCGCATCTCAACATACAAAATGGCCAGTTTGTGTCAGTCATCTAATAGCCTCGGGACAGGTCCTGCACCCCACCGCCCTTTAGGTAGTCTGAACGAGTTGTTTGATAACTTGCAACCACACTGCACCACGATTATCGGCCGCCACGGCTGCGACAAGAGCGTGTTCGCGTGCGAACTGCTTGAATCGGCAATTAAGGGACACTTTGATTCAGCTGCCCTAATATACGTCTCAACAAGGCATACAATATGTCGTGGGTCTGCGTCAAATCAAAGACGTGGCAGTATTTCTGGTCAACCCTGAGGGCCTTGATCTGGATACTCTGCTTTCTAAATTGTCCGAGGAAACCACCCCTTTTACTTTATTTGTGCCTTTCTTTATGGTGTCTGGCATAAGGAAACTGCCATCACTATGCCCGCCTATGTCAGCCGTCATTAGCGTGTGGGTCAGAGCACAAGACGCATGCTACCCATGCGGTTGTTCATCAGCGTACAGCTGCTTCCCTGACGCATGCGACCCTTGCGTCCGCAACGATGCACACGGCGCTTTTTTTTTTTTTCTTTCTTTTTTTTTTTTGTTACCTGCGCCGCAACATTTCTTATACTAGTTGCTAATTGGGAAATACTATCTCGTACCGCGCACAGGGCTGCCTTCAACTTGTCATCAGTGTGCTTACTCAAGCTCTCATGGAGCTTCACTTACAGCCCTCTCACAATCTGAATGATATCGTCATTGGCGCTATTCTTTGAACGTCGTGCGCCCATCTTGGGCGAACTGTCATCCACCCCGAAAATTTCACTGAAAGGTTCGTCAATTAGCGCCCGATAAATCTTCTCGAGTCCTGGCGCTTGCCTATGCGTGCAAGATAAAACATTTATTCCCTTTATCACCTTTAGTATCGCTAGGGTCTTGGAAAGCCTTCTTCAGGCACTTCACCCAAGCCTACTTATTAGAATAGTTATCTCAATGTTATCTTGACCGTCTCGATTTTTCTCTTAGCTTCTTGCGCTGAGGACGATCCACATCAGAAATCTCGAATACTTCGTTCGTTCGTTCGTTCGTTGGATTAACGACGTGTTCGGCCATTCGGCCATGTACGTCGGTCTCGAATACTTATTTTTTTTTTGGGATTAAACTCGCGTGCGACCAATTTGGTCATGTGTGTATCTTCGGCCATTATAAAGACCAGGTACCACGTGACTTACCACATTACCCGACGAGTCTATTCATAACTGGGCCATTCCATTCTTGATACTGGGATGGTGATTAAAACGAGCGACTTAAGATGCAGGGGAAAATCGACATAGGTAATAATAAGTAAACCAAAAAACCTTCCAAATCATTAGTGTGCAATTGAGGTGTTATAGAAGAAGCTATGTATTTTTTTTTAAATGTATGTACAAACAATACCACCACTTCTGTTCCTATATTTTCTAATGATACAATAGTTTTCATGCCAAAAACGCGGGTTCGAATCCAACCATCAGATCAGGCTGGGTTGGCTAATATGTGTATTTTACACCAATTGCTTCAACACTAAATAACCTGCTTGTGTTGTTGTGCCGTAAAATTCCAAACCAAAACAAACGAGCAAAGTCTCAGTTACATGTGAAATGCATTCTTGTAAAGGGGAGACAAAAACGTCGGTCTTACAAGCGAGCTATACATTATTCTTGTAAATATAAAACTGTAGCCGCCATCTTACTTTCATATGCATTAATATTTGTTCCCCAAGGGTGTTTCAAACTCTTAAATACAATTTATTAACGGAATACGTAGTGTGTTTTTGTTTTGTTTTGTTCTTTTATTTTCCTTTCTGACGGTGTTAGTTTCAACCTCTTTACATACATCGGATAACTGTGCAAGCGCCGACAGGAGTTTTAAGAGTGCCAAGAACTTGTTGCAAAGAGTTATCAACAGATGGCGCTTCTATAAGACAAACAGTCATCGGCAAATGGCGAAATGAATGAGGTGTGAATATATTTGTGATTACCTATGTAAGTATGACTTCTGTTGAATGAGTTTACTGCTTGTTGACATTTATTCCAGCTTAGTCCAGTGCTCACATATTTTCGATCAGGGTTGACGGTTAATATAATCTGAGAGGAAATTCAAAATTTGAATAAAGATTGTGTGTACAGCACACATTAAAAAAAAAAAAAACAACATTGAACTGGTTTCAATGAAGTACGTATTTTGGGCCTAAACGGGATGTAAACAGACGACCAATAAGATATATAAGCAACATCGTATGAAACTAATCTAATATCTGTAAATGCAGGGAGACACTTTAAGAGGTTATCAGGTAGATGCCTGATTGCCTGGGACAGGTTTTGTTAGTTAATTCAAGTGAAAGCTAAGCAATTATGGTGTTGCAACGAGGAACTAATATTCAGAGACATTGATATTATTTTTATTTATATATTAGTTTCCAAAAGTTTAATTGTACAAGCCAAAATATAGATAATACAAGTCAAAACACAGATAAACGAATATATTGACCATATGTTTTCATGTTTTAGCAGAGGCTACCTCAGTTTTGGAAATGTACAAATTCAATAACGTTAAAAATATTTTGTTATCCCATTCATGAATGTGTTAATTACATGATGACCACATCTTTTATTTATAGACTAGTATTTATAACAAAATCAATGGTAGAAAGTAACCAATGGACTAATAAACTAGTATAGATAAAGTCACCAATTGAGTGCACTACAGGGATATCACCATTAGGGGATTTCCCCTGTTGAGCAACATAAAGAAATTCTGATTTTGCTATGAATGTTCTACTGTAACGTAATATATGATTTCTTAGCTAGAGATCATTCCGAAATGCCATTCAACCTTGTTTAGCACCTACTTATCTAATTAGCAATGACCAATATAGGGATTATCAGCTTGAGCCTGGTGTGAGCACAGGTGGTGGATGCAAGCTTGGTGTTGAAAAATAATCTGAAAAATAAAATCAAATGCCATAACCTGCTCTGATACAGGACCTTACCTATAATACTATAAAACAGACAAGGCTAGTAACTTGAAAAAACACTTAGTTCCATGTCTGACCCTCAACTTCTGACTGCTTTTCTCATCCATGAAGGCATTCAGCCATAATCTATGGCTGATTTTGCTTCAGAGATGTTTTTCTATTTGTCTAAGCCAACAGTTAGTTTTCTGTGTTGGACCAAACTGAAATTATGGACCCCAAAACATAAGAATTGAATTTTTTTTGCCTGGTCAAACAAAGTTAGACTCTACTACGGCTTGCCGGTACTTAGATATATATGCAGCTCTATGAAACATTGTTTCATCAGTTTGAGAACAGAGGTAGATGCAAATGCAATCTGTACAATCAATGTTTCCCTTTACCCTCATTTGTGCCTCAGATACCCCCACAATTTTAATTTGACCCCCAGTTCTGGCAACAGGGTTTGTTTTTTACTCAATCTGACCCCAAAACAAACCCGCTATGATGCATTGCTGAATCTGACTTGTGTTGTGGTCAAATTGGGTAAAATAGTTTACAAAATGTCAAAAATTAAATTACTGCAACATAGTTCATCCCAATCCAACCACTCTGCCAAGTCACTGATATTTATATGATCAGCCAATGAAAGTGAGGTGAATTTATAAAAATGGGGGGGGGGGGTACTGAAGTGTGAGTTTAATCTTCTAAGCATTGTTTCTTGAGCAAGTTTGGTATATAATAGAAAGAAACTTGTCTTTCCCTGTGTAAATACATGTACCATATATATTCATCTTGTGGTACGAAAAACAATATATTTTAACTCGTGGTTTCTCCACTTGTTAAAATATCATGTTTTTTGTACCACGCGATGAAATATATCTGATATTAACTTAGGAAAAGAAAATATTGGATTTATTGTTTTGATACCAAAAGGTTATAAATTCTGTGATTATGTGTAAGCTTCATTAGTTGATAAATTCATAATATTTAATGAATTCAACATATTTAAAGGAAAAAAATAAAACTTTTTGTCCCTATTTTTTATATATGTTCTACTTGGATAAGTATCTTTTAAAATTCACATACTGATTCATGGGAAAGATGTAAAATACATGTCCATATAACAGGTTTGTAAACAACAGGCGAGAACAAAAATGTTAGCATAACTTATTTAAGTTTTTCTTCCTTTTTATTGATATTTAAAAATTAAAACAGTTTACAAGTGGTTTCGAAGCATTAAAGGATGAACATTTTTAAATTTAAAAGTCGTACTTTGGTAGTATTATCTGCAATTTAAGCTAAACATGTCATAGTGAGTATAGCTTGCTTGGGAAAGTGCCGCTTACAAAACAAGCTGTAATTGTAATGCATATGTTCAGCATTGTGGTCCAGCTGTAAAGCCTGTTTCCAGTTTGCTATTTCCATTTTCTCATGATTTAGTCCATGTGAGTACTTCAGCATAGAATAAAAAAATTAAGAATAATACAATCAAATAAGGCAGAGAAGGGCTAATTTTTCCTACAATAATTCCTGACTAAAAACTTGTTTTCAATATTCATCAAAGAAATTAATGCTCCACACAATGCAAGACATTTCATTGCACATGCTTAGAATGCTCACATGCTTCTATGCAGGACATTTCCTTGACATGCAAAATTGTCGTTGTTGCCTTTGTGCATTCCTCCATTATATGCCCATGGAGAAGTTGCAAGACAGTACACACAATTTGTATGTGAGGAGATATGTGACTGATGCTGTGCTCACTTCTCCAAGGCTTTGGCCATTTTATATTTTAGGCTGAACAAATGATTATTGAAGATTTGTTTCCATGCATCTTCAATGCATTACATGACAGTTTAATAGACAGTCATCAGATGGTCCCAGACTGTGGCCTGTAATGGATTGTCTGACAGCTGAGTGGTCATTTAATCCATGGAAAGTCCTAGATACCTAATACATCACATGACACTCCAAGTGGTCAGGCATGTGTCAGCTAGATAGATAAACCTGTTAGTATTTGTGTTAGGGACACCTATTAGATTATATCACTTCCCACTGCATTACTTATAAATTCTAATGAAGCCTGTATATGCCAGAATGGGCGCACTGGTCACTAATGCAAATTAAGTAAGTAAAGCCAGAGCATTTGATGAGTATGCATTCGCCATGTAGAGCAAGTTTCTATGCATGGATTTATGATTTGCAAGTTATTTTAAAAAATAAAAGCTACATATAATTATATTTAGTGGCACACTAAGCCTTCTCATTGACTGCTGGCACCCAGCTCCAAAAGCGTCTTTTACAGATTTTAATATTGTAGCCCTCAACTTTTACAACACTAACTTTTTTTTGTTATATTGTTGCATTGACTTAACTTTGTACTTTTAATTTTGAGGTGGTTACTTCAAAAGATAATGAGTAGGCTGCACACTACCAGTAAAGTCTTTAATGGCTATTGTATGAGAAATTGATAATCATTTGAAAAGTTGATATTGCCAGCTTTACTGTCACAGCTTGCAAACTACACCAGCAGCTTTTGGAGTGGATTATTTATATTTTATAGTTTATAACTGTATGGAACTTGTTTTTTTCCCCCAATAATTCCCTTGCAGAACATTTAACTTGGTTCTGAATTTTCCATCCAGGATGTATCAAATTAAAATTGTGAAGAGAAGTAATACCATGTCATCAAGGATTCATAGAAGGATAAACTATGTTTGATTTTGATGACAGCTAGTAGTCCAGCTGTTGACATTTGTGTCCTGCTCTATTAATACACCTGTGTACAGTTGACAGTTGCCAGATAGCCTTGTCATCTATTACTGACTGCTGACCTATCCATGTTTTATCAAATGTTGCACAATCATTTGTTTAATATAGTGATAACTTCCAGTGAGTATTTGTGTCATTCCATCAAATTTAAGTTGAGGGATTTGGGGGTACCCCCTCAGTGGGGGTGCAGGGGGTAGCAAAAGTAGTTGGTTGCTCTGGCAGATTTAGGCGAATAAATTACCCAGCTGCAAGCTTTTAGGGAATGTCCTGAGTATTATTGATGCTGAGAGAAGGTGGATACATGGACTAGTAGCAAATTTTGGTGATTGTGGTTTCAGTATGATGTATAGATTTGGGTTGGTCAAATGGTTGTTTTTTAATGGTACTTCCCTCCCCCCATCACATTATTGGCTGTCGCATGCCCAGGAAATGGGAGTTAAGTGCCTTTCCCAAGGACACACCAAAGCAGCTGACCAGGTGGAGCTGATTTAGACACCTGTACCTAAGCTTGATAGGTGCACTTCACCCTTCTCTACATGTGGGATTCAGACACTTGGAGACCATTGAGCCATTCACTGAAGGCATGAGTAGTATACATAGAGGGAGTTCTAGTGCAGGACAGTATTTTTAGACAAACCCACTTATATAGGGATGTAACAGGATGAAGAAAAAAAATCCATAATTTCTCTGGTGCACAACACCAACTCATAATGATACGACAATGTTAAAATTAAGAATTTATATTTACTAGAGTTAGTTTCATTTCATATAGTTACGTCAAAGTAAATCGTGAAGACTACTTGGACAGAGTATGACAGGTCATGGTCAAGATCATTTATTATGTACCTAGATCCAAACAATTTTTACAAGTGGGTGGGGGTATGTCTCATTTTATACTGATAGAAAACTGTTGATGTGCAACGAGTGACAACTTGATTTGGAAACATACTGGCTAGTCATGAAGTTACAATGTTTGTTTCACTGGCTTTGAAATTGCAGTGGTGGGTGGAACAATTTGTGTCAGCTACTCGTGAAGCTAGATTGAAAGGGTATACCAGTTTGAAGCTTGAATTGTTGTGGGAAATTTATGTATGAAATAACATCCTGCATTATTGTAATGATTGAGCCTTATGGTCACATGTCTAATGTATCTGAATAATTACATGTAGATGCACCAGTGCCAGATGCTTCATGTCCATGCATGGCATCTATGGTAGATGCATATAGACCAAAAGCATTATCAGCTTGTTCAAGTATTGTCTGAGTCACCAGATCTTGTTTTTTCAATCTTTCATTCAAGTAATCATGCATCTACCTCAAGGTCATGGCAAGGTAAATGTATTTTTGTGGATTGTATCCTTGTCTGGAGTATAAATTTAGAAACCATTGAAGCTATTTTAATGAAGTTTTGTCAAAGTATATATCATGATGAGACAGTCTATTGCATAAAATAACCACTCCTCTACCTTAGGTTCAAGGTCATAGCAATGGAAAAGGTAATTCTGTGGCTTGTAACCTTGTCCAGAGTATAACTTTTAACCACCGAAGATATTTGAACCAGTTATCATGACTAGACAGTGAGTCACATATCATATAAATGCCCTGGCCTTAAGGTCAAGGTCACAGCAGGGGAAGATATAACTTCTGTACAGGTGTAAGTTTTGAACCAATGAAATTATTTGAATGAAATTTTGGCCTTTTATATATCTTAACTTGATAGCGTCTTGTATATTCATGCCCTCTCCCCAAAGGTCAAGGTCACATCAATGGATAATGTAAGTCACTGACCACTTTCCTTATCCCAGATGTCACTTTTTTGACAAAACTTTACCCAGGTCCACACCTTATCATAACAATAGTCACGTTCCTAACTTAAAGGTCAAGGTCATTAGTAGGGAAAAGGTCAAGACAGGAGTATAATTTGCCATTTGCAGTATTGTTTTCTTTAAATATCTCCACAACATTTGTATGAACAATGGTTACACATTTCCAATATATTTTACCTTTTTCCAAATACTTCAGGCAGTTTAACTACATCTCTTTGTCCATAGGCAGTTTCGGCAAAGCATAGTATTATCAATGTTGAAACTGTATATAACTGTTTGATTGTCCTTTTGGGATATTCATTCACAATGTAAATTTGTGTCAAAGTTTTGTAATAAACAACTATAAGGATCTGCAACTGGATCTTAAACCTAGGCAGGAATCTTGATTTATCTTAAAATTTTTTACTTGTATCTGATTTAAACTAGGGAGTTAAAATTTCAGTACATGTAATAACATTTTCAAACAGAATTGACTCCTTGGCTGAGGGGGGCATCAGTTAATGAACTATCTTGTAACTGGTCAGGTGTTAGTATTTCCCCCAGGATTTAAAAAAGGCATGGTATTTAGCCTCCACAAAGGGCACTTCAAACTCGAAAAAGGTTAGTTTAAACACATATATCTTGATGAGAAGGGCACTCCTTTTCATCATGAATTGTTGTTATTATTATTATTATTATTAATAAAGAATTTATGGGAGTAGTTGACTTGTTAAGTTGTAAAAATAGTATGTCTCATACATATTCCACCTAAAAGAGGAAAATCCTTTGTCAGTATCAATTTTCTTCTTTTTTAATCTTTTCTTAGCAAAAGATACATGTGGCAATAGTAGCTTAAAAGGAAATTGAATGCATGTTAACATAAACAAATGTTAAATCATACCAATAGTAATAATAATAATTACTGTGCATATACTGTATGTGACATGTAAGAACTTTACTAATCTTATGATGCTTTATATTTTTTCTCATTCTTTCCTTCAGATTCCTTGTATGAACTATGATTTAATTTATTGAAGGGAAGGCTCTCTGTGTTTAGTAGTTCATTAAATGTCCTTTTTAAAATGGTGCAGTACTGCTAAAATGGTGATAGATATTTCCTACATGATTTTCAGCTTTAATTTTGAGCAATAAATTATATGAATGTCATTCAATTATTAACTGACCACCATTGAAACCTGTCAGAACTATTTGCGAAAAAAGTCTTTTTGATAGGCTCAGATTCAGTGCATTGCTATCCCATGTTAATTATTGTAACTTCTTGGATAAGTGGAAATAATCAGCATGTCATTTAGAATAAACACAATTTAATATATCGAGCCATTAGCTTCAAAGACAATTCATGTTGGAAAAGACCATTCCTTTAATCATATCTACTCAACTGCAATTCAAAACATTGTCCAGTAGAGTGCACACACTGCAGCAAGCATATCAGTTCCAATAAACAAAGACCTCCTTTATGCGTCACTGCAGTGACAGGTGCTACACAGTGAATAAACTAAGCTTTGGACAAAGTATATTCCCACTTATGATCACAAAAAATGTTGCAATTAAATTGAGCACATAAGCGACTGTTTGTATTCATAAGAAACAAACGGGGACATTTTGCAACCAAGAAAAAGGGCAAGTTGATGGGGGAAAAAAGGCATGTCACAATGTAAAGAACAGCCTGGCACAGAGAAAAAACAGCATGGTCTGGTGACATCATAAAATGATCTGGGGGAAACACTAGGTGTGAATCATTACTTAATTGGGTGGCCAGAGAAGAGCTTTCTGAACTGGGTTGGCCAAATAGAAAGAATTGACAAATTACTGTATGACTTACACTGTTCATGAATTTAACTCTCTATGACTTTGACATTATATGTCCAATTTTCATGAAATTTCTACCGTGTACATGAGTCTTGTTTCAATCACTGATAAATTTATTAAAATGAAAAACAACAGTTTGAAAGAAATAGATATGCAAATGAGTACAGTGGGTGGAGTATTCTCTATTTTTCTGAAGGGTCAGTTCCTGGAAAGCCTGAAATGTCTAGGTATACTGATGATACAGCAAAAATTTTTTACCTGCTATTTCCGCAGGAGGAAAATTGTCAGGATGATGTTTGTTTAACTAATCAACAGCAGAGGTGATGTCAGTTGAGAGTAAGTAAATTTCTGCGATACTTTATCCAAGAGGTTTTCTTTGCTCTCTGTATGGACCACATTAACATGTCCATTGTTTATTATCACCATGTACTTTTCAGGATCTATTCTAGGACATGCGATTGTGGGATTCATACTAATTTAAAATAAAATCATGGCAAAATCTTTAAATCCTCCATAATTAGAAACTTCTTGTACTTTTTTTTTTTCAAATGGGGTGGGGGTGGAATTTCCCCCACTGAAGTTTCAGTTCAATAATATACCCTGACTTTGGTCCATATTTTGTTTTTGCGGAGTGTTCATAGAATGTTTGAATATTTAATACATATTTTTGTAAGATCAGGGACATTTGAAAATGTGATTATAGTGTAGGCTTGTCATGCAGATATCTGTCCACATGGTGATTTCTGATTGACAGATATGATACAGCATATTTAGAAATACATGTAGCTTAGTAAGAGCTGTATGAAAGATTCATTTATTGGGACATTTACTTAAGTTGTTCACTTGAATTATGGTTTGAAGATGATAAGATCTGAGGATCACATTGGACTTAAAGTCTTTCAGTTTTGCAGCAAATCATTACTGTATAGCATTGAAAGATTAGTAGCTAATCCATATCTCAAATAGCAATATATTGTTTTAGCATAAAAAGGTTCTGGCTGTTTTGGTTCAATGCTAGTGTGAGAGACCTTTATCACCGCGTTTTAGATATTTGGTCAGTTATGTTCCCATTGCAACATAACTGCCCAAATATCAAAAATGAGGTGGTTAAGGTCATGAAACTCGGACATGTTAAATATCAGAGTACACAGTACTTTCCATCTACAAGTAATTCCTGGATATACAAATGTATTACTTATTATGTTCAAATGGATCTTACAGATTCCTTAATGGGAACTGCCAGAATATGTATTTAGGTACAGCAGTTGTTCAGGACAGTCATTTTCACAGATTGAATACTATGAAAACCACATCATCTCCATGTTCTTCCAAGTTTGCCAATATCACACACTGTGAATCCTGTAAGATTTCTTGGCTGATTGGGAATGGGATCAGGACCCATCATTTTTAGCTCAACTCACCGTCTTGCCAAGCGAGTTTATGGTATGATCCTTTGTGTGTCCTTCGTCTATTGTGTGTCATCCATTCACATTTGTTATTTTTACAGCTTCTCCAAAAGTGTTTGACCAATCTGCACATGGTTTTACATGGAGCATTCTGGTTTTTCAAATTTTGTTGCCGATTTGCCATCCAGTATGGACATCATTTTTACAAATGGAAAGACCTTTGAACAACTTCATTCAATTTTTCTCAGATGATGCCTATTTTAAAATCATATATGGCCACAATTACTAATAATCAAATCATCCTGGCCTAAAGATCTTTAAAGTTTGTTCAAGTGATGCCAATCTGCCATAAAATATGGCTACAGTTACTGAATACAGAGATACATTTAAATTACTTTCTCATACAGGGCTCGACAGAATTTGAGTGAATTGGACAGAAAGTACATTGTATCATGGCATGAAGGTCCTTCAGATTTGTACAGATGATGTCAATCGGCCATAAAATATAGCTGCCATTACTAAAAATAAATGATTTATCAGAAACTGCTCAGAAGAATTTGACCAAATTTGACAGAAAGCATTTTGGCAATAGGGGCTTTCAAATTTATACAAATGTTGCTGATTTGCCATCAAATATGATCATCATTACAAAAAAAATGAATATCCTTTACAGTAAGTGATGACTTCTTAAAAAACTCACCAATCAGAATTTGACCAAATTTGACAGAAAGTATGCTGGCATGAAAGGTTTTTAAGTTTGTATAAATGATGCCATTCTGCCATTAAATATGGCTGCTATTACTAAAAAGAGTAAAACCTTAAGGTAGCACTAGACAATTTTCACCTATGGCCTCAATTGAGTACATGTATGTACCCTCTCACCGTTGAAGCCACCTGTTATCAGAGTCAGGCTCCTTAACCATCACACATATATACATTTTCAAACACACCAGGCTGATACTTTGTGATTTTAGAGTTGCAACAACCCCTCCTCGCAGTGTATTAAATTCCCTAAAACTTGTGATTTCAGCCCTACAAAGAACCTATGATGAACAAAATCAGGCATATTTTATATACAAGGCAGTAATTGCATTCCATATATTACTTTAATGAAGAGGAATGTGGATCAATAAGGGAACAGCTTCCCCAAAAATCACATTGAAATTTCAGTAAATGCATAAAAACAGAGCTAGGAAAAAATGGACAGCCACTTGTGCACATAGTATCCCAAAATGTAATCTCAAACCCAGCTGGCACAAATGTTTTCACTAGAATCATCACTTTGTACATACTAGGGGTGAAATGATACACCTGTGCTGCGTATCAATACGATTCATGATACACAGTCTACGATACGATACATTATTGATTCTCAGTTTAAAGAATAAAAAGGCAAACGACTAATAATTATTCATGACTGCTGAAGATTAAAGTAACTTATATAGGGTAGAGATCGTTTTGTATCGATTCTTCACCTCTTGTATTGATACGTGTATCGATATGGCAAAAGTATCGATGAATCGTTTCACCCTCAGTACATACAACATGAAATCATGCATTCTTGATACCACTGTAATTTATGAGGGAGGAATATGGAGATAAAGTATGGATTTCTCTTCACGCCAATAGTCTGAAACTGCTACCTTAATAATTTCTCAAGTAAAACACTAAACAGAATTGATCAAATTTGATAGAAAGTGTTTTAACTTGAAGGTATTGCACATTTATACCAATTTTACCAACATTTATCTGCTATCAAATATGGCCACCATTACTAAAAACAGAAAACAGTTGCACAACTTTATCCCAAAAAACCACTGAACAGAATTTGGCCAGCTTTGATAGAAAGCATCCTGGCATAGAGGCCTTGCAATATTGGATGAATGATCCTGCTGGTGACATTAGATATTGATCCTACTGACCCATATTTCTTTGCCAACTGCTCCTGAATTAGGCTGTTAGGTACAGAATTTGGTGTCTTAAATTAAGTGTTACATTTCATTCAAGGTTTTCGAATGATTCCATACTTATTTTAAGTTGCCCATGTTAACATTTTTTTAACACCAGATAAGGGTCAATTGATTACCATATGAATGGGGATAGTTCTTCATTGTTACTGTGCAAAAATGAACTTTCTTTGGGTCAGAAAAAGATGTAACATAAGACACCAATGGGGTCTTTGTCATACAATATTCTCAACATCACTGAAAATATCCAACTGATGTTGTGATTTTTTTTATAACAGAGGTACCAAAGAACCAATCTTACTGTAAAACTGTAATACTAATAATAACTTGGTTCGAGATGTAACAGGACACCATTTTGCTTTTTCATCAAAGATTATGAAACACGTGAGAAGACTCTCCAAGTGAATAATCATCAACTTGAAAGGTTAAATTCAACATAATTTTTGTGTACATCCTTGTTCTGCAGTTTTATTGGGTTAATATTCTTAATTTGGGTAATTACAATTTTCGTATCCTGTGTTACATCCATGCAAGGATTTTTCTTTCCCATTTGACATTTTTGGAATCACCCACAGTCTTATTACATCATCTAATATAATTAATGTATAAGGGTCATTTATTTCCCCATTTTATGTTATTCTTACAGATAAGTACTTACCATTCACATGTTTTTTGTTTGGAAGAAATGTAATGTCAAATCCACTTATACACTATCACTCCATGGACTGGGGACAGTGGAGTACATGTTACATTACAGTTATCCAGTATGCTCCTAGCAGGATATTTTCACTCATATTGGAAACATGTGACAACTCTCTTTATTTTTGTTTTTAAAGAATTTGTTATGAAAACATCCTCAATTCAGTATCAAAAAATGTTATTTAAATTTAAAATGTAACGAGTGCGTAACAATGGACACGAACAGAAATGGTTATCCACTAGGAACAGAAGCTGGAAAAACTGAAGTTCTTGAAAATCAGTTGCGACACTCTAACTATTTATGAATTAATTTAAAGCAAAATACCTTGTAAATTGAACTTGTTAACCAAGTTGTAATTATTTATACTATTTTCCATCTTTATGAAGCAAAAATTCCATACACAAAAGGTTGTTTACACAGATGCAACTGTGGCGAGAAAGTAGCCATACTTCCCTTTCATTTGCCAATCATGTGCTTTGTACTACATCAGGTTGCTATAAATGAGTAGCATATAGATGTTGTAAAATAAACACTGCTTGATGTAGACAGTGTCAGCTATTTTACAGTTGCTGCCAATATTTTGTGAGAATCCAAGATGTAACATTCAGTCATCTTTAAAATCTTGTTATTGCTACTTCTCCTGAATGGAAAGTCATATTGGCATGGGATTATCAACAGAAGACTTTTTATGATGTCTAGTTGGTCTTGAATAAAAATTATGCACATCTGATATTCAGTATGGCCACTACAATGACAGTCTTGAAAATCTTATTGCTACTGCTCCTGGCTGGAAAGTCATACCAACATTGGGTTCTCACCAGAAGACGTCTTATGATGTCTAGTTTGTCCTGAATGAAAATGGTGCTGATCTGACATCCAGTATGATCACCATGGCAACCATCTTGAAAATCTTGATATTGCTACTTTTCCTAAATGGAAAGTCATATAGACGTGACATTCACACAAGAAGACTAATTATGATATCTAGTTGATCCTGAATGAAAATGGTGCCAATTTGACCTCAAATATGGGTGCCACAATGAATATATTGAAAATCTTGTCACTAATTCTCTTAAATGGATGGACATATCAACATGTGGTTTTCACCAAAAATCTTCTAATGCTGTCCAGTTTGTCCTAAATGAAATTAGTGCCAATCGTACATCCAGTATGGCTGCCACAGTGGCTAATTTGAAAATCTTATCACTCAAAAATATCAGAGATAGTTTCAACACAATTCTTCTTGGCCAGTGGAGTGTCATTCCCTTTGAAGAACTCTTGTTTTCAGATGTAACACTTATTTTATGAGATCAAATTTTGTACCATTAGGCAGATGTCAGCCAGGGGAGCGATCTTCATGTTCTTCATGTTTACATTTATTTTGGAAAGGTTTATGTTCCTAAAGTTTTTGTGGAAATCTTCAATTTTACATTTTTGGAACTTTACTTTTAATTGGCACCATATGGCCATTATTTTACAATCACCTCCCCCCCCCCCCCCAACACACACATGCACACTTTTGCAGCCTTGGGATAATTGGTAAGGGTTTTATATTCCCAGTTTCTTGTTGGCCAGTCTTTTCTAAAACTTATTCACTATTCAACAAGAATGCAGAAGTGCTAATTCATCCGACAATATATTAATAAACTGTGAATGATGATGTTGCCCTGTTGAAATCACATTTCTAAACATGTTCCTCTGGATCTTTATCAGTGCTGATCTGCAGTCTATTGAGGTCAGTCTTACTCATTCATCTCAGAGGAGAAAACAATAGAGCCTGTTCGGCTCCTTCAGTATCCTCAATACTGCACATTAGGTACTGTATATACTTGCATATTACCTGGTGCCAACTGCAAACTGAATATACCCAGAGCTGCCATCGCATAATGCGCTGGCAGATCTGGGTTTATGCTGTTTTTAAGGACTAATCAGTAGAACAAACAAAATAGACCCTGATCTACCAGCGCATTATGCGATGGCAGATAAGGGTCTATGTTGCTTGCATTTGTACCTGGCTTTTACACGAGTATATACGGTACTAATAATGTCAAATTATTCGAAGAATGTGAAGGCTTTGGACTTCCTCCTTGTAACATTATCTTGTTTAGGTCCTTGAATTTGATCACAGAACAGTTTTGTATCATTGAGCAGTCATGTCAAACTTGTACTAAAATGTTATATTTTTTTTTTTTTTGGTATAGTTGCAATGTTTTTAAATTTAAAAAACTTGGCTTTGCTTGTTCAAAGATTAAGTGTCAGTACAGTACAAGAAACTCTGTCTTTAATCTTTTGAATGAGGCATTTTAAAAATAAAAAAATTATGAATAAACATGTGTGACATCATTGTGAAATTAATGTTTATGTTTTCCATTTAAACAATTTAAACTTATTCTTCTGTCAATTATTTTCATTCACATTTTGTTATATAAATCTACATATGGGACTTTTACCTAACTCTGCATACAGCATGGGACTTTATGTCCAAATAATTCCCAGGGTATTAAATTAAGTTAAGAACAAGGTATTCTTTGAAATGGTATAATAAGCCCATTGACTTGATGTGATAAGCAAATTTCACAATGTATTTCATTACCTTTTCATTACACAGTTTATGTAATCTTGGTTATTTAAGATCATTTTGATTTTACATTCTGGGTCACTTGGTCCCAGTCCTGGAGCAGACCAACTAAGTGAACTTGCATGAAATGTAAGACTTTGTTCCATAGTATGCATTATATGAAAATGCATTTGTCTTGATTAAGAAGAATAAAATGTATGTATTGTTTTAGCATTTTTCTGATAAATGTGTATTTTTACTATGGCTCTTCATCTGCTAATTTTGACAAAGGCAAAGTTGTGTATTTCACACAGTCATTTTACACTTCTATGTTTACTGAAAACACTGATGGAAAGGCTTACATATTTGTACATATATGTAATTAAGTACCGGTACATGTACTTGTAGCAGTACTAGTAAAAATAAAGCTTCTATTTTGAATGTAATTGGATAATGCAATTGTTTTCTAGGAGGGCTACCTATTGTATTATTAGAATATAACTTTGAAAACAGGCTATCAGCTACCACAAAGCTAAACATAAGTGTGAGGAATTTCATCCTACAACACTATTGTATTATTGAATGTTTCCCTCGGGGTGAAAAGTAGTATGTTTGCATAAAGGAATTCATCCAACTCTGTATTGCATTGTTTGTTGTAAGACAAAAAGGTGTCAAAATCTATTTTTGTCTGCAAGTGCTTGAGTTATGTCGATCGGATTTAGAGGTGTTGTGTCGTGTCCAGTAAATATCCTATGCATTCAACAAGAATTATTCATGTCTCATCTAGTAGGTATAATATGGACTATGTGGTCTTTTGTGGCTTTTACTGTTAAGAATTGTTCATGTGGATAATGAGATTCATACCATTAAGAATGCGGTTAGTCGTTGATTTGCCAAATAGTTGTTTAAGATCTCAGGATTTCATTTAAATGCAGGTCTTTATGAAGAGTTGGGTTGTTCAGATCCTTTTTTTTTTCTTCATATGGTTTCTCACCTCGGGCATTGACAGTTTCAGTTTTGACCAGCCAGCCCAGCAGGGTGATACCAGGAAAATGGTCTCAAAATTCAAAATGTTGTCCTTTTTATTTAAAGAAAGCATTTGGCTGCTATCATGAAATTTTACTAGCCTAACAATTGTTTTTGGTTTCCTGGGCTATTTGGCTAGGGAACATTCACAAATTTGAGGTTAATCCTACTGATCATACCTTGAATGTATGCCGATACCTGTCATTCAAACCACCTTGGCTGTTTATGAAACAAGAATTGACTGAGAAGTTGCAAATGCATCAAACTAATTTTTCATTTCGAACTTCTTGGTCAATCCAATTGTAGAAATAGCCAAAGTAGTCAGAACAGATTGCGGTTTCTTTTTTTGTGAAGACATTTCTGGTGAACAAAATATTTGATTTTTCAGTAAATTACTGTGCTGACATACATCGGAGGTATATTTTTGTCTCACAGAAATAGCCGAGGTAATCCGAATGGGCTTGGGAATTGTTGTCACCTCTAAATTGAGTTTTAATAGCAGCAATACATTTACCCATCACTATTATATAGCTTTATTCCTTTTTCGTGTCGAAAAACTCGTCCGTTCGATGTGAAAACATTCTCCCACTTAAAGTGGAGAATTTGTCAACAAGCCACGTCACGCCCGTGCATCTCTCTGCGCCTGCGCAAACATTCATCTTTTTCATGGACGCCATACCTGGTGGTTGTGTCGCAAAAACGTAACCTGAGGAAATTGTCTGCTGCGGTTTTTCAACTACATTTCGGACTTCCCTCCTTCTAAATTCATCTGTGTTACAGTTGTCCGTCTCGGCTATATGTGTTTTATGCCACTATTCGTCAGTGTTTAGTTCTAGGAAGAGTTTTTCTAGTTCTCCACGTGTACTCTACCCTTAGAGGGGTTAGGGTAAACAATATGTCTTGTTTCTTTTCAGGTACACGGTAAGTCGTCTATGTCATTACAACACGACATAGAACAACTGTGATAGCGCCGCAATTAACAGGCGCATAATTTTACAGAATTAATATTTCATTTATATATTATTCTCCTACTATTTCAATTGTTTCTTTATTATCTAAGCGTGCCGCGTCGCATGCTTTTCTTGTACTTTCCTGAGACCAATAAAGCTTGTCAAGTGAACTAGCTTCTAATATCTCTTGGGAGGAACATATATATGTATATTGTTTACCTGTAGAACTAACCACTGTGGTGCAGATAGCCCGCAAAGTATATGGTGAACGGGTATGTATAGAGTACGCGACTTACCAAAAAAGGTGAGTTTTCTACGTGTAGATTTTAAAGGTGAGTTTATACGTTGTTATTATTATTGATTGATACTTCAATAATAATTATTTCAGATAATATTTATTTCAGATAAAAGAAACAATGTCAGCAAATCAGTCTGTAGGTAAGTGTGGCCATAAGAAGGCCGCATGGGATACACACTCAGACTGTCTTACCTGTTCCAAGTGTAAGCGGAACAGTCGCTGCAATATTTGTACAAATTGGACCAATGAAACCTGGAATCTTGCTGATTCCAGGCGTACTTATAGAGGGCGGAAAAAAATAGTTAAATCCCCCTCATCGTCTGATTTCTCTGGATTTTCTTTTACAGGTACTCAGACTAAGGCAACATACAGCAAGAAGACCACTCTAGTTCACAAGAACATTCCGGGGCCCCAAGAGCCTGCACCAGCCTCCCCGGACATAGTTGAGGTCCCTCCTGTAGGGGCTTGTGAACGCTCCAAGAGTAAATCGCATCTCCCGGGAAGGGAGAAGACGAAAAAGAGCAGTAGTGTGTTACTTCCTTCCACCAGGAAGGAAGTGTACCACTCCAAACATTCCCAAAGTAGCGTGTCGCACCCTCTCGAGGAGGGGCTACACCGCACCTTGGGTAGTAATGAAGACAGACGGACATCTGAGATGTCGTCTGACCGGTCTTCCGGTCACCGGTCAATGTCTTCTGACCGGTCACTGACCGGTGACCGGTCCGGTCACCGGTCAGTGTCGGGTGACCGGTCCACCGGTCACCGGTCAATGTCTTGTGGTCGGTCACTGACCGGTGACCGGTCCGGTCACCGGTCGGTGTTGGGTGACCGGTCCGGTCACCGGTCAATGTCGGGTGACCGGTCGCCGGTCACCGGGTACCCGGTACTGGTCACCGGTCTTTGGTTGATCACCGGTCGCCGGTCACCGGTCACCGGTCACATCGTTCCGGTGACCGGTCATCCAATACCGGTCGCCGGTCACCGGTCATAGGCCACCGGTCTTCTCGTACCGGTCACCGACGTCACACTGATCAACAATCAGAGGCCTCGTCGTACGGAAGGTCGCAGACCAGGGAAGGGGATCGGATCGGTGTCCCCCCTTCCCTATTATACCAATGAATCCATACGGGATGTGGGGACCAACATCTCATAATAATTGGCCCCTTATGCCCCCTTGGGCTACTGGACCCTGGACTCTGAGTAGAAACGATGTTGCGGCTCGTGTTCCGCCATCACCTCCTCGCCAGGTAGCATCCACTAGTAGATCCCGACGCCTAGCATCATCCGCGAAAGGCAAGCGGTCTCGTCTTTCTCCTGAAAGATCTAGAACACCTAGAGCCCCTACTCAGCAAGTACGGGAAATGGCGCATAGTGCGCCTCTGTTACCTTCTCCAAAGGACATTGTGTCGCCCGGCCACCCTCCTGCTCGGAGTGTTCTAGATGATGATGCTGTATCTATCATCGTCGATTCCAACGAGTACGAACTGGAACCGACTGATAGACCCAGCTTCCCTCAACCAGAGGAAGCGGAAGAGATATGGTCTTTTGATAAGGCGGTAAATGAAGTTTACCGCCTACTACCTACGGATTTGTGCCCGAAACCGTCTGGTTCACAGTCCAAGAAGATCCTCTCCAGTTTGGAAAAGATCTCCGGGGCTCAACCACAATCAGATCTTCTGCTCCTTCCGCATTCCTCTACAATTGAGGAAATATCACAGAGGTTCTCCTCAGGCCAGGACATCGCTAGACGGCGCAAAGGGTGGGCTGTCCCAGCCTCTACTTTAAGACCTATGGTCTCTGCCTCTAGTTACCGGGTACATTCCCCGAAGTGGCCCGTTAAACCTCCTCAATTGGATGCAGATGCATCTCAAGTCGGCTTGACAACGGGAACCTGGGCACGCCTTCCTATTAAGACGATCGAAGCCATTGAGCAGAAGGTCCGTCTTCTGACCACCATAGCTTCTCATGCGGACCTCTTCTCAGCTACGTCGTTTAGTATGCTGAGGGAGGCCTCTCTGAATCCAGCCGCATTACAGCGTGTGCTGGAAGCTGTTGCCAAGACATCTCGGCATTCACTCGCTATTGCAATGGCCCTTTCAGCGGAACTCCTACACATCCGTCGTGATGTTGCACTGGACTCCTCGAGGGTCTTACTTAGCCACAGTAAAGACCTGCTAAGTGCTGCTCCCTTGGAAGCTGAGAGTCTCTTCGGAGGTCTCATTCCCACTGTGGCCTCACAAGATTTGAAGGACCATCAACATAGGTCCTTCACAACTGCACCTGGAAAACCGCAATCGGCCAGGAAGCGTTCTAATGTGCATTGACCTCAGGGGCCACCTGCTAAATTCTTTAAGCAGGTACAGCCCCAATATAGTGCACAACCTCAATATAGTGCACAACCTCAAGTGAGACTTCCTCGTCAGTCAGGTCCTAGGCATGGACCTAGACGCCGAGGAGCCCCTAGGAAGAAGTTCTACAACCCACCTTCCTTTCCCAAGGAAGGAGGGGGGGGGACGGCCCTAGGGACTCGCACCCTCTCCTGCCATCCATTCCTCTCCCAAACATCCCCGTAGGGGCTCGCCTAGGCCTCTTTTCAGAGGCTTGGGCAAGTATCACGGACGATGGGTGGGTCCTTTCTCTTGTAAGCGAGGGTTACCGTATTCAGTTTCAGGAACAACCTCCACTATCAAGGACCCCCGTATTCTTTCATCAGTCCAATCTGGTGAAACTAAGGGAAGAGGTAAATACCCTTTTACAAAAAGGGGCAGTCGAGAGGGTCCTGAACGATCAGTCCCCTGCATTCTACTCCCAAATCTTCCTGGTCACCAAGAAAAGTGGGAAATTTCGCCTTATTATCGATCTCTCCCCCTTAAACCGTTTTCTTTTGGAGGAACATTTCAAGATGGAGACCACCTCCTCAATCCGAAATGCGATGCGGCCATCGGATTGGGCGGTCTCCATCGACCTTCAAGATGCATATCTTCACATTCCGATTTTTCCACCTCATCGGAAATATCTCCGGTTTTGCTTGGACCAGGAAGTTTTTCAATTCCGGGTTCTACCGTTCGGAATAGCTTCCGCACCCAGAGTTTTCACCCGAGTTATGGGAGTAATAGCGTCTTATCTACGAGTACGGGGAACTCCGATCCTCCAATACTTCGACGACTGGTTAATCCACAACGTTCAGGTTCAGTCCCTCCATCAGGATCTGTTCCGTTGTTGGTCCACAGTAACTCGATTGGGTCTTTTACCCAACCTCGAGAAGTCAGAACTGATTCCATCCCAAGACTTCGTTTATGTAGGAATCAACTTCCTCACAAACCAGAACTTAGTCCGGGTTCCCCGAGAGCGTATAGATCGAATCCTGGCACTCTTAGAGACACTACGAGTAAAAACCGTGTTGTCTGCTCGCCTTTACCTATCCCTACTGGGAACCTTGAACGCCGCTGCAGATCTGGTTCCCTTAGGACGGCTCCATATGCGCCCTCTACAGTTTCTCCTACTCGCAAGGTGGAAACCACACAAGGATTCTCTATCAGCTCCGATTCCTCTAGGACCAGATTTCCATCATCATCTGCGATGGTGGATGAATCGAGACAGATTCCTAGCTGGGGTCCCCATGCACGCTCCGGATCCCCACTCCTACCTGTTCGCCGACGCGTCAGATTCCGGTTGGGGTGCTCATCTAGAGCCAGAGGGGATAACTCTTCAGGGCCTTTGGACCCTACACGAGTTGTCCCTCCACATAAACAACCTAGAAATGAAGGCTGTCTTTCTAGCATTACAAGGGTGCGTCGACAGGGTAAGGGGTCGTTGTGTCATGGTCTCCTCCGACAACACGTCCGTCGTAGCGTATCTCCGACGTCAAGGAGGCACACATGCCCCTTCTCTTTGCGTGGAGGTCTGGAACCTCCTCCGCTGGGCTACCTCGGAGAACATCTCCCTCCGAGTTCGCCACATCCCAGGGAAAAAGAACATCTTAGCGGACAGTCTGTCCAGGCCAGGCAAATCAGTTCTCACAGAATGGACTCTTCACCGCGAAGTGACAGAGTCCCTTTTCTCACTATGGGGAAGGCCCCTCGTGGACTTGTTTGCGACCAGGCTCAACAACAGACTCCCCTTTTACGTCTCCCCAGTCCCGGACCAGAGAGCGTGGGCAGTGGACGCGTTCAGCTTCCAGTGGGATCGTCTGTTCGCATACGCCTTCCCACCGTTCCAATTGCTTCCCCAAGTTCTGCAAAAAGTAAGAACTTCCACTGCCCGGATCATTCTCATAGCTCCGTTATGGCCCCAACGATCGTGGTTCAACGATCTTCTAGATCTATTGATAGATCAACCCAGATCTCTCGCTCAACGGAGGGATCTTCTGTCACAACACAGAGGCTCCCTCCTACACAACAGCCCACACATTCTCCACCTTCACGCTTGGTTCATCTCAAGCGATCTATCCGCCAGAACAAGTTTTCGGGCCGGGTTGCCAGTTGCATCATTCAGGCCAGGAGAGCTTCTACATCCAAGGTCTATGATGCCAGGTGGAGAATCTTTTGTGATTGGTGCAGTAGGAAACGTGTTGATCCCAGCTGTTCCTCTATAACTGCCATTGCTGATTTCCTTTTGTTCCTTTTCGAGAACAAAAGATGTTCAGTATCTACTATCAAGGGCTATAGAGCCGCCATTTCTAACACACTTAAATTCTCTCAGGGCTCGGAGATTGGTTCAGATCCACACCTTGCCGATCTCATTAAGTATTTTGAGCTACAGAGACCTGTCACTCGCTCTCTGACGCCTAGATGGAATCTATCATGTGTTTTATGGTCCTTAACAAAAACCCCCTATGAACCATTGGGTGAGGCATCCTTTCAGGATCTCACACTCAAGACGGTATTTTTACTCGCTTTGGCGTCTGCGAGAAGACGTAGCGAGATTCATGCATTGTCGGTGGACACTGGCTGTCTCCGTTTTAATGGCAATTTTGAATCCGTTTCCCTCCTCTGTCAGCCAGGATTTTTAGCCAAAAATCAATTACCTGCGGTTGCTCCATCACCTATAGAGATCCCCAGTCTTACTCGAATCTGTGCTGGGGATGATCAAGATAGGCTCTTATGCCCAGTTAGGGCACTGCGTTTCTATCTAAATGCTTCAAAAGTGAAAAGAAAGGGCAGGAAACGTCTTTTCCTTCCTCTTAAGGGCTCCGTTGATATTTCGGCCTCCACGATTTCAAGGTGGATTGTCACCACAATTAAAAGAGCTTACCAGTCCCTTACTGATAGAGACCTCTCCTTTATGAAACTAAAAGCCCATGAGGTTCGAGCCGTCGCTGCCTCATGGGCCTATCTAAATCACTCTTCTTTGGAGGACGTCATGAAGGCAGCATTTTGGCGATCCCATACTACCTTTTCGTCCTTCTACCTCCGCTCATTAGCACATCAAAGCGCAGGCATATTTTCTCTGGGTCCAATAGTTGCGGCACAACATGTGGCCCAGAAGGACTCCAGCAAATAGTAAAGTGGACATCTCCCCTCAAATGGTGAGTAGTTTACATTTTTCCTCTGTTTTTGATCAGTTTAACATCAGCCGACCCACCTAACTGACAAATTCAGCTATATAATAGTGATGGGTAAATGTATTGCTGCTATTAAAATGTAGTTTTTTGGGGGGTAAAACTAATTTTAATTATGCAATACTTACCCATCACTATTATCAAATGCCCGCCTCCCACCCCGCTCTGATGCCCTGGCGTAATTTCGTCTATGAAAAAGATGAATGTTTGCGCAGGCGCAGAGAGATGCACGGGCGTGACGTGGCTTGTTGACAAATTCTCCACTTTAAGTGGGAGAATGTTTTCACATCGAATGGACGAGTTTTTCGACACGAAAAAGGAATAAAGCTATATAATAGTGATGGGTAAGTATTGCATAATTAAAATTAGTTTTACCCCCCAAAAAACTACATATTCACTCAACCCACGTAAAATATACATATTACTAATGAAAAAAAATTGCAGCTTGAATTAAACAAATTTGGAATAAAGCTGATAGAACATCCTATTGTGAAAGCAAAGTTATGAGCCCACAGTCAGCATACAGTATATGCAAAGTTATGAGCCCACAGTCGTCATATATACAAAGTTATGGGCCCACAATTGTCATATATACAAAGTTATGGGCCCACAATTGTCATATATACGAAGTTACGGGCCCACAATTGTCATATATACAAAGTTTTGAGCCCACAGTCAGCATATATACAAAGTTATGAGCCCACAGTCAGCTTATATACAAAGTTATGAGCCCACAATCAGCATATATACAAAGTTATGAGCCCATGGTTAGCATATATACATGTACAAAGGAAAAAAGAATGGAAAATAGGTATAAAATTTGGATACTTTCAGCATTACCTATGACCACACAAAGAATACAGACTACACGGTTTCATCTAACTTCTGTTTAACTTTAACTGTCTGTCTTCAAGTATCATGATATTATGAAACAATTGTTTTCATACTTAAACTATCGGTACAAGTGTACCAGACAGTCCAGTCTTTTTTTCCAGCTTTCCAGGCAAAGGGATTCTAAGGACCCCCTGTTTGGAGTTCATGGGGCCTTGTGCACTTTCATGCCCTGAGAAGCCATGCCTATTATTTGATTAATACTTATTACTTCCATATTACACCATGAAGAAGAATGGGACAAGATCCTTTTGATGGTCATGGAACATGGAAACCCTAACATCACCTGCCAGGAGATTCCACTGCTGTTGTCTGGAGCCCAATAGCTCTGCCTTACTCTTGGGTAGTTCCAAATCCCTGACAAGGTCAGTCAGGTCACCTTGTGTTATGAGGTGTGGTTCAGAGGAGGAGGATGGGAGAAAATATGGGTCATGTGACATTGATGGTTCAGGGCTAGAAGTTTCATCCTCTTCCTCTTCCTTGTCTGACTCAAGTGAGAATGATTCTGGTGCATCAGGAACCGGCAGTCCTCCGTGGGGTACTGGGCGTATAGCTGATGGAATGTTTGGATAATGCAGAGTCCACTTTTTCTTCTTTGACACACCTTTCCCAACTGGAGGCACCATACAGAAGTAACAATTGCTGATATGATCTGTTGTCTCTCTCCAAATCATTGGCACTGCAAAAGGCATAGATTTCCTTTTCCTGTTCAACCACTGGCGAAGATTTGTTGCACAAGTGTTGCAGCATATGTGTGGGGCCCACCTCTTGTCCTGATCTCCAATTTTGCAGTCAAAATAAAGGTGATAGGCTTTCTTAACCATAGTGGTTATACTGCACTTTTGTGATGCAAAAGTCACTTCACCACAAACATAGCAGAAGTTATCTGCATTGTTCACACAAGTACGAGGCATCTCTGCTCACTTTGGCTAAACAGAAATGTGTCCCTTTGCAAAATCAAACATTGACAAATAAAAGAGCACGACACTGTATGATTTGTAGAGCTGATATAGGGCAATTTCTTCAGCAGAGTGATGTACCGGTAAGCTTAATTGTGATTGCATCATCCATGACTTATAGGAATAACATGATGCAATTCACATCATGTATGATGCAATACCGGCTTCAGATTGCATCATTCATTGTTTTCCCTAAAAAGCAAGTACTGTCCAAACCCATCATAGATTTATTCATAGATCCAGTCAAAGATGTATTTTAGTCATTTCTGGTTTAAATTGAGATCCCTTCCCTTTATAACTCACTTATCGTCCGCCATTCCCAAGTCAAGGGTCATATATACTGACCCAGTATCATATCTTTAAAACTAGAGCCAATCAACAATTTTAAGCATCATTTTCATTCTCAGTGACCCAGAATTAGTAAAGTTTGATAACATTTTTTGGCGGAAGCATTTTGGCTGTAGACCAGTGTTATCAAGCGTCTTTGGTAGCAAATGATAGTTTTAAATGTTGCCCCATTTTACTGTGAGCGAATGAAAAATTACAAAATATAGATTTCTTTAAGAAAAATTGTATTTTTCACTTCTTGAAAAAATTTAAGATGTACAGTTTTACAAAAAAAAGAAACTCTAGCAAATGTTTAGATATGGTCAAGTCTGTTATAACAAACAGCCTGCATAAACCACATCTTGCGTAGTTAGAAATCTCTGTATAATTCTTTCAAGGTGTGAAATTGTCATATGTTATGTCTTTGATTGAAATTAAATTAAACTTGATACAAATAAAAGAATATTTTCACAAATTTTGTTCAGATATTTATGTTTTAAATTGTGAAACACAGTGGCTTACATGGAAGTACAACGTAAATGCCTTTGATCTTGTGGTCTTGAGTGTCGGTCTACAACAGACAGTTCTGAATCAAGCATTTGTAGGTTTGAGCATGCATAGGAGCGAAGTTTTTATCCAAGACTTTAGCAGAATTTGATGTTCATAGAACATACACATTGCTTGAAACTGATCTAAACACAAAACTTAACCAAGGTGTTACATAAGGACGGATGGATCTATGGAGAGGGACAGGAGTAACACTCTATGCCTTATCACTGTCATTGTAGAGCATAACAACAGTTTTTCAAGATCCACATCATCAAGACTAAAAACAGGAAGAACAACTCTTGGTTCTCATAGACCTGTGTGTCTGCAGGTAAAATAAACAGGAAATTTATGTAAAAAAACTGGGGCCTCTTTTGCTAGTAGTGATCTTAGTGATACAGTCTTTGTTTGGTCACTCCCAGAATGTTGACATGTTCATATTGGATACCAAATCTTACTCACTGTAACTTAGCCTAACAAGAAATTGGAGTTCATATAAATGTCATCCATTCTCTGGTTTATAGTGTGAATCTGTTGTGATGTTTTAGTCACATCATGTACTATTGTTGTTGCTGACTCATTTTTACCCTGCAGTGAATGGGGCTAGGATTGTATCTGTGTCATGGAATTGTAATGAGTGTAAATGAAAGGTGGGAATATAGTGAGTGGGAATGAATGAAAGGACTAGTGTAAAGAGTGAAGTATAGAATTCTCCTATACTCTTGGCAGTCTGTACCCTGCCCTCCAAGGGATTTTAAAAATGAAAAACAACAAGGATATAAAAAATGCACAAAACTTAGTCATTTCATTGATCAATTTATAATTTCTAACCAGGGGGCCCTGAACATTGTCATCCTGTTTGGATTTCAGACCAAATGGAAGCTGTTGATTTAAACAAAAGAGACTGCTTACTGTCCTTTTCTGGTTCCTAGAAAAGTAAAATTTTAGTTTTAAAAAAACTGTAGTCTGCATCCAATATTTGCAAAGTCTAGTTTTAATATTTATGTTCAAAAATTTAAACAAAATACATGTAAAAAGGTGTAACTCTTATAAACATGTATTCAAGGGATATAACTCCCAGAGTTACAGAAATATACAGAATTATTTGGAGCTTATCGAAGACGGCGAATTACATTGTATCTGTTGTCTGAAAAAATAGACTTGCTCATGCAAATATGGTGATCATATTAGTAAAGAAACTCCTGTTTGGTTTTAAAACATGAACAAGACGACAGTGTTAGAGACCCCTTGGCGATGATCAGGTTAGAAATTATTAATTGATTAATGAAATGCCTAAGTTTTGTTTATTTTTTATATCCTTAATGGATTTAGTTTTTAAAACCGGTAAGGGGGGGGGGGGTACAAACTGTCATGGTTGGGGTGGGTGGATAGGTGAATACTATAGTATTGGTTTGGTTTTGGTTTGACACAGCAACACAAGTAGGCTATTTGGTACTGAGACAGTTGGAGATGTGGGTTGATCCAATGATAGGATTCGAACCTGCACCCTTTTAGTTATGAGTTAAGCACCCTAATCATTGAGCCACTGCAGCTTCTGCCTCCATTAGTTGTCTTTTACGACATGCACCATGCAGGGGGTTCAAATTAGTATCTATTGTAATTTGACTGAAGGTCTTGCCACCAATAGAAAATTTAAGTCAAGTTTTATGTTTCATCAGGCTGCAGGAAAAAAGATGCAAATAAAATGCTGTTTTCTAGCAGATCTGGGTTTGAATCTTTGGTACTGAATGATTAGTCTCATCTTTGCATGGATTAGAAGGTAAATTAAATGATTATTTGGCAAGTTTTAAAGCTGTGTTCTCTCTGGGGAAAAAAGATATCATAAATTGAGATAATGGTATATCTTAATTTTATGGCTCACATCAAAATGGATTCTGAAAAATATTTTGTTCCAATGTGTGCCAGTTGAGAAAGCAGTTGGAATCCGAGTCAGGACCCCTACCATTGGGAAGGTAAGACGATGTGCAGTCTGATTAAAATCAGATCTCCACAGTCCTGCATGGAGCTCTGACAGACACTGATAAAAGTTCATGTTTTGGTGACCTTTGTAATTTCCAGTCCACTTATTTTTAGTATCCTATCAGATAAAGTGTTGCAGATTCATGTTAGGGAGATTTATCATTAGTAACGATATGTTCCAAATGACGTGTGCAACTTTCATAAATTTAAAAGTTGCGATTTGATCAGCGAATGACAAGGTCAACAGAACATGACTTCATATTGGTGTCCATCAGATCTCCACATATGACTGTGGAGATCCAATTTTAATAAGATTGGACAGTGTGCAAATAGGTTATGATTTCCAGTGTATTTTTCATGACATGATTTTCATGGTGTAAACAAACTAGCTAAAGGGTCAGCATTGGATTTGTAACTGGTGTACACAGCCCACCCATAATTAATTTGAGAGTTGGCAAAGAAAAGTGGAAAGCAGTTCTCTCACTATCCCAGTGTTGCTATCTGATGATTTATGTCGACCTAAAATCTGTTCTACCTGGACAAGACCTAAAATCTGTTCTACCTGGACAAGTGTAATAGACCCAATCATCTAAACAGAGTGCATATGGTGAAAGCTACTGTGCCTCAGCAAAGATAAAATGAAGTTTGTACATGTAAATAGTAAATATTGTTGTAAACAGACCCAACCAATCCGTTTTGTGTTGGGGCAATGGGTAGTTCCTGAATTGCAGTGTTGTATCAGAGGTACTTGTTAATGAACATTTGAAGGTACATGTATACAGTGTGTCTGTTCACATTCTATAATATATTGTTTTATCTGTGTGGAGCTATAGTCTTCTTGTCACTAAATGTAATCCATACTACAGGAGAACCCTGCTATAACTTGCTCATTGGGGTCCATAACTGTTAACTGCATTTTGCACTGAACCAAGGTACAGCGAAAATGATTGAAAATTTGATGAAAGCATGTACGAGTGTTATGGGGCTTGAGGGGGAGAGGGGGTAGGAAATACGGAAAATGGCAGTAAAATGTATAGTAATAATTTTACTACTGTACCTGCCAGTTTATATAACAGTTTTGATTAAGATAGCCCCATGCTTGATGACAATAATCATTAGTGTAAGAATATTAATCATGATCTGTAAGCTATAGGTTCACTGCAACTTAATTGAATTATTTTATGTCTTTGCCAGCTTGGCTGATGTTTTGTGTGGTGTCAGGGAATAAGGGACATCTTAGAAAGAAAATCAGGAACCATTATGTGACTGTTATATTCAGATTCATATTATAACAAAGTATGTTATAGTGGGGGTCCCCTGTACATATATGTTTAACAGGAAAAAGCCAAATTGACAATTGTTTGAAATAGTTATGACCTTCATATTCTTATTATGATACATGTACACTACAGTATAAATCATCTGGTATACAGATACGTACAATCTCAACTTCTTCATTTTTTGCCATTTATGTGCTCATTATTATTATTTAATATTTTAATCATTTATTGTTCATAGGCTGCAACAAGCGGATGTGGTGATACACTCCATCTATCTGCCTGTCCACCTGTTCGTAGCTCTATCTCCTCCTATATTTGTAAACTGCTCAGTGTGGAAATTCACCAGACTTGGTCATACATTACCCATGTGATAACCATCAACAAGAGGGGTATACACTGCCGTTTTGGGACCCCTCCCCTGGTATCCCTTCTAGGGGGTCAAAGGTCAAATACATGGATTTGGATTTGGGTTACAACCTCTTGGTCAAAATGAGGTGGTGTCTGGGTCTAGGGGCATATAATAAAAAGCATGCGGATTTGCCATAGTGAACTATGGAAGTAGCTCTAGTTTTGATTTCCGGGTATTCCAGTGAATTACAGTCCACTTATAGTTTGACTAAAATATTTCTTATTTTGCATCTGGATAATGTGGTGGTAAGCTAAGCTTCTTCACAAAATTTAGTATATAAATATTTCAACGTTTTGTGATGCCCATACTTCTTGGTTTATGAATTACAATTTCTTCTTAATATGTATTTTGATACAGATCTTCAAGTTTTGTTCAGACTTGAGAAAAATATTTGTATGGATGGTGAATCAAATCTCCAAATTCTGAACATTTTTGTGGTAATAATGTATCATGTTGCAAGGAGCAGCTGCATCCTCTTTCTTATAGTATAAAACACAAACCCATAACTTCAACTTAAATTGGTTGATTTAGCTTGGCTGTAATTCACCATAGCCAGGCTCCATGTATACAAGCTACATGTAACATGTGTTGTTCACAGTACCAGGAATTTTTGACAGTTTAATGAAAATTAGACAAGACAGATGAATGTGTATTGGGATTATCTCAGCAGACTATTGTACCTGATGCTGCATTGTGTGTGTATTTTTGTACATATGTATAAAGCAACCTAGACCTTGAATATGAGGGGAATTCTTGTATTATTTGCTTTAGCTGCTCATGTATTATACATGCAGGTGTTCAGGCATTGATGGTTATGGCAAGGTATGGTGTTAGGTTGGTTGAAACTGATGCTAATCATTCACAGCTTTCATCTCTACAATCCCTCTTACTCAGACAGTCAAACCACTCCTTTAAGTTTTTATTATACATGCTTTGTGGATGGTATCCATCTTAAAAATCTTATCACTAGTCCTCCTGAATGGATGGTCACATCAGCATAGGTGTTTCACCAAAATACTTCTTATGCTGTCTAGTTGAAATGGTGCTGCTCTGACATTCAGTATGGCCGTGATGGTGGCCATCTTGAAAAACTTGTTATCGCTGCTTCTCCTGAGCAGATGGTTATATTGATATCGGGTTTTCATTAAAAGTCTTCTTATGACATCTGGTTGGTCCTAAATGAAAATGGTTTTAATCTGACATCCATTATGGCCACCACAGCAGCCATCTTGTAATTCTTGTTAATGCTACCCCTTCTGAATGGATGATTGTATCGAAATTAGGTTTTCAAAAAAATTCATGTACTTCGTATAATGTCTAGTTGGTCCTAAATGAAAATGTTGCCCCACAGGCATCCAGTAAGACTTATCAAATCTAGTTGCTCAGAAATTAAAAGGGTTCTGATAAGATGTTCAATATGGACACCATGGTTGTCATATTGAAAATCTTGTCATAGCTACTTCCTATGAACAATGGTCCTGTAGACATAGGGTTTTCCCCATGAAACGTCTTATGATATCTAGTTGGTCCTTAAAAAAATGTTGCTGATCAGTGGTGGCCATCTGGAAAATCAGTTATCAGTATTCCTCTTGAGCAGATGGTCGTATCGACATGAGGTTTTCACTAAAATATGTCAAACTGTATGTAATGTAGTTGGTCCTAAATGGAAAATGATGCCAATGTGATCTACCAAAATAGAAAAATCTTGTAGTAGATGCTTCTCCTTAACCTATGGAAATACTAACATTCAAAGGAAAAAAACGGCCCAAAACCCTTCTTTCTTGCAATATACAGTTATTCCTATATTAAAATTATGCTGATCTGACCTCCAAAATGGCTGCCTGAAAGGCCATCCTGAAAATCTTTATATGGCTATTTTTCCTGAAAGGATGGTCTTAACTGACATGTTCTGAATGAAATTGGTGTTCATCACACCTCCAACATGGCACCATAGTGGTCATCTATAAAACCTTGTTATCACTACTACTCTTGCATGAACGGTGGCACTGACATAGGGTTTTCTCTTAAGTACTTCTTGCAATATTTATTTGGTTCTAAATGAAAATGGTGCAGATCTGACCACCAACATATCAATACTTTTGTGATGGAGTTTTTAAAACCAGATCTAATTGACATTGGTGTTGAGTTAAAGGTAATTGCTTGCATTTTTTTTACTTCAGTGAGCTTATGAACAAAGTGACTTGTACATATACAAATGAATTTTGACCAGATCTTGTATTTAGTAGCATTCTAACAAACAAGTTGATAGACATTGATTTTGGTTATGCTCTACAGTTATTACATACATGTACTTCTGAAACGTCTGAAACTGGGACTGGTATAAGATGAAGTTTGTGCATTTGGAACAAGCACAATCGAGAGAATGTTGAAATACCTCCAATGTTGCACCTAGGATCCCAAGAGAAGCAGACACTTTGTCCCTCACCCACCAAATTTGGGGGACACACAATATTTTAAAGGGACAAAGGAAAATTGTAGTACATAATGCACTAGAATCTTATTTGCTTCGATAGTTTTGCCACCTTAATATTGTCATATTTTCTTTGTACATTATTGCAGTAAACATTTTATCGTGTGATAAGTAACTTATGAAAACATTAACATATTTGAATATATGGTTAACCTAAAATGAGCTGTTCCATGGAATATTTTGTTCTGTATATTGCTCTCATTTAAGTTTAATGTATACTCAGTATCTAGCAGCATGTAATAAATCATAAATTGAATTACAGATTGTGTATTTGCATAAATTAGTCTCTTTTATCATTACTTCAGCCTCAGAATAACTTAAATCTTCGTTGCAGTAGGTATGACTTTAAACTCAAAAACATGTTACACTAGCGGCGGTCAAATACATTGCGACTCAGCTGATTAGCGCAATCCTGAATGTTTTAATTGCCAGATACATTGTTTTGAAATGGATATTCATTGCCATCTTAGTTTTTATCACATTTACCAACTTTGGCCATTGCTGGTGCCAACATACATGTAGATGCCAAAAAGAGCACAGGGTCAAGATTTGGGGGACACAGGACAAAAAAATTGCAGGATACCTGCGAGCCTGCACTCAAAGTGCAACACTGTACTTCTGTTACTTTCATGTAATGTGACTGAAATTTCTTTATATGTGGTATTAGGGAAACAAGGCACTGCCTAAAGCAGACAGCTGATCGAAAGGACTGCTCCTGTTTGCTTGAGAAATGAACTTGAAATAGTCCAAAGCACACTAACTTTAGCATTGATTAAAATAAAGAAAATGAATTTTGTCATTTATTAAAACAGGGAAAATGTATTTTGCCGGAGTTGAAGATACTAACTTCTGAAAGTGTAACAAATGAAATATAAAATATTTAAAATATCAAAAAACTAAGAAAAAGTGTCAGATAGTCTTTTGAGAGGTACACATCTGAAGTAAGGCCAGTTTGTATACTCTATAACCCAAATTACACCCAAAAATCATATACCAAAATAAAGAGAATTAAAAGCTATTTTAATAATAACATATACAAGGTCCTTTATAAATAACAAGGATGACCAGTGACGAAAATCTGGGAAATTCTTTTTCTTTAAATATCAAACCCTCTGCAAGATCTGAAACTGTAGGGTGGAACCTTTAAGGTGTTGGCTCTGGTTTTTAGATCTACTTGTCATAGACCAGAAGAGCTCATGGGATGGTCTGTTGTCCTTCGTCCGTCCGTCTGTTAGCACAAGTTTGTTATCACTACTCTTCCTAAACTACTGGGAAAATTGCCATGAAACTTTACACACACATTCATCCCAGGGTCTAATTGGTCCTAGATGAAATTGGTGCTACTCACACATCCAATATGGCCACCACAGCAGCCTTCTTGAAAATCTTGTTATTGCTACTTCTCCTGAATGGATGGTCATATCAACATGAGGTTTCCACTAAAAGACTTCCTATGATGTCTAGTTCAGGGGTGTCAAACTCATTTGCTATGGCGGGCCAGATTTGATATAAATAATAATAAATAATGAGTCTGGCAGGCTGTATGTTTGACACCCCTGGTCTAGGCAGTCCTACATGAAAATGGTGCTGATCTGACATCCAATATAGCCATCATGGCAACCATCTTGAAAATCTTGTTATTGCTACTCCTCCTGAATGGAAGGTCATATCAACATGGAATTTTAACTAAAAGACTTCTTATGACTAGTTAGCCCTAAATGAAAATGGTGCTGATATGGGGTTCAATATGGCTACAATCTTGAAAATCTTGTTATCGCAACTCCTTCTACATGGATCGTCATATCAAAATGAGGTTTTCACTAAAAGACTTCTAATGATGCTTAGTTGGTCCTAAAAAAAAAAAGGTGCTTATCTGAAAGTCCACTATGGCTGCCATGGCAGCCAACTTGAAAATTTTATTGCAACTCCTCCTGAACAGAAAGTTATATTGACGTGAGGTTTTCAATAAAAGACTTCTTATGATGTCCAGTTAGTGTTAAATGAACATGGTGCCGATCTGACATCCAATATGGCCACCACACAGTGGCCTTCTTGAAAATCTTGTTATCACTACTCCTCCTGAATGGATTGTTGTATCAGCATGAGGTTTTCACTAAAAGACTTCTTATGATCTCTAGTTGGTCCTAAATGATATTGGTGCCGATCTGACATCCAATATGGCTGCCACAGCAGTCATTTAGAAAATCTTTTTATTGCTACTCCTCCTGAACAGAAAGTAATATTGACATGGGGTTTTCACCAAAAGACTTCTTATGATGTCTACTTGGTCAGAAATGAAAATGGTGCCAATATGGCTGCAACAGTGGCCAGCTAGAAAATATTGTTATCTCTCCTGAATGAATGGTAATATCATCATGGGGTTTTCACTAAAAGACTTCTTATAATGTTTTGTTGATCTTAGATTAAAATGGTGCTGATCTGACGTCTAATATGTTGCCATCTTGAAAATCTTGTTTTAGCTACTTCTCTTAAAGAGAAAGTCATTTTGACATGGGGTTTTCATCAGAAGAGTTCTTATGGTGTCTACTTGGTCCTAAATGAAAATGACAAGCCCTCAATAAGGCCACCATAATGACTATCTTCAAAATATTGTTACCTCTACTCCCAAATGGATGGCTATATCAACATGGGGTTTTCACCAATAGACATCTTACTGTATGATACCTAGTTGGTCCTAAATGAAAATGGTGCCAGTCGTTCATCAAGTATGGCTGCGATGACGGCTGTTGTGAAAATCTTATTGTCACTACTCCCTCTGAATGGATGATCAT
Source organism: Margaritifera margaritifera (assembly GCA_029931535.1). NCBI lineage: Eukaryota > Metazoa > Mollusca > Bivalvia > Unionida > Margaritiferidae > Margaritifera > Margaritifera margaritifera. Next base: position 600,752 of record JAQPZY010001423.1, on the reverse strand, counting down.
TATGACATGGGGTTCTGACCAAAAGACTTCTAATGATGTCTACTTTGTCCTAATGAAACTGGTGCCAATCTAACATCCAATATATCCACCTCAGCAGCTAATTTGAAAATCTTGTTATCGCTGAAGAATATCAGAGATGGTTTCAACACTCAGCAGTTAAAATGAAGAAATGGTCTTATCTTGAATTCCTGGAAATTCTTTTTGCCCAATAGAGCATCAGTCCCTTCAAGGGACTCTTGTTTTTAACTGTACTGGTTTGTGAACATGATCATACAAACAAGTATGAAGAAATTTTTATTAAACCCATTTTGTGGATATATTTGAAGAATACCTTGAATGCTGACACTGAAACAACTTTTTTTTTTTTTTCCCCAAAATTATTAATTATTGATTTTGCCAAACTTAGCATGTGGGTATACCTTGACATTGTCAGAGACAACAAGTTCCTTGATTTTCTATCATGATATCCGGTACAAGGTCCTTGACCATGACAGAGAATTTTTGTACTGCACTTACAGCTATCTTGTGAACATCTTAACTCAGCCATGATGTAAGAAAATATATTTGTTATAAAATTTAGTGTGTTGGATTTACTTTAGTTTGGTGTTTTATGCCATAGTTTCTCAATAATGTTAGAAATAGTTTCAGTTAAAAAGACTAAATGGAGAGTAGAAACGGTATTATCTTGGATTCCTGAAGATTCTTTTCAGCAAGTAGAGCATCAGTTCCTTTGATTGACTTTAGTTTGTGTTATCGTTGTGATAATGTTTATACTATTCTTGTGCTACTGTATATTACCCAGTGCATTGAATACACATGCTGTGCCTAGTGTCAAGGCCAAGGTTACACCTCATGAAAAATTACATTTGTTTTTAGGTCTAGTGTTCACAGATCTTGAAAATCTTGTTATTGCTACTCTTGAACAGATGGTGATATCAACATGGAGTTGATGCTTAGTTGGTCCTAAATAAAAAAGGTGCCGATCTGACATTGATTATGGCTTCCACAGCAGCCATCTTTGAAATCTACTCCTTCTGAACAGAAAGTCATATCAACAAGGGGTTTTTCACTGGAAGACTTTTTATGGTGTCTAGATGGAAAGTCATATTGACATTGGGTTTTCACCAGAAGATTTGTTGTGATGTTTAGTTGGTACCAAATGAAAATAGTGGTGATCTGACATCCAGTATGGTTACCATGGCTGCCATCTTGAAAATCTTGTTATTGCTACTTCTCCTCAATAGTTACCGGTATATCAACATGGGGTTTTCACCAGAAGACTAGTTATGATATCTAGTTGGTTCTGGATGAAAATGGTCCCAATCTTACCTCACATATATTTCTTGTTGGCAGCCAACTTGAAATCTTGTTGTCACTACTCCTAAATTGAAAGTCATATCAACATGAGGTTTTCACCAGAAGACTTCTTATGGTGTCTAGTTTGTCCTGAATGAAAGGATAACAATCTAACCTTTATATGGCCACCATGGTGGCCATCTTGAAAATCTTGTTATTGCTACTCCTCCAGAATTGATGGTGATATTGACAAAAGGTTTTGATGAAAAGGCTTCGTATGATATCTAGTTGGTCATAAATGAAATGGTATCCTGCAGACATCCAATATGGCTGCCACCATGAACATACTGAAAATCTTGTCATAAATTGTTCTGAATTGATGGTCATTTTCACCAAAAATCTTTTAATGGTTGCTAGTTTGTCATAAATGAAGACGGTGCTGATCTTATATCCAATATGGCTGCCACAGTGGCTAATTTGAAAATCTATTGCTTTAGAATATCAGAGATGGTCAGTGTTCAGCAGTTTAAAATGGTCTTATCTTGATTTCCTGGAAATTCTTTTTTTGGACAAAAGAGCGCCAGTCCCTTTGAGGGACACTCTTTTTTTTTTCCCACTCACAATTGCCTGCTATTTACATTGGACAAACATGTATCGATTGAATTGTACAAAATGTTAAGGACATAGCTCATTTTTGTAACATGCTACTCTGTATTAGTGCTCTGTATTGCAGTGAATTGGAAATGTTACAATAATAATTAATTAATATGAGTCGGGGTATTGTCAGTTAAGTAAAAAAGTGAGAGTTGTATCTCTCATAGTTCACAGCAAAGATTTTTTAAAAATAAAATCCTCAAGCATTTTTAGTTTCCTTCAGAAGTTCACAGTCTGGTGATCACTGAGGACATTCATTGTGATTGTTAAGTCTCAAACTTAATAGGCTGTCAAAAGTTTTCTGGTCAAGATTTCCCCTTGAATCACTCAGTATTGTTTGAAGAATGTAGAATGTTCTATCCTTATCAGCATTGGAATTTGGCAGTAACAGAACTTTTGATTGAGTCTCAAAAAATGCCTTCAAAGTGTCTGTGTTTGTTACAGAAGAATCATTGCTCCTATAAAGTGGTGCCTGCATATGCCTGGTGATATAATTTCATTCCCCATATACTATCTTAAAATCCACATTGCATGAAACACAAAATGCAAACTCAGGACCTTTACTACTCACCTGCACCCACTTAAACTCAGATTTCTAAGCATTGTTAAATATTTCTTAGCCGGTGTTTTTTATGCATCGGTAGAAAGCAAACACTTTAGCATTTTGATATGAATTGACCAAAATAAGATAAGAGCTGCCCTTAAATATTCCCCTTAAAACATCTTGAAAACACAATAACAATTAAACAAGACAAAAAAATGAAAATATGTATGCAAGCGTTTTTGTAGAAATAATGTTTTGGTTGGTCTCCTTTTTATCTTAACTTCGCCAAAGGTTGGCTGTTTTTTTTTTTTTTTTTTTTTAAACAACTAAGAAACAATTATGGACCACTTTTGATCCCATTATTACTTATAACACCTCAATAAATATTCCGTCTTTGGTCTTAAACTCTCCAAATTACAACAATATGGTAATTTACAGTTTTTTGTTTACACATGTCAGTATTAATTGTATCGGTGAAATGATTCTTTGAATAATCCATGCATCGATACTTTTGCCATAATGATACACATATCGATACAAGAGGTGAAAAATCAATACAAAATGATACTTATACTATAGAAGTTACTTCAATCTTCAGCAGTCATGAATAATTATTAGTCGTTTGCCTTTTTATTACTTAAACTGAGAACTTATCTGAGATGGCCGTCACAGGCACAGGCACTAATGTTTGTCAGTAAAAGAGAAAAAAAAAAACTGTTGAAAACACCCATTCCCCTTTTACAAATTAACACCAGGTTACATGTATCGAAATGTGTCTCTCCCCCCCCCCCCATTCACCGATTCCATGCTGATTATTTTATATCGTGAGCATGTTCAGCCACTGATAATATATATCAACGCAAAGGAGACTTTACACATTTGTTCCCCGTCTATGATTGAAGCACTTTACTGATCATTTAATAACCACTTTTACACGAAGATTCTGTTGCTTCGTATATTGTCTATATGGATCGAATTTGAAGGCTACACCTCCGATGTGTCATTCAGTGAAATATGTTACATTAATTTCTGATTGGTGGTTATTGTTTGTTCCAGTCCATGGTAAACAATAACCACCAATCAGAACTGACTGCAGCTTTTTCACTGCATGACACACCGGAAGTATTGTCATCCAAACTCGATCCAAGTAGATGCAAAGCAACAGAGAAGCTTCATTCAAAATAGTTATAAAATCATCTGTAAATTACTAAAGTCGTACATGGAAAACAAGTTTGGAATGTTTCCTTTTACATTGATATAAGTAATCAGTGACTAAACGTGCCAACAGATAAACAAAATTAGCACAGAATCAGCAACGAGGCAGAATTCAAAACGTGCAGGTTTGTCACCTTGTGTTAATTTTGTATAAATGGGGAGTGGGCATTGTCAATAGTTTTCCTTTTCACTAACAGAAACGAGTGCCTGTGGCCATGGCAGTTGTTTTACATCTGCAGGAAGTATAATGTGATAGATTTTGGTTGTTAGTCATCTCCGCTCCCACACATGGACTTACTCTAGATAGATTTTTCGTGCAGGTGGAAATGGAACTATTTCTTTTGTTTTGAAGATAACACCGTCATGTCTTTCAGATTTAAGTGAAGACTTGCAATTGATAATAAGATATTTTAAAAGCATTCATGCAGTGCAAAATAAAGGGTGTGGTTACCAAGATGAGTCCTAGATCCGATCAAATGGAGTAGCCTCAAATGGCCTAAATGATTTAATTTAAATCACTAACAACTAACAGGTAGTCTGTTTGGAAGTATTTTTGTTATCTTGTCAAGGATGAGAATGGCATATGAACAGATGCTAAATCTATGTCTGTCTTTAATCTGCATACTAGAAATACAACCAGTATGTCAACACCTATAAAACAGCACTACCCTACCACTGACAGACCTTCTAAAGATGAAAAGACCATCAAGTTGATATGTGTATTGATAATATATCGTATCATAGGTGTGTATCGTGAATCGTATTGATACGCGGCACAGGTGTATCATTTCACCCCTACTTAATTGGATTACTCAGCACATATTATTGCACAGGTTGTTGCACTGGTGGAACAGTTCTGGTCCCTAGTGGACTGCTTCAGACTGGTTGCTGTAATGTGTGGACAAAATGCATTAAATGCCTTTTTTTTCCAAATAATTTTAAAAACACCTTTAAATTTTCAAAAGCAGTGGATTTCAACAATAAAATGGTATGTGCGGTAGACAGCCTTTAAAACAGTATTTTTGTCCTACAGACAGTAGAATCTTGTGTGTGTGAGTGTCTTAAATCTATGTGATATCACCCATCTTCATTTTTTTGCCAGTATCATTGTGCTGAATTTGATGACAATATATGGCCATGGTAGTATATGATAACATCACTTGGCTGTACATAATGTAAAACATTCTTTTAGCATAACTAAATCATATAGGGTTTGCAAAACTCTGAACTGTCATTATGTTGTACAAATTATAGCTTCCTTTTATCTATTTGACCTATACATGTTTAGTCATTGGATTTGGACTAGTGACAAAGTTCCCTCTAGGCTGAAGCACCTAGGCTGTGTGTCATTCTAAATTGCTTTTATCATAGTGAGATATGGATATTGAAAGTGGCCCAAACTGCTGGCTATGTAAAGTTGATATTGGCAGTGCAGTGTGTGTCAGATATATTTATAAAGTTACCTCAATTGCTCATCTGCCACTCAACTTCATGATTGATGAGGGTCATTTAGTGTTCAAATTTTGTGTATTTGCATCAAAAAGGTGACTTGAGGTACCGGTACTTTAAATTTGGTTTTGCGTTGTCTTAAGCTGGGGAATATGTATCCACTGAACACTTCTCCATTTGTTATTCTCAGTGGTCTAATGATGAACTGAATATTTATGAAGTTTTTTTTTTATGATATCTCTGCAACAAGATTTTGATTGCCTGAACTTGCCCAATCTACAATATGTATCTATTCATTGTTCATACCAGAAATGGAAAAAGTGGGGCCCAATTGCCCCTACCAGGTCAAAAAGTGGGGACACTGAAAAAAAAACCAAGGGTCACAAATATCTTGACCTGTTTCTTCTATATTCAAGAAATAGAACACATATCATTATCACAAGCACTCGCATCATGGATTTATCAATTTGCAATAAATATTCCTTTTCCAACATTATATGCTTCGAATTGTTGTAGATGAAGACTACAGCATAGCTTTGTACAGTTACCTTGTCTGCTAAGATAACCATGTTATTGTAGTACAGTACATGTAACTCAGCATGGTTTTCTACAGTTTCCTTGTCTGCGAAAATAATCATGTCCACTATTCAGGACATGGTTATTTTTGGGAATAACTGACAAAATTTGCTCATGATGTGAGTTCTTTGACACGTCCAAAAAAGATGCTTCAATGAAAAATTTTAACAAAGGCTTATTTTAGGGTTTGCGATTGTGGGATTTATGCAAAGTATTAAAAAAATCGCACCAGAAAAAACAACAAAATATGTGACAATCATGCATCATATTTGCAAGCCCTACCTTTATTTACTTCTTTAAATCTCTCTGATATTTAGAAAATTCCCCTATTTATTCAAGTTTAGGGATGGAATTTCCCCACTAAATATTCAGTTCTAAAATAGATCCTGCAAAGTGTATTTTTGATAAAGTGTTGTACGTTCTATAAATAACACCATTAAAACGCAGATGAATTATTCTCAACTCACTACATTTATACCAGTTTTTTCATATTTGTAGTATTTTGGAGCTGTAGGGGCTCAGCAGTGAGCATGCCGGACTCGTGACTGAAAGTGTACGGGTTCAAATCCTACCATCGGATCTGCACAGGTCGACTACTATGGTGTGTCCTTGGAGAAGGCGCATTACTCATACTGCCATGGCACTATATAATCTATTTGTTTTGCTGTGCAATAAAACACCAAACCAAGGAAAAAAATATTTAGTATTGCACTTTGTTGTGCTTTCATTATATTTTAGTTTCTAGTCATCCATGTGAGGAACTCTCAAAGTCATTGGTGGTGGTATAAAATAGTCCCTGAAAAACAAGAACAGTGGTGCTACCCAGAGAAAACAGCTGGCCATTGAGGTTGAATATAATTCCTTGAATGTGCTATGATAGGAGATCAAAGCCATATCCTCCAAGGTGCAAAACATTTAGTTTAACTACTGCATTTTCTTGGAGTCATTTTTTACTGAAAATAATTGACTCAAATGCACTGCATTTTTTCCTTGTCGCAAAGCTCATTGGTGACATTTATTTTTCTTTTTTTTTCAGGTCCTAATTCCCAGGTACGTGTCCATGTTCTTCAAGGTGAACTGACAAGGTACATCCCTTTGTGATATTTTTTATTTATATGTCAGATAAATTTTAAATGTTTTATTAGCAAAAATGTGATGCATTTTAAAGCATCTCTGTCAGTGGTATTGTGTTGGTTACATGTCATGACAATGACATCACAAGAGTCCTTTTTATCACATGCACACTAAACACAATGTAAATTGGATATATAATAGTGCAAACAGTATATGGATAATACATAACATTTCTTAACTAATAGTATTGGGTATCTTTATCTGGTATCAAAAGGCGTCAGTGTGCAGTATAGGGTCTGGTATCAAAAGGCGTCGGTGTGCAGTATAGGGTCTGGTATCAAAAGGTGTCAGTGTGCAGTATGTAGTCTGGTATCAAAAGGCGTCAGTGTGCAGTATGTAGTCTGGTATCAAAAGGCGTCAGTGTGCAGTATAGGGTCTGGTATCAAAAGGCGTCAGTGTGCAGTATGGGGTCTGGCATCAAAAGGCGTCAGTGTGCAGTATAGGGTCTGGCATCAAAAGGCGTCAGTGTGCAGTATGTAGTCTGGTATCAAAAGGCGTCAGTGTGCAGTATGGGGTCTGGCATCAAAAGGCGTCAGTGTGCAGTATGTAGTCTGGTATCAAAAGGCGTCAGTGTGCAGTATAGGGTCTGGTATCAAAAGGCGTCAGTGTGCAGTATGGGGTCTGGTATCAAAAGGCGTCAGTGTGCAGTATGGGGTCTGGTATCAAAAGGCGTCAGTGTGCAGTATGGGGTCTGGTATCAAAAGGCGTCAGTGTGCAGTATGGGGTCTGGCATCAAAAGGCGTCAGTGTGCAGTATAGGGTCTGGCATCAAAAGGCGTCAGTGTGCAGTATGGGGTCTGGCATCAAAAGGCGTCAGTGTGCAGTATGGGGTCTGGCATCAAAAGGCGTCAGTGTGCAGTATGGGGTCTGGCATCAAAAGGCGTCAGTGTGCAGTATGGGGTCTGGTATCAAGAGGCGTCAGTGTGCAGTATGGGGTCTGGCATCAAAAGGCGTCAGTGTGCAGTATGGGGTCTGGTATCAAAAGGCGTCAGTGTGCAGTATGGGGTCTGGCATCAAAAGGTGTCATAGCACAGTAGAGGGTTAAGTTGTTAAGTATTGATTGTATTTTAGCTTAAAAGTAAAATCTGTTGATAAAATTGTCCATTTGATGCCACATTTTCAAATTCATACATACATGTATATACAGTACACACATCGTGTTTTTATGAAAAAACACGTCGTGGGCGTGGAGCTTAATCCTTTTCACGATGTGTCATCGTGGAGAGGATATCGTGGTCTTCGTGGATTGTCCACGTCGTGGCTCGTAGTGGACGGATTAAGTTTTATTGCCCATTTGAAAATCGCAGCAATATAATTATGTAATAGTGGATGCCCACTACCACGCGTGGAACTTACCTATCGGCTCAGCTACAGCACACAGTGCAGAATGCTCTTTTTAATTTGTACGCAATGCCATTTAATATTCAAAGACTCGCTTGCTAAAACGCATTCACATACGTGTATTGAAAGAGATGAAAGATAAATTGCCGAGAAGAGAGTCACGAATGATGCTTCACAAATTATACAAAGTTTAATTATCTTAATTTTAATGGGGGGGGGGGAGATTATGTTTTAAACAAACAAAGGGTAAAAGAAATCACACGTAAATACATGTATTAGCGGGTTTCATTCTGTTATTAAAATAAAAGAATGCGAGAAATGTTGTGATTTTGTTTTTAATTACCCCAGTCACTTTTAAATGGTCTGCTTAAAATGTTCCCACACAATAAAATATACACGGCGTTATGCAATATACAACCTCTACTATTCCAGCCTGTTTAGTAGTTGCGACTCAAATATACATGTCCATGCGACACATTTTCTCAGGAACTAGACACGTGTTTACTTTTACCGTAGACCTACTGTTTTTACTCCGATTCTACGAAGCACGTGATGCTGCATTCTATGACCAACAGCTTTAAAAAATATACTTAAGATTGCTGGTTTAGTCATCTGACGAGTTTAATATTACCAAATGGACTGGTGAAAGCGATAAAAAGTGTGTAATCACGATTAATTTGCTTCAATTGGCGAAACTTTTAAAATTTCTGGTGTTTTAATTAATGTATCATTCAGTAAGATTTATTTTGTGCTTTGGAATTACTTCTTTCTCCCCTTGTTTAACTTGTACTGTATTACACGCAAGCTAAACACATCATATCTATCAATAATGCCTTGTACATCACCCGAAATTGCGACGCCACGTGTTTGCCAAGACTATAAAATCTATCTATATTATTGCACTCATTGCTGTAAACATGTGGCTTCTTATTTTTCGTTAACTACTCTGACCTGGAGGTAGAAAAGTTTTGGCTTCAGAGGTTGTGAATCTCAATTATTTCCTGTTCATTTTGAACCGTTCATATTAATTCTAAGGTGGTCGCGAATATTGTCAGGTCCACCTTGATTATTGCAGTAATGCTCTCTCATTGGACTTTCAGTCTATTAAATTTCTGAAGCATTAAGTTCGTACATGGTTAATTATGACCAGATTCGACAATAGATAATAAGAAAAAAAGACGAAGGACACTAATAGCAGGTGAATAACCCAATGAATTATATAAATTCTTGTTAAATACAAAATGAATTGCCAAGCAGTGATTTACATATTAACTTACTTATATAAAGAGTGGAATCAAAACTGTATTTCTAAATTTTGTCAGTAGACGAATTCCAAAGTGAAGATGAACGAGGCACATTTCTAAAATGCATACTCTCTAATTAGCAATGCCTGTTTCCAAGTTTGCGATAAAAGCTACGACTAACATCGATCGAAAGTTATGGTGCATAATCTCTCTCTCTCATATTTGCATGTGATAAACACATTTTATTACAAAAAAGACGCATTTAAAAAAGAAAAACAGAAAGCTTGTAGTGTAATACAGCTTTCTTAAACATGTAATAGCATTGTGTTGCTGCGATAGATTTGTATTATATGCGCTGCGTTGCAAGATTAATTGGGAGAATACAAATTTTATATGGTTTATTTTATATACCGCTAGAAACCAGTTTTACGCAAAAATATCACAACTTGACCACATTGCGTTTCTCACTCCATATTACAAGTCCAAAATTCGTTGTTCCACACGCAACAAAAATATTTTCATTCAGAAGTTAATGCTTCTTTTGAAACATCGGGGCTACAAAAAATAAGATAGAAGCTCAACACTTCATGAATGGCCATGGTTAACAAGCGTAGCGGCTAACGTCAAAGTAAAAATGTCACTCCTCGGCTGCTGCTTGATGATAGATTCACGAATAAAGTGACGAAGAAAGTAACCTTTTTCATAAAAAATCACTTTGTTTATGGCATGAACAGCCACTGAAAGAGAGCAACCTTCAATACCGTGTAGACAAATTCGGCTCATTTAAAAATTATCATACTCTGAAATAATCAGTCATTTTTCTAAGTCTACAGATAAAGGTATTTGTATCCTGCTTTCAATAATTTCTTTAAAGAAGGTTTTGGAAACTGTGTAGACATTAAAGAAAAACTATGACAAATTAATAACTAGTACAAGAAGTTCTGTATGAAATATCATTTATTGAGAAAACACACTGAAGTTGCCACTTATGCCCAGAGACAGGGTTGACACGCTACTTGTTTATCTAACGCTGTTTCATTCACGTCTTTCTAGCGCTTGCATTACAGGATGTTATGCCAGCTGAATTGGCTTCATTAAACAGAAACCCTTGGTGTTTTCATAACAATATTCCCATGACATATTTGTATTCTGATTTAAGTAATTTAACTTCTACTCTATGTGCTACTGGGAGTGCGGGTGTGATAGGATTTAGCTTAAACAAAATTACACTTGTTGTGATTTTTAGAAAATAAAATATTAATAATTTTACGTGACTCAGGACCATTGCAGCATGTTACATTTAAATGCTTGTTTCCTTATCGGGAAAATAACAATACTATATAGTTTGCTTTATATATCGCTAGAAACCAGTTTTACGCTATAATATCAACACTTAACGGCTACGTGTTTCTGAGACTTTCTCTGTCTAAATTCGCTCTTCATAAACTAACATCTTCTTTGTTTTAAAGCATTTGATTTTGCGATAACAAGAAACATTATTATTCAACCATGTTTTTTTTTTTAAAAACATAGAAGTGCGACACTGACCAGTAGCTGCTAGGAATTGTTCTAATTTAAGTCATTTAAGACTTCAACTCTATTTGCTTATTATGCAACAGAGTGGGGGGGGGGGGGTTGTAGACTGGGAGAGAAAGAGAGACGGAGGAGATGGGATATAACTTAAAACAACTAAACTTCTTCTGATTTGTAGATAGTTTAGACGTGCATCAAGGCCAGTACACCCCCTCCCCAAATTTAAGTTAAATGTTTTACACGATAATATGAGAACTTAACATCAAATGCGTTTCTCAGTCCAAATTTGTTTTTCACAAACTAACATCTTTTTAGTTTTAAGGTGTGTGGTTTTGTGATATTTTCATTCAGCAGTTGTTGTACTGTACATTTTTAAACATCGAAGCGCGACATTGAACATTAGCTGATGACATGTTGAAACTGTCATGACGGACTGTTGTTGACTCGAGGCAGGAAGCTACAGCAACAGGCATAGCGGCTGGTTTCAAAGTAAGAATGATACTCCTCAGCCATTTCCTGGTGATGAAATGTAGATTCGTGAAAAAAGTGTGGACAGGAAATAACTTTTTTCTCATTGAACTCACTTGTTTATGACATGAATGGCCATTGATAGAGCGCAACAGTCAATACAGTGTAAACAATTCCGTGCATTTAAAAATTGCCGTACTGTCTCATAAACAATGTTATTTTAAAAGTTTAAGGGTAACAGTACAGAAGAACCTTTCCGTAGTATATCTCCTGTATCTTTTTTATTTTAAAATACTTTGGCAAGAATTATGACATACATGTCATAATGTGCCAGTTTTCATGATCGTACATGTTCGATATAAATATTACGGCGTTTGTTTGTACTGGTAATCTCTTTTCGAGTTCTATATGTATTACTGCTTTCAATGATTTCTTCAAGGTGGGTCTTCGAGATAGTATGGAAATTAAAGGGAAACTGACAAATTAATAACCAGTACACAACACACTTTTATGAAATATCATTTATTGAGAAAGAACCTTGAAGTTATCGCTTGATGCAGAACAATGTCAATTTCCACATCTGTATATGCTAACAGGTACATATACATGTATTAAATCAGCAGGGATGTACGTTGTAGCTAAGCAATTATTTCTGATGTACGCTTTGTCATGGACAGGGGTGGAAAGATATCCAAGAAATATAAAACCTCATTTGTTCTACGTTACGCGCGTTCGTCTGTATGTATCCTCAGCCAGGCTACTGATAAATACACAGGAAATGTTACCACTGTAAAGGTACAGGTAAAGGTATGAAATTGATACCTGCCATGTTCGGTTTACGGTGTCGGAGTTTCTCCCATCTGTTTGTTTAGTGTGTCGACTCGCGGAGCGAATACAATAGAATCAGCGAGGGGTGCCATAAAACCCACTACGACTGCAATAAAATCCGTCACGCACTTCCACTAGACTGAGTGGATTTTCACTAAATTAGTGTGAAAATCCACCAGACTGCGTGGACTTAAAATACTCATAGTGGACACTTAATCCCCTGCCCTTTCTCCATGCCCACGCAATTTTCGTGGTGAATCATAAAAACATGATGCGTGTACTGTACATGTAGTTTGATGTACTTCTATGCCAGTATAGTAATACACTGTATACTAAATTGTTGGGCCTGGTGAAATAATAACTTGCCAAAATTTCAGGGAAAAATGTAATCTGTAGTAAGTATTTTTTTTAAAAAAAAAAAATTATCTATAAAGTAGAATTTCAACACATTGTTTTTGAAATGTAATTTTTAATATAGAAACTTAAAGCAAAGTCTTGAGAGTGCTCTGTGACTGATATTATAATGGAAGTGCGCATAAATTGACTTGTGTGCTAACCTAATGTTTTATTGCCTACAAATAAGAGACCATAAACTTTTATCTCTTTGGTTACATTTGGTATATTTTCATTTCCATACTTATTAAGCCACCTCAACCTGTTAAGATTCAGTGACATCACAGCAAGGGGAAGTAAGCAAGTAAAATATTTTATTTTCTTATGAAATTGATTGTTTGGGAAAATTTTAATTCCATTTTAAGGGTGTAATTGGTTATCATATGGTCAGATAATGGTCATAACATGTTAACTCAGGTGTCAGATTGAAGTTCACAAAATGGCCGCAGGTGAAATATAAGTTGTAACTTGCATTAAATATAACAGTAAAAATAATAAAAATGTAAATGTGTTTACATACCTGACGTGATCATTACATATATTTGGTACTACATGTATATCCCTTTATAGCTAGTACGTGTATTATTCTCTTGGGTAAAGTTCTGTAGAGAGATTTTATGAATGTTGACTCGAGGAAACCTAGATTTCCTGGACAACAAGATACCGTGCTTTTTAGAATCAATCTTAGAAATCCATCTTTATAGTCTGATTTTCAAAGTTCATACACATTTTGATTATATTACAGTCTGTAGACTGACAAGGCCATGCCATGGTCAAAATTTCATTATCTCTTTACCTCTGTAGAGTATGCCAAGATACATGCATAGAGGCATTATCGACATGGAAGATCCAGTCATTGACGTATTAAAATACTTAGCAACAACTGTCCATACATTTTTATCCAGGATAGCCACATACACCTCCCCCTCAATAACATGTGCACAATGGGATCTAAAAATATAGACCGCAGCATAAAAACGAGGGCACGAGTCACTGAGGGGCCTCTGAAAAATTAAGAAAGGGATGGCAATTGACAGAGAGAAGTGTGTGTATCGGGATGAGTAAGTTAAGTGGTTGAATACTCATTTAATAATTGTGTTGGGAATTATTGTCAATACAGAGCTTTTTCTGATTAACTTCTTCACTTCTCAGTATAAATTACCTTTATTTTCAATATTTCCAATCATTGCAACATTACTCAAAGTGGTTTCAGCACACATGTGTACCAGTGAAAACATTTGTCACTGCTTTTTGCATGTAAATATGGATGCATTTGCGAATGAGTATGATAAACCACTGATTAATGTTAGATACTTTAATTATGTTACATGTACTTAGAGTGTTCTCAGTATTTGAATAGTCAATTGAAATTAGTTGACTTAAACACACTACTGTGACTGCTAGCTCTTACACAGGCAGGATTTGCATTCCTTTAACTTTTTTATTCTAATGCCTTTACTTGATTTGATACAAAAGACTAATTAATGTGATAATACAATGCAGGTACAGTTTTAATTGATAGTAACAATGCAACCAACACTTTCACAAGTTGGAGATCAAAACACAGTTGGTTCTTAATTACAGTAGGTTCTCATGGAAATGCTAGCAGGCATCACTGTGAAGGCCAAATGATACTTTTCAGTTTTGAATACAAGAGGGCACATTGCATTTATGATGATCACACTGAAACCAAATTAAAAGATAAAGCAAACACGAATTTCACTTGACAAGACTTATTTACATGCTATTTATTTTCTAAAGTATTGCCACCAGTATGCATTACTGACATTTTAATTGATATTTCATCATATATTGTTATTTACAGTGTACTGAGAAATGTTTTTTTTTATAAAGAAAATTTAAGAAAATATATGACTTTTATTAAAAGTTACAAATTTTGTTATTTTGAATCAGATTTCTGGGCACTAACCACTATTTTCGATGACAAAACAAGTGATATATCTTGGTTTTGATCATGATTTTCTTTACCTTCAACAAATAGGGGCCATGTATTTTGGTATTTTCTAGAAGAAAAAAAATGGGATCAATGCCTGCGGTATAAACAGGTTTACAAGTTATCCGGGCAGAAGTTATTGAGGGAGAGTTGTACTTCTATGAGTTTATATTACCCTCCACAGGCAAAAAGACCCCCACACCACGAGAGCAAATACACCCTAAAAAAAAATAACTGGTTCATATAACGGCATTCGATTGCTTTGTATACCAAGGCACTGCAGTTTCCATTTTTCATCTTTTTTTCCCAGAAATATATTTACCTGTCTTGACCCAATACTGTTTGCATTTCATCTGAAAAAATAATTTTAGCCCAATGATTGTCTACCATCAAATGCAGCTTTGATTGACACCAGGTCTGCTCTTGTAAACCTTTTCTGTGGAGAGGTCCTCATTTTCTTCCTCTCAAGACGTTTGTAATAATCATGTTGATACAACTGGTATTGAACTGTTCTCCAGGATAGTGTAGAATTTTCATAAATGGTTATAGTATCTTTGATGGACTTTTTTCTGTTCTTCACGATCCACAGTAGAAAATGGTCTGTGCAATTTGAAGATTTGTGTCACCTTCCTATCCAGCAATTGTTTTCTTTCTAATCTGATTCTGTATTGTTTTGGTGATATGCAAATGGTAAACCTATTTAAGTTCATTATTTGTGCAATTTCTCCACCATTTTTCTGCCAGTTAGTTTAAACTAAAAAATCAATTCTTTATTGATTAAAATAACAAATTTAAGTGTTAAATTTTGTCCCTGGTGCCCATTTTCACCAAGCAACACTGAATGATATGGCAATCATCTCCCTTTAAAGTTCACATTATTACTGGCTACATCTTTAAAATGTACAACATTAAGTTTTATCCCCTGATTGTTTTGAAAAAAGATGCCAATTTGCACACTGAAATGTTACAATGCTTAATGGGACAAGAATGGCAACGATCTTGTGAACTTGAATATGGTATCTGGGTGGTAGACACACTAGTACAAATCATTCTTAGAAACATTTTTGTGGACTCTCAGTTCACCTTTAATGTACATTTGTAGATTAAGAAATAATTATGGATCAGAGATGATTTACTTGTGGATTAATTCATCATGGATAATTTAGTTAAATTCTGTGTGGGAACAACACACATTCCAAGTTTCAAGTCTAAACAGGTAACCCGGTAGACTGCATTCATTCAACCTTAGTAACATCCCTGCTTTCCCAGGAGGCAGCAATTTCAGTTTTGACTGACAAGCCTGGCAAGGATGATGAGGGGAAAATGGTCTAAAAAATCAGACTTATTTTCTTTTTCTATGTAAATTTTAGGCTAACTGTGTGAAAATTTAACTTGCCCAACAATGATTTTTTTGTTGTCATTGCTACTTGCGCTCTAGAATATTTGTCCTATGTCCACTTTTACCACTGTTGCCTGCAGGTTCTGACAAATGTCAAAATGAGATGGTTGCTCCAATGGGCTACTAGAAATAAACCCCCCCAAAAACAGCCCAGTCTAAATTCAGTAGCCCATTGAAGGCAAACTTTTGCTCTACCTCCTTGTTATGAATCATTAGTAAGTATTCTATGTCAAATATTTGTATAGAACTGCATGTTTCGAAAAATGATGAACAAATCATTTGGCTCAATGGACCCTTTTATCAGGTAGCCCTTTAGCACAATTCACAAAAATTGTTGGGACCCTGCTGCCTTTTAGCAGATTGTATCTTGTGTTTGTGTGCAAACTCAGCTGTGTTATCATTATGATGATTCATACTCTTGACATAAAATGGTTGGAATTTAAAATGCTGTCTACATTACCACAACATAAAACTTTAAAAGTAATTATTACATGACTGGGGAGCACTATAATAAAGAATATGTAAAATTGTTGCTTTATGAATATAAGGTTATTACAGTGCTCTTGCTGCCTTGTTGCTTCCTTCAGTTAGGAATTTTTGGGAGTGCTTGGCTTTTTGTTAACTAATCAGTAGCTGTAATTATCACTTTAGCTTTTCTTCTTGATAATCTGTGGTTGTCTGTTATAGTAGGGACTTGCTTGGAATAAAGACCCATTACTTCAGAAACTGCTCATTTGATTTACTATTATAATTTACTGGTTGTCCAGGTTCATCTGCATCTGGGTCTTGAGAGAAATTTATAGAAAAAAAACAAAATCATTAAACACAGCTTGTCCTAGGCAAAATTTTGGGACTGATTACAAGCCCAATTACAAATCCAAAATTGATATGGTTTTTCCCAGAACTTTAGTTCTCAGAGTCCTGTCAAATGTCCCAGTGTTATTGATATTGCACTTTTCAAAACATGAGAGTCCAAGCAGATTTTCACATATTTCTGAGAGTTGGGGACATTCCCTATGTTGTCAAACAGAAACTCAGACCTATTTTTTTCTCCAAATTTAACCTTAAAATTCAAAAGTCATACAAGAAAAAGGAGACATTAAAGTAATACTAACACTTGAAATTCTTGTTAATTTAATAAAAGAGGAAGAAAACAGCAGCAATTACAGTGTATATGCACAAAATTAAAGCATAAGAAATCTACAGTGTAGGTAGTATTCATTTTCTTTTATTTTAAGATTTAATGCAATTTCCTCCACTTTCATTGGCCTTGGATCACCACTTATGAAGAGAACAGAACAGAGCCTTTATTTGGTATTGAAATCTCAGGTCACGCAGGCGGCATATGAGAGCAATGTAATGCTTGTAAATATTAGGTGGCATTGTATGTAGAGGGTACAAACAGATATATGACAAAATGGTGTGTGCATTACTATTGTATGATTTAAAACACAACATAAACAGTACATTATGAGAAGAAAAAAAATTGTAACATATTACACATAGATACACATACATATGTATACGTACATATGAGTACATACATATATATACATGCACACATCCAGTTGGCGATGCAATTTGTATATTGCTGGCACTTACATAAATTTTTTCACAATTATGTCAACAAAGTTAGCAAGACTTGTTAATGTTCAGCAATTTCTGGAAGAAAAAAGTTTACCAAACTTTATTATATTAGGATCAGTACAATAATAAGATGGTAAGAATTTACATGTTTCTCTTGAGAATAAGGACAGACAAATAGTGAAATACATCACCTATGTCATCCTTATCGCACATGGTGCATTTTCTGTCTTGGTATGTTTTCCCAATGCCCTGATTCTGTTGGAAGTTTGAGGTTGCTAGTTTTAAATTTTAGCAAAGGCAAATAAACATTTCTTTCTAAAGATATCAAGTACTTCTCAAAGTTTAAGTCTCGTTTGAATGATTGGTAAGTTGTACCTTTAAATGTAGCTACTAATCTTGCACTCCATTCCTGTATAAATAAATCATTTAGCAATTGCTTGTATTGATGCTTGGAAGAGCAGATCAGTTCTTCCAACTGAAATCAAAATGTTTCTAATATGTTCAAACCATTTATAAATAAAGCCGGAATGTATATCACTCAACATGATATTATATGATTTTTTTGACATTTTGGAGTATTTTGCATTAATTATTGAGATCCAAAATCCAATCATGTGACATTAATATAAATTTGAATTGGTTTCCTACCAAGTTCTCAATACAGAAAAGTAACTGGTGTGCTCTTTCAAAGTTTTGTTATATATCTTAGGAATTCAAGGCGAACATTTTTCAGTAAGCTGGGTATTTTCGAACCCCCAGACTTCACATCTGTACAGCAAAATTGCTGTAAATCAATTGGAATGTGCAGATTGTTTATTCTTCTGTTGAGAAGATGCATGGCATTTTCTTCTCGTTCAGCATTGTGTTCTATAGCTTCTAAAAATCACAGATTTTTGGAAAAAATAATACATGTACCTAGGTATTTAAATTCCTCACAAATAGAAATGGTATTTCCACCAAGTTTAAATTTAAATTGAGTGCAATTATGTAATCCAAAAATTAATATTTTTGTTTTTGTTAAAGTGACATTTAGTTTCCAAATGTTAGTGTACTCAAAGAAAACGTTAAGGTTTTCTTAGAAAGAGTCTGTATCACTTCCAAATATTACAGTGTCATCTGCATATAGTACAATCAACAGTTTCTAGTGCAATTCCTGTACAATCATTCTCTTGCAGAAAACTCTCCATGTTGTTGAGAAAAGTGAAAATAGTATCAGTGAGATTTTCACCTTGCCTAATACCACAGAGAATTTGAAAAAAAAAACGGCCTGTTGTCCAGCAAACATCACACAGGATTTGATATTCTGATATAAATTGAGAATAATTCTAAAAAACATGCCATTTATATTGTTTTGCCATAACTTTCTCCAAAGACCCACCTGCCAAAATGAATCAAAAGCTTTGCTAAAATCAGTAATGGAGCAAATTAATTGTTTCCTTTTGTGTTTAAAGATTTCTGATAATACATGTAAAGAAAATATGTGATCTATTGCTGAGTACCCAGAACGAAATCCATCTTGATTTTCTGCTAATATGTTGTGATGGTTGAGAAAACTTTTGATCCACGTGTTCAATATAGAGGTAAACAACTTACTAAAACAGCTAAGGATACCAATCGGCCAGTAATTTTCAGGTTTGGCAGGATCTCCACTATGTTTATAAACTGGTCTTATGATACCTTTAAGCCATGATTGAGGGATAAAACCTGTCTCAAGTATTAAATTGAAAAAGGAGATGCAGATAGGCATTAGTAAATTGTTTGTGTTTTTTTTTAAATATTCATTAAGTACACTGTCATTCGAAGGAGTTTTGTTATTTTTTTAGAGCTTTAATACATTTAATGATTTCCTCCTCTGTTATTGGTGAATCATCATTGTCCCAAGTCCATGTTCAGAATAGCGAGATTAATGGACATGTCTTCATCAATGTTCTCATTATAATCTTTAAAATAGTCATGTAGCGTACCTAGTGTAATGCTTGAATTATTGTGCTTATTTTCAATACTATTAATAATTTTCCAGAAATCTCCAGGGTTTTTACTTCTCAGTTAGTACATAATACACTAATAGTGCTATAAAAATGAGATAATCTTATTTGCTTCGACAGTTTTGCCACTTTAACTTTGTGGTCTGCACTGTACTATCATATTTTCCTTGAACACTTATATTATTGCAATAAAAGTTTTATCATGTGCTCAAGTACCACATGAAAACATTAACATGTTTGAATATCTAGTAAACCTGAAATGAGCTGCACCATGGAATTTTCCGTACTGGATCTTGCTCTCTCATTAACTTTAGTGTACACTCCTTATCTACCAGCATTTATTGTTTGTGCTCTACAGATATTATGTACTTCTGACAGAGTGACAGGTGTAAGGTGAAGTTGTTTGCATTTGCAACATGCACAGTGGAGAGAATGTTCGCATACCTCTATGCTACTTTCATGTACTGTGGCTGAAATTTCTTCACATGTTGTAGTTGTTGAAAACATGCATGATCTACGCACACAGCTATCAAAATGGCTGCTTCCATGTACTCGAATAAATCAGCCTGAACTAGTTCAAAAAACACAACTTTAGCAGCAGTTATTAAAAAAGGGAAAACAAATTTTGCAATAGTGGGCAGTACCAGCTTCTGAAAGTGCAATAAATGAATTTCAAAATATATAGAAATTTATCTTTGAAGCCCAGGAAGTGAAAATGACCAAGCAGAGCTACATGTAGCAGTTTTTTGATAGGTGCACATCTGAAGTATGGTCAAAATGTATACTCTATAACCCAAATTACATCCATCAATCATACATCAAAATAAAGAGAATTGAAAGTTCTTTTAACTATACCTAAGATATACAAGGTCTTTTTTACATAGCCAGGATAACCAGTGTGAAAAACATAGGAAATTCTTTTTCTTTAAAAATCAAACCCTATGCAAAGTACAAAACTCTAGTGTGCAACCTATTATAATAAATACCTATGTTTCCTGAATTACTTTTCTTTCCAAAACTAACAAATCATTAATTAAATGACAAATTGTGTATTGGCATAAATTTAGTCTCTTTTGTCAGCCTCAGAATAAATTAAATCTTCCTCACCATAGTTGGGAGACTATAACCTCAAAAATGTGTTACAGTAACGGCTGTCAACCACTTTTCATTGCAACTCTGCTGACTATTGCAGACTTTGAATGTTTTCATTGCCAGATACATTGTTTTAAAATAGATATTCATTGTCATCTTAAAGTTTTTTCACCTTTTGCAGCTTTGGACATTGCTAGCACCAATTTTTTCTGACAAAAAAGCGCACCCAGGAGGGCGCACAGGGTCAAGATTTGGGGGACATCGGACAAAAAATTGCGGGAAACCCTTGAGCTTGCGTTCAGTGTGCAACACTGTTGTGTGTATACATGTGATGCAGCCCTCGTTACAGGTGTACGATTTGGTTGGTTGTCGTTTTCTAGAGGATGATCGACCTCGATGTTATTGCCGGATCGAGTAAATAGTTAAATAAAATATGAAATTTTATAGATGGGATAAATAGAGATCTGAGCAGATATATGGAACAGAATAACACGAGCCCCCGTATGTGAAATATAACAATTTAATAAATTACATAAAACAAATGGAAATAATTCATAACATTAGAAAGATACACTTTTTTTGAAATAATTTACCGAATTTCAACAGAAACATAATTATGTAATGTAATTAATCTACTTTCTAACGGCTATTTCATCACTAACTCAATCTAACATCACACGAAACATAACAGTTTCAGTGCACGTCTTAATTATACAAATGAATCAATGAAATTCACTTCATGGCTTGACTACATTAATTTCAGTGAATACTCACTCCAATCTCTAGCATACATGAAGTCATATCGTTTAAGACATGTAAATACACACAGATTCTCACAACTTGTATTAAATAAAGTAATGTATGAAATTCTTAGAATACACGATTCCTATAACAATCAGGACGACAAATTCAAACAATTCGTCAAACTCATATAAAGAAGATTATTGTACGAATTCAGACAAATGAACTCAAACAAATAGTTACACTTATATCAAGAAAACTGATGTATGAATTTAAACAAATAAATTCAAAAAAATAATTATATTGATATCAATGAATGACATGAGATTGATTCAAATACCTTGTGCTTTCAAGACAACCTCGCTTCTACCGTCAGAATCGTGTTCCTCAACTTCCAGACACCTGTCCCTTGAACAGTTGTTTATACGAGTGAATTTCGCGTTATTCTGCTCGGAGTCAAGATTTCTTCCGGCCTTTCGCAGGAAAACTTGGACTGATTAAATTTTGCGACGTGGAATATTTAAAACATGAAATTTTCGTCTGGGAACACACCCCTTATTTAGCGTAGCCAATCAGGATTAAATATATCTACCGCCTTTTTTAAATACATGCCCATCGTGGTTAGCGTAACATTCTAGATTTCGCGTGCTATTTAAATAACCGATTCTGGAAAATTTCAAAAGATTACACTACTTCAACTGGCTTTACAGATAGTCTCTGCATCCTCTCAACTTTGACATTTTCGATACCTAGATCTCAATTAACCTTCTCCTGACCACTATACAAACGAATGCTTAATTAAGAATCAATCTTGCCCCAAACAGGGACATTAAAACCATCGCAGTCTAGCGATTTAATACGGTATCTTTCCTCATAAATCTAATTAATTGTTATCTGCCAACTAATGTGCTCTAATGAAATTCATCAACAGAAATTTGCACCCTTACAATACAGTAATTGTATGTATTTACATGAAGCTTCATGGTTCGCTTATAATATTTACTTGCACTTTGGAGATTACACTTATTCGTTTGTGAAGGATTACTCTTATAAATTTTTCTTGTTAAGTGCTATTTTTTCTGCGCATCGTGATACTGTTTTGCAAATCAAGGTTTGTTTTTTATTAGATTGTTTTCATTTTTAGTGCCACATTTAGAACTTAGGAAACTTTTATCAGCTGAATCAAGAAATAATTTTGATATCATTGAGCAGATATCATTGATAGTTTCTTTGTCTGTCTTGGTTTTTTTACTTGTGCACTCTGTATGCTTCTATGTAAAGTGTTTGCTTTGTCGGTATCAATACATGTATTTTTAATAAAATCGCAATTCTGCTTTTCATTCCACCTTCTATTCTTTAATGTCATAACAATATTATGCGAGTCCTTCTGATTGTATATAGTACTAGCGAATTTGAGTGCAGTTGTAAGAAGCAAATGACCATGTGGACAGAGTGGGTCAAGTCCATCCACACTGAAATTGTCAATGTACCTAAGAGCTTTGACTGATACTAAGGAATAGTCAGTGACTGAAACATTACGGAAAGTAATCGCTCCTCAACCTTTATCATCCCAGGGCTGAGCAAATCCCATAGCCCGACGTCCCAGACTAGCCATTTTTACAAGTCGGGAAAGTAAAATTTTCCAAGTGGCTAGTCCGGGACAAGGGCTTTTTAAAAAAAGTCGGGCTAGTCCTTATTTTCGTGCTTTAATCACTATATCTACCTTTATTTGGCCAATCATGCCCTCCGGGCATACTGAATACTTGATTCTACCCCTCTTCGTGTATATATTTACATCCTGTTACCGCTTGACTGCATATTGGGCTAAGCGACCAAATTATCGGCAAATCAAAACACGTCAAACAAAAGAAAGCCAGTATGATCAATTAGTAGTATTTTAAGCGGCTTTGTAGCATTGTGTTTACTCAAGCCAGATGATCACGAGCGGCTCACTATGATTTTAATCCAGCGAGTCAGTGTAATTAAATTAATGAAAGATACTTTACCGACATCAGTGTTGGTTTCTTTTATGAACTGATTAAATGATAGTAATGATTCTTTAATTTTTAATTGATTATACAGATGATTAACTTCCACGTGCGATATTGCGTTTGAAGCGAAACAATTACGCTAATTAAAGAGCTGTCTCTGTTCGTATTTAAAAGAGAAAATGTATGTTATGATCACTTTAGAAGTAGTTGTCAAGCAAGCTGATAGTTACTCTGTGGATAAAACGAGTTTGCTGAATTATTTTCGCAAGGAAGGTAATAACGGCGATTCGGAGAAGGAAAATTTGTTTGAATTTGGAGGGATAAAACGTAAGACTGATACTGAGTGTGCGGTAGCTATTTCTCCAAAGAGACATGAGCAACAATCTGTGATGGCAAAAAGTGTCAAATATGACACTACTAAGAGAAAGAGAAATTTTCAGCCGCATTGGGTTGATTGTTATCCCTGGCTTGAATGTATTGACTCGGAAGGAAAGATGTTTTGCAGTTATTGCAAACAATATCCAAAACTGGCACAGGTTGGAAATTCACCCAGTGTATTTGTCAGTGGAACTGACAATTTCAGGATTGAACCAATCAAGTCTCATGACATGTCTGGACCCCACAAGGCCTGTGTAGCACAATATATGCATGACACTAGCCAGCATGTGCAGAACAGGAAGACCATCATGCCATTCATGAGCACTATCTGGAGTTCAAAGCAAAGATGAGGGCATACAAGCAGTCACCAGATCGACCTGTTGAAATTCTTGGAACACCCTTAGTGAATACTCCACCTAGTCTCAGTCAATTGTGCAAACTATTAGAAATCATGTTTGTTATAAGCCCATCCACTGCTGAGTGTGAACGAGGATTTAGTTCAATGTACTTAATCAAGACTTCTTTAAGGAATTCCTTAAACCAAAAGAGTTTACAAATGCTAATGAACATTTCCGCAAATGGACCAGAGCTTGAGGACTTCAACCCAGACACAGCTATCAACTGTTGGCTTAGTGCTGGTGCAGGTGGCAGACATATACATGGACATTTTTTCAAATCCATCAGCTAAAACATATATACATGAACCTGAAGAAGCCAAATGTATAACAACCAATGTTTTTGAAAAATTAAATTCTTTTAAGAAATAATTATGTTGTATATTATTTCGTTTGTTTGGATTAAGTACATCTCATCAAATCTCGGCAAGTGACTACCATTTTGGGACCAGTGAATAGTAAGGTGGGACTAGTGAAGAGTAAGGTGGGACTAGTGAATTTTTCTGAAACCACTTGTCCTGGACTAGTGGTTAAAAAAAAAATTTGCTCAGCCCTGCATCCCCACATTTTCCTTTCAAGATAAGCAGATTGTTAGTTTTACAAATTTCAAGTAACTTATTACCCTCATTATTCAATATTTTGTCTTGCAAGCTTTTTCTTTTGAACCAGACAGCATTTTTCTAGAACAGATGGGATATGACTAAAGTCAATACTTGACTCACCATAATCAAACTGAAGGGAGACGAAATCATCTATTTCTATATAGTCGTCTTTTGTGTGTGTTCTTGCATTAAAATCTCCCATTGAGAACACATACTTATGTGAAGTACACATATATGATATTTCTGATTGGAACATGTTTAATTTGTTGGCAGTACTAAATCATGATTCGGTTGGGGGGGGGGGGGACATAAACTGTACCAATGATTACGTTGTCATCAATTTGGAAAATGGACTTTTTAATTTTTAACCAGAAAATGTAGCATGATTCAGTTCTAATTTTGGTAATATATGGGAAAAGTGCTTCTTACAAAAACACCTATACCACCACTCTTGTGTATATACTTTTGCTTTCTGGATTGAGAAAGGAAATCAAATTCATGTAAATTAATAATGTCATATTAAGCAAGTTGATGTATCAAGTTTAGTTTCATTTACACATGAAATAACAAAAGCTTGAAAATACTGAAGAAATTCTGGGTAAATAGGCCTCTGTTTTAGTCCATAAATATTTATGGATCCACATTAAAACTGCTTATTATAAGCACGTGTGAAATGTATCGTTTTGTTTGAATTGCTGGAACTTAGTTTCTGTACCGTGTCCTTTACGGATGAGTTGACACAATTGAATGCACACTGGGCACAGTCCAATGCGGTGTTTCCAATTCTAGTGTTATCTGTGAGTGGGTCCGGATGTTTGTGGGTAGGTCAACATCTTCGGCTCGTGTAGTTAACATAGGTGAGGCTCCTTAAGGGAAAACCTGGATGACATTTGCTTTTTTCCCTTCAGTGGGAGTAAAAAAAAATGTCAGTGATAACAAGCCTAGGAAAATCTGTATCAAATCAGTTTATACTACTGATGCTGACCATGCAGTTATTGTGGTTCTATCGAGCAGGCAATGAAGTTGAACATCAGGTGAATGTATTCAGCTGTGAATGGTGGCCATGTGTTTCCAATGGTTATGTTTGCATATTATACAAGAATCTGGATGGAGTTTGTGTTTAAAATGTATACTTGGAGAGTGAAAATGCATGTATACTTTTGCTAAATAAAAATGCATATCTGAGATCCTGAAATTCTAATGGCTCTTGCTGGACCTTTTTTCCCAAAAATTAATGTGGCAGCCATATATTTGTGAAACTAAATATAAAAACATTCAGAGGAGACATAACAAGAAAACTGCTGCTGCTTTAGTGCTAGTATTATCCTTCCATCATTAACTGGTTTCCTTTCAAGCTAATTATTTATAAAAATCTGTTTTTAAAAATATTATTATTAGTTGACAACAAGCTGACTTACTACCTTGAAAATACGTAACACCTGACTCACATACATTTTCGGTAAAGTTGGATGGTAAATTTTTCTATGATCAGGTGCCCAAAAAGTGAATTTTGTTGCTAGTATCTTTTATGTTGATTTGGGACTATGCTTGACATACTGCATTCTAAAGGTATCATGTGCTACCAATGCACCACAACACAAACCATATGGTGTGAAGGACTGACATCTGATGTCTGCAGTACAGACCCTGGGCCAATCGTTAAATTATAAGCTTTCACACCTCTTTTGTCTTGTGTTTTGTGGTAATCAAGTCTATAAAACAATTGGGAAAAACATAATGAATAAACACTCTTAGTTGGTGACACCTCAGTTGATTGTCCAACAAAAAATAAGAATTGATATTATGATATTTGAGAACTCCTGTGACCAATGTCTGGTTGCTAGGAGTATGTGCCAGTTAAAACCTTTGATCTGCCAGATATGTATGGCAAATACAGCGATTTTAGGATCTCTGATATATATAATTGTGTGTTCAGAGACAGGTTGATTTAAATTCCTCCAGTGTCCCAAAATACTGTGTATAATAATATTTAAATAAGGTGCTTAAGTACCTGGTTAATTTAGATCCTCATTAATTCAGACCCTTAGTATGTTTAAACCCAGTTTAAATTGAAATAAAAATTAATCAAATTTGTGTGCCAAAATGCTAAAGTTGGAGGCTGAGCTATTTTTTGTTAGGGCTAACGTTGTTTGTTTTTTTTTAATATGAAAAATATTAAATAAATTCAGTCACTGATTCATAGTGCCAAAATGTCACACAGCATACAAAATTATGATCATTTCACAAATGAATAAATCAAGATGTGAGAAATGCTTTGCTTTACATACATGTACACCCATTTGTGGGCTTTCACCAGTATGATAATTGGCTGATCTATTTAAAAACATCTGACTTTGTTGTATCTGCCTGAATATATGTACCTTTAATCATTTTACCTGCCAAACTCATACTGTGTATTTGACGGAAGCGATATTTTCAAGACAGAAAGCCAAAGGTAGTCCAAAAATTCAGGGAATACACAGTAGAACTTTGAAAACTCATTGCATGGCGGGGCCTGATAGATCAGAAGAGCTTATGGGATGGCCTGTTCTCTGTTGTCTGTCCGTTAGCACAAGTTTGTTATGGCTTCTCCTACTAAACTACTTGGTGGATTGCCATGAAACTTTACACTCACATTCATCCCAAGGTCAAGTTTGTCCTAAATGAAAATAGTGCTGCTTGAACATCCATTATACATGTAGCCACCACAGTGGCCATCTTGAACATTTTGTTATTGCTACTACTCCGTAATGGAGGGTCATATCAAGATTGGTTTTCACTAAAAGACTTCTTATGATGTCTAGTTGGTTCTAAATGAAAATGGTGCAGATCTGATGTCAAATATGGTGGCCATGGCAGCCATCTTATTATGGCTACTCCTCCTAAATGGAAAGTCATATCAACATGGGGTTTTCACCAGAAGACTTCTTATGATGTCTAATTGGCCCTAACTGCAAATGATGCTGATCTGACATCCAGTATGGCAGTCATGGTGGCCAGCTTGAAATTATTGTTATTGCGACTACACCTGAAATGATGGTCAAATCAACATATGGTTTTTACCAAAAGACTTCTTATGATACCTAGTTGGTCCTAACTGCAAATGGTGCTGGCCTTACATGTGTATCAGATATTGCAGTCACAATAGCCATGTTGAAAATCTTATCTCTATTCATCCTGAATGGATGGTTATATTGACATGGGTTTTTCACCCAAAGGCTTTTAATGCTGCCTAGTATGTCCCAAATGAAAATGGTGCTGATCTTACATTCATGTGGCTGCCACAGTGGCTAATTTGAAAATCTTGTTGCTCAAGACTATCAGAGATGGTTTCAACACTCAGCAGTTAAAAAGACGAAATGTTCTTATTGTGAATTCCTGGAAATTCTTTTTGGACAGTAGAGTGTCAGTCCCTTTGAGGGACTTTTGGTTATTGCGAGTGTTTGGTCGTTTTGAGATTTCTCAGTTAGCAGTCAAGAGAAGGCTTTACAGAGCAACTGTACTTGTCCATCTTGTGCTATTGAGTAGTCAAGTGTTTCATGTTTTACTGTATACTGTATAGAACAAGATCAATATTTCTTCTTGCAAGTTACATGCATTTTTTGTTCTGCCTTTAAATGGTGTGACTTAGGGATATAACTTTTCTGATGGCAAAGGTTCTTTTGTCAAAAAGTTTTAAGGTCCTGTGTTAAAAGTTTTTTGAAAGTCATAAATCATTTGTATCTGTTGCAGTATATACATCAAGTTTGTACCTTGATATGCCAGGATTCCAGGTGTTCTACCTGTGTCATCATAATTAACCTATTGCCAGACCAAAGATAACCATGCCCTGCTCATTAGCATATCACATCATATAAAATCAAAATATTTTATGTTGACACTGACCTCGTGTGAATTAGTGTTAATATTTTAGTGCATAATGAACATTTCCTGAAAATTGGTTGAAAAATGTTGAAGTTACATGTATGACGATTTTAATTTGTATATGATATTATAGTGCCAGTCTGATAGATGATGGACATTAGACCTGAATGTCCAAAAAGTTGCCAGTGCACCTGTAAATTATGTGATACTCGTACCTTTGCCAGTGATAATATTGGTGGCCGGTTTAATAGTATTGGCACGTGTTTGAGTTTGAGTGACATAGGGTGATATGTTAATACTATTCACAGGAGAGGGACTTTGTTTCAGAGATTAGAATTGTATTATGTTGACTGTGCAATTTAAATATTTTTCATATATATGCTATGGTAACTATAGATCAGGAAATAGGATAACCCATACTTGGAAGTGGTTGAGAGGAGAAGAGGGCTTTATGTATACTTTTCTTCTAGAAATGGAACCCATCACATATTTTTTCACTTCAGACCTCTGCTATCCATATAACCTTCCTTTTCAATCATTGTGAGTACATACTCCTTGCTGCTTTGACAACAGGGGTTTCTGAGCCCATTGGTTATGTAAAAAGGGGTTTCAGTTGCATTAGTTTTGCAGGTGTTTTCTGCATTAGAACCTCTGCTTTAAGCAAAAGACAAATTAGTAAAATGTGCATGGAGCAGAAATAGCAATGAGTGTACAGGGTATTGATTGTTGCATCACTGATCATATATTGTTAATTATCACTACCTGCATGGTGAGCAGATTAGCCAGCAGGTGTTGACATGTGTTGGTGTTGAAGAATATCGGTTGCTATCAGTTCTGCAGTACATAACTACTTGATGTCAGACAAGTGATCGTAACTACTTGATGTCAAGCAAGTGATCTTAAGATACTAGAACTACCAGTATTTACAGCTGCCTGTCTTGCATAAGAATGCAGATTAAGGACTTCTCAGGTGAAATGGTTCTACCAAAGTAAATATTATTATTACATGTGCTGTAAAGAATCAGCATGCAAAGAATGATAGTGTCATACAGAGTGATACTCAGCTGTGCAAGTGCACATATATGTAAGTTGACAGTTATTTTTATGGGTTATAAACATTTTTTGAAGATATATATAGACATGGCCCTTGCCACATGCCAGACGAAATGCCTTTAATTTTCTTTTCTTCATATTAATAGACATAATAAGTAGGAAAATAAACATAAAAGACTTTGACATTTCAAACAGTTTTTAATATATTTGCAATAACGGAAAGCAGTTTTAAGATGCGGGCAGTATGGGGTTTGGTTTTTAGACCCTTGGCTGGTAATTGAAGTCGGATTACTCAAAAACTATGTCAAACTTTGGGTTTATTTTTTTATTTGAGGGTAAAAGAAGTCAGAAGAATGTTCTGATCATAAAATGTAATGTCAGAAAGGTTCATGAAGTTTTGTAAGAAAACGGGGGTAATTTCTATGCAAAGTATTATTATTCAGTGGAATAAGGCTTGGTAGTGAATTTTAGACTCAACGGACATATTAGCTGTGGTTTTTAATGGCAATCAGACCTCAGTTCCATTAGCACATCATGCATGAATCTGCTTCTGGAGACAATCATTTCAAATATGACACATAGGTAAATAAAACCTGCTTCAGTCTAATCATGCTCCATATGGTAAATGTAAATCCTTAGAAAGGAAGAAATCTCTCTTCAGCCAGCAAGATATACATTTTCAAAATTGTGCACCATCACTGTAATTGAGAAAGACAGACCACTATAAAATAATGCCTGTATAAAAGTTTTACACCATGCAGTGAGGTCAACATCCTAAAGTGAAAACCATGCCTTCACCAGTTGCACATGTACGAATCAAATAGAAAATTTATCTTTCCCAGGAGTATCACACAGAAAGAGGAAAAGATAGATTACAACTGATTTTTTAATATATAATAAGCAAAGCCTAGGAGAAAAGAGCAGCTTGAGAAATGTGT
The DNA here is from genome assembly GCA_029931535.1 of Margaritifera margaritifera. Taxonomy (NCBI): domain Eukaryota; kingdom Metazoa; phylum Mollusca; class Bivalvia; order Unionida; family Margaritiferidae; genus Margaritifera; species Margaritifera margaritifera. The sequence continues at coordinate 570,099 of JAQPZY010001423.1, read as the reverse complement.
GCTGACCGAAATATATTGCACTGAACACTTCTCAGAACTGAAGCAGATGAATATGTGAGAACAATAACAATATTGCCGACATGGAAATGTTTTGTATAGTGTCATGTGCACATTCTGCACCCGTGGAAAGGAAGTGTTTTTGAATTGCATGGGATATATATTTCTTTGATGAATATAAAACATATATTTAAAGTCATGAATTTATATATGGTAAATTTATTTCTCATTGTTTTTGTTTCTTCTGAAATTTGTTTTCTCTGCTGAAGTTGTATGGATTTTATCATTAAAGAAGCAAGAAATTGAAAACTGGAAATGAAAGTTTTCCAACTGGACCATTGTGTTACCATAAGTGCTTCCTTCACAAGTGGGGCCTTTGACCTTCAGCCTTGCTCTCACTGCATTAGCTAAAATAAGAAATGATTTATTATAGCACGGTTTTTGGTTATAGATTAGAAGAGCTTATGGACTGGGCTGTTGCCTGTCATTGGTCTGTTAGCACAAGTTTGTTGTCGCTACTCCTCTTACACTACTTGGAGGATTGCCATAAAACTTTACACACACATTCATCCCATGGTCTAGTTGGTCCCAAATGAAAATGGTGCTGCTTAGACATCCAGTATTGCAGCCAAACCAGTTATCTTGAAAATCTTGTTATTGCTATTCCTTCTGAATGGATGGGCATATCAACATGGGGTTTTCACTAAAAGACTTCTTATGATGCCTAGTTGGCCCAAAATGAAAATGGTGCCGATATGACATCCAATATGGCTGTCATAGCAGCCATCTTGGAAATCTTGTTATAGCTACTTCTGAACGGAAAGCCATATTGACTTTGGGATTTCACCAGAAGACTTCCAATGATGTCTTGTTGGTCCTAATGAAAATGGTGCCACTTGGCCATCTTGAAAATCTTGATATCACTACTCCTGAATGGATGGTCATATCAACATGGGGTTTACACTCAAAGACATCTTATGATGTCTAGTTGGTCCTAAATGAAAATGGTGCAGATTTAATGTTGAATATGGCCACCACAGCAGCCATCTGGAAAATCATGTTATTGCTACTCAGGGCTCTCAGGGACCCTAGCTCCCGCATCAAATATGGATAACATTCTCAGCGGATGCACCTTTTTTCCATGTAATGCGTCCCCGTGACATGCCTCATTTTCCCCTGTGACATTCCCCTTTTTATATTTTTCGTCAGCCAGGGCTGATTTGCAGAATAGCTAATGGCAAGACTTAGGTAAATAGGCATGAAGCCAGTGTGACAAATTAACAGTTCATCCTTCTCAGATATGATGAATTCAATGAAACCGATGTTCTATCGAATGTGTATGTAAACACTTGCAATTTTTCAGCAAATAAATGATGCCCATTGTTGTTTTAATGGTGTTTAAATTGGTGATGACATATATAAAAATCATGAAAGTAATCAAAGCATTCTCAGAGTTGGAGTTGGACAGTACTGTCCAATCATTGATATGCAATAATAATAATAATAATAATAATAATAATAATAAACTACTTCAGTATGTGTGATTTACACTAGGGCACTACAGTATCAGTAGACACCTTTTACAAGAGTGCAGAAAAGTACTTTGATTCGTAAAAATGAAGACAACAAAGGTATTCGAACTCGGAATGTATATTTAATGCTGACTCTATCTCGACTGTGGTGACAGATGCTGATAAAAATGGTGGCAGAACTACGAATGTGAGAACTGAGAGACCTGAGTGGGAGAAACAGTTCTCATGGTTTAAAAAAGTGGAATCAGATGGTACATGTACATCAAAAGCAATTTGTGAGTGTGTAAGACTGCTGGAAAGCAAAATCCTTTCACTCGAATCGAGATACTAACTTTGCAGCTATTAGCTTCAGCTGTCAGGAATGTAACCCGAATCATACATGTATAATTGTTGTTAAGGATTGCAGTGCCATGTAAAAAAAAAAAGACAGAGAATCCCGTTTGCTGTTGAGAAAACTCTCAAAATTGTTGTGAAAAATTATAACTGCAAAGCAGTACAGTTCTGTACAATGAAACTGTGTGAATAAATTGATCAAAATAATGGAGGAGCATACATTTGTTAAGTCAAAGAACAAGAAAAAGTAAAAGACTTCTCATGATGTCTAGTTGGTCTTAAATGAAAATGGTGCCAATCTAATCTCCAGTATGGCTGCCACAGTGACCATCTTGAAAATCTTGCTCTCACTACTTCTTCTGATTGAAAAGTAATATTGCCATGGAGTTTTCACCAGAAAACATCTTGTGATGTCTTGTTGGTCCTAAATAAAAATGGTGCCACTTGTACATCCAATATGGCCACCACAGCAGCCATCTTGTAAATCTTGTTTGCTACTCTTCATGAATGTATAGTTGGATCAGCATGGAGTTTTTACTGAATAACTTCTTTTGATTTCTAGTTGGTTCTAAATGAAAATGGTGCTGCTCAGACATCTAGTATGGCCACCACAGTAGCCATCTTGAAAATCTTGTTATTACTTCTCGTGAACAAATGATCATATCAGCATTGGGTTTTCACTGAAAGCCTTTTTACGATGTCTAATTGGTCGTAAATGAAAATGGTGCAGATCTGACTTCCAATTTGGCTGTGCAAACAAACAGCTTGAAAATTGTATCACTACTTCTCCTAGATGGCTGATCATATCTGTATTGTGCTTTCAAAAAAAGGCTTCTTATGATGTCAAGTTGATCTTAAATGGAAATGTTGCCAATCTGATATCCAATATGGCCACCATGGCAGCTGTCATGAAAATCTTGTTATCATTACTCCTCCAAAATGGAAAGTCATATGAACATTAAGCCTTCTTATGCTGTCTTGTTGTTCCAAATTGAAAATGGTGCCAATCTGACATCCAGTATGTCCACCACAGCAGCTAATTTGAAGATCTTGCTATTGCTAAAGAATATTATTATCAGAGATGGTTTCAACACTCAGCAGTTAAAAGGTAGAAATGGTCTTATCTTGAATTCCTGGAAATTCTTTGCAGCAGTTGAGCAGCAGTCCTTTCAAGGGACTCTTGTTATATCTGGGTATTTTGAGACATGTACATGAGGTTAGAATTAGAAGAGTGGACTGTATGGTTTCATGTGAGGCCTCAGCTGTAGTGGCTAATCAAGTTAATGATGCATGAATTTTGATGATAAAAACAGAGACAATATTGATGACTCCCAATATCAACTCAGAACTTGTAATGAAACAGGGTCTATTCTAGAACTAAAAATTTTAGGGTAAATTCCCCCTCCATTTTGGAAAAAAGGGGGCAATTTTATTAATACAGGAGAGATTTCTCAAAGTAATAAAGGTATACTGTGTGATTTTTGCACATTTGGTTCATTTTTCAGCACAATCATTTAGACACAAGTGTGAATCAGTCAATCATGCATTCTAAAATAGACCCTGACTCAACAGCATTACTAGTAACTGGAAAACATGAACCTCATCACCTACAGGGCATTGACTGCAGTGGCATCATGAAGTATTGATCCTGCAGCCTGAAAGTTTTGACCATTAACATGTATATACCCAATCAAGAATCTTTTATCTTTAACAGAACTTGTGCTCTTAAATTGTTTTCTTGCATAAATTTCTTTGTCCTTGATTGAAGTGTGTTGCTTTTTATTATGATAGGGTCATTTACATGGCTTTGTTCTGTGTGTTGCTGTAGAAGGGCATTTTTAATATGATGATTGTGGTGTACCATAATGTACCATGGGAAGGTTGAGTTATGGCCATATAGAAAGGGGTTCATTGATAGCCAAGTTTTGTCAATTGATTGACCCTGATACACTTTTTTTTGGGTGTATTTTGTACATGTAACAGCAAACAGCATAGACCCAGATCTGCCTTTACATAATGCATTTGCAGATCAGAGTTCACTTTCATACAATTGTTTCCGTGACTTTGTGTGGTGGAGAATATGCTGTTCAGATGCATTTGGTTGTGTGTTGTGCATGAGTAAACACAGTATAATTGTGTTACTTGTCATGAATAGGAAGTGCTGTAAGTTTTGTAGGTTGGACTGTTGCAGTTTATAAATAATATATGACAAGAGTGTTTACCTTTTGTGCCCTGTTGTGTGGAACTTCGATCTTCAGCATTACATTGCAGCAATTGAGAACTTGAATGAATTTTAAAGTAGTGTTATGAATAGGTAAAATTTATCTTTGCTTGTGTTTGCCAGTTCATTGCTTTTAATTACACCTTTTCATGCAATTATCATATATCTGCAATGGATATCTTTTTCTTTGGACAACCTTGCCTCCTTTTACCACTACCAGTTAAATAATGAGGATGATTGTTATTTACTCTTTTTATTTATTTTTAAAGTGATCTTTTAAGACCGAGGACTTGTAAAATTTGCTTGTAAATTTTCATATATTGGACTGAGAATGAAAGATATTTATAAAACTTGTTTTCATTAGAGCCAAATTCTTATATAAACTGTATAATATGCACCAGAGTACAAACAGAATCAACTCAGATCTGCTGTCACTTAAATTGCCTGCAGATCAGGGTCCATGTTGTTTCCTAGAAAAAATATATTGAATGAAGAGTGTCAACCCAGATCTGCTGGGGCATTATGCAATGGAAGGTCTTGGTCTGCATGTAGTCCAGAGCTATAGATAAGATTTCACTGAATTGCGTATTTCAAAAGGGTTATTTTAGACATCATAGAACACAACTTATAATACAAAACTGGTCTTATTTGTCAAGGTATTTACCTTGCCTTCAAGAATATGTCAAGAAGGCTTAGAGATCAAAACTAACTTGGGGGCACTCAGTTTTATTGTTCTAGTTCATAAGTATTCTCACCGTGATTGAATTCTATCATTTGAAATGTGCACAGAACATCCATAACTTGCCCTGATCACACAGCTTGCATTGATCCAATATGTCTTGGTCAAAAATTGATATACTTACAGTCGGAAGATTACAATAACAACCTTGAACTAAATTTTTAAAATAAACCTTTTGCATACTTTTAACCCATTAAAAACATTATTCATGTCTCAAATATTTTATTTGCATAAACTCTATACACAGATTTGATGCTTATCTAGAGCTCTGATTAATTTGTAGCTTGGTTCTCTATTACATCACCCCACTTCTTTCAATGGTGTCAGTGTTTGTTTTGGTTTGGGACTGTAATTGCATAATCCTGTTTAAAATAACCCCTACTCAATGTATTTATTGATAGTTTCAGTTAACTGAGTTGTTTGTTGACACCTTCATTCTTGCACTGTTGAGGTGGAATGGTTTAATAATGACTGTAATATTACAGTCTTGCATATATATCTTTATAATCAGCAGATGAGTGGATTCAATGTGAAATACAATATATCCCTTCAACTTCCATTTTGACTATTAAAACTGTGTTCCTACAGTATAAGGTCTGTGCTAGAAGCATGCAGTATATGCTATCCATTTTTAGACTGTGTACATGTACATAATCAAGATGTGTCTGTGTGATTGCACAGAGGATTACATCTTTGGCTGTGTGGTCATTTTTGGGTGACCAATTATTGGATCTTTGCATAAACACAAAGAGTATCTTCTTGGATGTTCTATTGTGAAATTGGATTTTGCCCAAAAAGCTGTCCATAAATTTGTAATGTTTTGCGTGCTCCACCATCTTTGTTCTCATTCACTCCCGCATCAGAGATGGTGTGAAATTTAAACCTGGGAACAGTGTTTGCAAATAATGTTCTTCTCATCATTGCAAAGAATTGCATGGAGAACATTGTTCGGGTGTCAAGAACAGTCTTGCCCAGGAACATTCTATGTTAGTAGTTGGGAATGTTGACTCACAAGCAATGAATGAAGTTCAGTTTAAGTACTGTATGGCTGTACTGAATATGATCATTCATAATTTCAGCCCATGGAATATGAAATGTCCTTGAAAGAAATAATTGTGTGTAAACTTTAAAGTTATTTGATATTTACATTTATTATGAATTACTGAATGAATGTAAGACTACATGTATGTATGATTAAATAACTTCATATCTTCAAGATTATGCAAGCTTTTACAGTGCCAGGAGCACTTTCCCCACAAAAACAAAAAAACTGAAGCATCTTACCACCACACATTTCTCCGGGTGGTTTCTGATTTCTAAAGACAAGAACAATACAGTACAAGGGTATGGTCACTTAGTTCATTGGAAGGTTTGTCCTCACTTCCAAACAGGAACAATGTGACCCCATGACCTTTTTTGTGCAACTGGCCAGGCCTAAAGATCATCAACTGGCCAGGCCTAAAGATCATCATCTGGCCAGGCCTAAAGATCATCATCTGGCCAGGCCTAAAGATCATCATCTGGCCAGGCCTAAAGATCATCAACTGGCCAGGCCTAAAGATCATCATCTGGCCAGGCCTAAAGATCATCAACTAGCCTGGCCTAAAGATCATCTGGCCAGGCCTAAAGATCATCATCTGGCCAGGCCTAAAGATCATCATCTGGCCAGGCCTAAAGATCATCATCTGGCCAGGCCTAAAGATCATCATCTGGCCAGGCCTAAAGATCATCATCTGGCCAGGCCTAAAGATCATCAACTGGCCAGGCCTAAAGATTATCAACTGGACTGGCCTAAAGATCATCAACTGGCTAGGCCTAAAGATCATCAACTGGCCAGGCCAAAAGATCATCAACTGGCCAGGCCTAAAGATCATCATCTGGCCAGGTCTAAAGATTATCAGACTCTTGAGCTTCCATAAAGTTTTATGTGTGGTTTCAGTTTCAGTTCACATGAAATGACATTACAAAAGCGAAGTCCTTTGCTATTGCTTTATGTTTGTAACATCAGCACATATTTGAAAACAGGCGCCGATCTATCAGGTAGTTATTTTGGATGTTAACAGTTACTGTAGTGATGGCAAGTCTTTAGATATTATAAGTCTTGGGGACACCCTGACCGTAATTATCTTCAAAAATACTTTTTTATGACCTATGAAAGTTTGGACATGAAATTATAGCAATTTTTTCATGTACTATATGTAAGTCTTGGGACACCTCAGACATTCTTGATCTGTGTATTTTATCGATTGTAACATTATTTTTTTTTTAAAAAAAGATGGTTTTTAAGGGACTATCATTATGAATTATTAGATGGAAATGTTATGAACTAATACAATTTGTTTGAAAAATCAAATATATTTAATTTTCCTCTGTTTTCTCATCATTTCTACCTATTTCAAAGATGTATAATTTCATCGCACAATGTCAAGCATTGAGCATTAGCACGATTTGTTGTACCCATATTAACAGTAACTTCTTCCGATTTTGCTCTAGTTTACTATTGTCCATTTAATCATTATTGCATTGAAATTGTAAAAAGTCACCAGTGATTACATCTTCTGCCTTGAAAAATTAAATACCTCACTCATTAAAATGTGGTACCAGCATTAAAACAATTAAATAATGGTTGGTACATTTCTCACATTTATAGTGACCTTGTTTACCGTACATCATGGCGTCACTGCATGTACATGTACATTTAAGATGTTAAGTTGCGCTGAATAAAGTACATCTATTGGTTTTGAATCATAGGCAAAACTACACTAAACTTAAATAATGTCTCAAAAATATGATAAAGAAGTCTCAGAAATAATGTTTTGAAAATAATTGCAGTAATAATGCAGTGGTAGTTTGGTTCGATGTAAGCGACCTTAAATAAGTACATGTTTACTCAGCTATGGTAATCGTGCTAATATTATGTACTAAAGGCGATAAAAGAATGAATGTTGTAGAACAAAGGGGTACTGGTATTGCATTCGGACAAAATTCCCTCTTTGCTCAAGCCAGTTTCAGGGTTTAAAGAATTAACTGGCCTTGATTTTTGTTGGAAAACAAAAAGACAAATCCACCAAGTATAATGAAATTGAGATGCTAAAACAACTAGCTTGCCAAATTCAAAAGTGGATTGAATAATGTGTGGAAAATAACAATTTTGTGCTAAGCTGAAACACAAAATTAAAATGGATTGATGATGATCTAGTCTATCTATATTCAGAATTTTAACCTATATTATGGTCATTCTTTAATGAATATATAACAGTTATGTGAATATATGCTGGTTATGTGCCTAATATCTTTATAAATATTCATTAAACATGTGTCTTTTCATGTAGATTACATCACTTTGTACGAACACTTATATCACTGAAAAAGGTAACTCTTCAGGACATGAAATAAAGTAAATAAAACAGCAATGGATGTGTATCTAAAATGTGATCTTGAAGAATGAGATTTGGTAGAAACAACAAATAAAGTAAAGTCTGCATCAGATATTTTTTGGAATAAACAAGGATATAAGAGACAAAAAGCATGATATGCACTGTAAGTACTGTACACTATAATACTGGTCTCCTGGTAAACTCTAAGTGGTCCATGAATTATGAAGCCGTTATTTATCTTTACACTACATGTATTTCATGTTGGAGAAATCAGAAAGTATGCACATACAAAATAATAACAAAAACAATCCTAGTAGTTTATAACAGTTTATTGACATGGTACATGTAGCTGATCACTACTATGTGACGTATGGTGATCTTGCCCATTTGTCTTGACATTTTCGTGTGGTATAAGTGTTGGGACACTGAAAAGGTTATATTTTTTACATGCATATAAGTCTTAGGACACAGAAACAAATAATTATTTTTTCCTGTCCTAAGACTTACCGTCAGTACGGTACATGATCTTACCTAGAGCCATGGTAGCTCAGTTGGTAGTGTGTCAGGCTTGTAATCCAAGGGTTGTGTGTTTGATACCTACCCAGGCTATACAGGGTCAGTTGCCTCAGTGTGTCCTTGGGAAAGACACTTCGCTCCCACTTCTTCAACATGATATAGCCAATAATGTGTTAAAGTGCCGTTAACAAGATTTTATTTTTTTGAAAAATAAAATCCTGTAACCCAGTGAAACAGCGAGATTGTAAAAAGAATTATTACAGTAGGGCCGGTAAGTCAACAGGTTTTATTGATGATTGTTGATCTATGTGTTGGAGAGTACTGTTGATTGAATATAAAAACTCTTGTTCTTATTCAAGCTCAAGATTTTTATGATTTTCAGGCAAAAGCAAAGATATTTTTGTCTTTTTTTATTTTTGCAAGTAGGTTATACTTTCTACAGGCAAGTTTTTCCTCAGTGGTTAAGGTGTTGGACTTGTGACCAGAAGGGTGCAAATTTGATTCCTACCATCTGATCAGCCTAAATTGGTTACTATGGTGTGCCCTTGGGCAAGGCCACTTTACTCTGCTTGCCTTGGCATGAGTTGCAGTGCATTAAAACACCAAATCAGGTTGGGATTTTTGTTGTTGTTCGCACAATGAATTTAATAGTTGTATACTGTTACCCTTGTTTATCCATCTGTATGTCCCTCCTTGAGGTTAAGTTTTGTGTTTTAGGTCAGTTTTTAGGCACCGGTGCAGCATTTGTGTTTCATGAATACATTTATAATTTCCTTTTCATTAAAACAATGCCACTCACTGGCAGATTTAGTTTTACTACATGTATATCCACATCAGGAATAGGACAGTTACTAACGGAGATTTCAGTAGGAATATGTAAATAGTGATGGGAAGTGTGAACCATTTTGATTAGTCAAATTATACACCATATGATGCCCTTAGACATTTGGTTTTTGTTATTGTCTGATTCAGTTTGCCATTTTACTCCAAATTATGTTTGATTTGCACATTGGTGTTATATTGGCATGTAAATGGCTACCATTAAGGTGCTATTTCTCAGATGTTTTTGATTTGTAGGTAAATATAGGCCCAGACAAGAGGAAGTTACTAGTATCTATCACAAGAGTCTAACATACATTTTCTTTAATAGAGATGATTTTAAGGGTGCAATATTTTTTTAGTCTTCTACTTATCCTACAGGGGAAGTAACTTGGAAATTTGTACCTGTCCAGCATCAATTATACTACACTGTATATAATACTGTATCTGCTTAAAATGCCACTCATCCAGTCAGATGAGAATCTTTAAAAAGTGACTTGCCCTTTCTTAGCCACCACTCGTAAATACAAGCAGACAATTGGAATTTATTTAGCCCTGATTTATAACGCAGGCAAAAAAGCTATATAACAATAAGCTCTAATAGGTCTATCGCATGGTCTCCTATACATGTCACTACTGGATTTCTCTTGGTTGTTTAATAACTTGTTCTGCTTTGTTTATGCAATTCAGTAACATTTGTACTTCATTGCCAAAGGGTAAAAAGTGTAACTAATGTTTTCCTGATAACTGATAATATAATAACAAATAATTTGAGTAATATACCTTTCGTAGCCAAGGTGCCAAAGACTTGACACCTGATCTGGGGCTGATAATTCTCTAGTAGGTATTATGATTACATACATTATGATTACATACACAATTCTTTGTTTAAAACTTGGAAGGGTCAGTGATTTCTGCACAAGTCCACTTTGAACTTCAAGTAGAACACCATGTTCTTGTCATTCTGTTGCATGCGTATTAGAATTTTTTCTCATTTGTTTTTTCAAAGATTGATTATTAAGTGATTGATGTGTGATTACTAACTGGAGTTTACAAATGTATTTAACCATCCCAACCCCCAAAATGGCTTTATTTATGGACTGTATTGTAATGATACAAAATTTTACAATCTTTAAGTCTTCAAATGTGTAAATATGTATAGCATGTATGGGATGATTACGATGAAAATGGATATCATACTAAGTATCAGGTATGGAGTTACAAAATGCTACATTGTTGAGCATAATTAATCATTTAAGCCAAAATCTTTTAGTTTATATGCCTTTTAAAGAATTTTGACATCTTTGCCTTTTATATTTTCTCTTGTGGTTCTAAATGTTTACGTTTATTTGGAAAAGTGTATCTTTATATTTTCTCTTCTGGGACTAAATGTTAATGTTTATTTGGAATAGTATATCTTTCTAAAAAATATTTGCAATTTTTTTTATCTTTAAATTTGTAGAACTTTAATCAGCACTATATAGCCAGTATTGTGTAGATATGCCATTAAAACATACACACACACACACACACACAGACACACAGATCATATCTCCCAAAATATACTAATGACTTTTGGTGTGGACCACCTTGAAGGAAGATAGGAAAGTTCAATGTATTTTGCAAATTTGTATGATTACTTTGTATACATAAGGTCCCTGGAATATATGTGCTTCATGTCAAGATTTTAATGACAGATTGTGAATGAAGTCAGATTGAATGCTTTTTAACAAAGTATCAGACGTTAGGCCATAATTATCAATGGTGCCTTCTCTTCAAGGACGTAGATATAGTGTCCCTCAAATTGATAACAAAATTACTGTGGGAATATTTAGGTCACATGTACATATTTGTCAATCATAAATTATTGTTGTAAAATAACATAGAGTTCTTGATAAATGAGGTATTTTACTCCATGATTTGGAACCGATTGATGGGGTATTTTGTGAAGTTGCAAAACATTAACTTATGACACAAGACTGAGCCTTAATAAATCAAGCAGCTTAGTGACCAAGACTAATTTAGGGTGTGTTGGATTTTATGGGTCTAAATTGAGCAAGTTTCTCCTTGATCAAGTACTATAATTTCAGGGCATGCACAGAACAGTTTCCATAGCAGTTTGTATTGATTGAATGTGCCATCACAAAACATTGACTGTGCTTAAGGCAGAAGGAATGTGCTGACAACTATGGACCAAATGCTTAAAATTAAATTATTTTGCATAATTTGAATGTATGAAAATATTTCTTTATGGATTTTTGTAAAAATGCCTGTCTACCTTACCCTTTTATTGTGGCCACTTTTAAATAATTTGGGGCCATTATTTATTTACTACCAGTATTAGAGTCTACATTTATAAATAACAAAATCAGCAAGCTGCTTCAAGGAATTAGGGATAGAAACCATAAATATTTATCAAATTGTGTGATTGTGCTCAAAAAGTAATATAGAAATAGAATGTAAATGTTGACTATTTGTGTAATAATTAAAAAGTAATTGCCTAAAAATGTCCACCAAATTTAATAGACAAATTGCTTATTTAACAAGTGTTAGCATTCTTGTTAAATTGCTGGATAAGATGGGTGTTTAGAAGTAAAAACATGAAAATATTTATTTTCCAACATTCAGATCAAACAAAACTGGTTCTAAATTAACATTCAGTTTTAACTCTTAACATTGCTATCAAGGACCCCGAGTCCCACATCAGATAAGCATGACATTTTTGGAGTATGCGCAGTTGTTAGTGTTTGTATATTATGCATCTTTTGATCGTCAGTATTTGCAAAGAAAGTTGAGTACTAGGCAAACAGTAAACAAAACATGAAAGGCAGTGTGACTTAATCACTACCTAAATCACCTAGCTGACATCTCAATTGAATGGTCAGGAGACTATCCTAGGAGCAGTATGTGATTGCAAATGTGTGTAGCCTTGTGAGAATACATGTTGGGTGGGGCATAATTTGCATAACAGAATGAATACCAAGTACATGTTTCCAAAACAGAGAATTTACTAACAGTAGTTACATGACATCATGTTTTTTTTAATTTTTACATGTTAAGTGTGTGGTGATGCTTTTGATTATGAAACTAGTTGCAAACAGCACCTCTGAGCTCTAACATTGGGAATGAAAGATACTTACTGTATATACTCATGTATAAGGCGATACCAACTGCAAACTGCATAGACCCAGATCTGCTGTCGCATCATGCGCTGGCAGATCTGGGTCTATGCAGTTTGTAAGGACTAATCAGTAGAACAAACAACATAGACCCTGATCTGCCGGTGCAATATGTATGGTATGTTACATTATGATTATAATTTTTTTTTTTAGTAAAACTTTATAATGTAATATTATACAGACTATACCTGTAGATTTCTTCAAATTTTGGTGTTACTTGTATGTAATTTTTGAAGGTAGTGCACTTTATTTCACTCTGTGTATTGTTCATCAACAAATTCTCCTTTGAGGGTTCTTCATCAGAATTGTACTATACATGTATGTCCATCTAAGTAAGGAAATTAAAGTGCTTGCTATGCAAGGGGAAATAACTATAATTTAACACTTACAAAAACTGAGTAAAAATGAAGAGTTCTGACATTTATAAAAGCAGCAAATTTTTTTACATGCATATAACAATTTAAAAACTCTTGATTGTCTTTAAGATTTCTTAAATATCATGGGTATGTGTTTAGTTTGTGTGTGCAAGATTTTCACCCTTGTATGATACTTACTGATCATAATTAATAATTAGTGAATCAAATTTGTATTCTGATTTAAAAACCAAAAACAAAAAGCCAAAGAAATAAGTTTACAAGTACTTGCAAGTGCTAAGTTCAGGACTCTTAAGATTGAGGTTGTCACTCTTAGAAAACGACATGGGACTCCCTAAGTTTTTTGGGTCTAGATTCTTGGACTCCTACTCCAAAATTCTTTTGAGAACTCAGCTTCATCAGATTGGATTTATGTGTACCACCAGTACACATTGAAAAAAAAAATCCTTATATGAAGTTCTTACCACTAATCTACTGCCTTCAGGGACAGCAACCTTAAATATTCAGGTATCCCTAATTTTACTATTATGCCCTTATTTGCATTGAACCAGTAAGAAACCATGGTTTGGCTCACTCCAATAGGCGATTGGCTCAGTTTTTTTCCCTTTAGGCTTTTGACTTTGATGGTGAATGGAACCCTTCCTGACCACTATTTTTTTTAATGACTAAACATCTAATGCAAATAACATATTAACATTTATTTTCAAGATTTACTAAGATTAATTTTGAGAGATTCTATAATAACACAATTGAGAACTATAGAGGAAGATGAATGATAAGACCAAAGTAAACCAAATGTTTTCACCTATTAGAAACAGGGGTCTGGCCCGTTACAGCCCATATGTTAGAACCTTGGAGAGGCTTTCTTTAAAGCATCTTTGATATTCTGTGAATTCTGGAATAAACCTTGCCCTGTTCAATCTAAATCCATGTTTGCATCTTTAAATTGGTAGAACTTTTCAGTTGATACTATAGAGGCAGTATTGTGAAGGGGTGAAATAATACACCTGTGACACATATTGATACACATCGCAATACACAACCTGTGATACTATGTATATCAATACACGTAAAGAAAAAAGAGGCAACTTACTAATAAATATTCATGGCAGTCAAAGATTAAAGGTAACTATTATAAGGTGAGTAATGTTTGTATTGTATTCTCCACCTTTTGTATCCATGTGTGTATCGAAATGGCAAAATTATTGATGTATCAGTGAATCATTTCACCCCTTGTAATTGTGCTGATGTGCCATTAAACTCAATGCATACATATATACATACATACATACATACATACATACATACATACATACATACATACATACATACATACATACATACATACATACATACATACATACACATACATACACATACATACACATACATACATACATACATACATACAGTACATACACACATACATACATACATACCTACATACCTACATACATGCATACATACATGCATACATACATACATACATACATACATACATACATACATACATACATACATACATACATACATACATACATTGAGTGTCAGTCCATCATATGTACATGATAACATTATTTAAGAAATGGTACGAGGGATATCACTGTTTGCCATTCTTTCAAAGGAGGTTGCCTTTTGTCTAGCATAGTAATAGAACCATTACTATTAAAAGCTCAAAATAATCTTAGTTCTTTACTTGTATGATTACTGACAGGTATTTGAAATAGTCAGTGATTGGTAGTTGGAATTATATTGACTGTAGAGCTTAAGGGGCAGATTTTTATGGAGAACAAATTCACCTTTTGATCTGTAATGAAGTTAAGCTGTACAGTGCAAACTTGATAAGCCAAAAGCCATTGATCCTAATTGTTGTTTAAAGTGCACTATTGCACAGCTAGAAACAGGTTGTAACTTTTACTGGCAAGTAAATTTATATTATTTGTCCAGCCTTCTGTAAGGTAAAATTGGGAAGATTTTTTCTCCACCCAAGCAGTTTCATGAGCAAGTAGAAGATTCTTTGATTTTTTTTAGCACTTCAGCAACTTTCCCACCAAACAAACGGTGATTTTGTGACTCTTTTTTTTCACCTACCATATACACTGAAACGTTCCTGAACTGGCCTCACTGTAACCCATAATCCTCTGTTGACTCTCCACATGTTTTGTTCCATATGAGGTTGTCCTAATTAGGGGTGGATATGTTTGTAATAATGTTTACCGTTTAACAGCACCTCAGCTTAATAATGGCTATATGGTGCCAATTCAAAGTCAAGCTCTAAAAATATAAAAATGGAGAATTATACAAAAATTTAAGGTGTTGAATTGAAAATCATTGCAATATATTGCAATTTTGAATGAAATATTGCAATATTGTGATATATTGCTTTAAGAATCTAGACACAACAAGTAGTTCTTATTTTGTTGAAAGTGAATGATTGCAAACATGAATAAAATTATTACAATGATTGCTCACAAGATCATAAGATGCTTTTATGTCCTTGCTGGTACTGTACATGCTTTGGACAATGTGATTTGAGTCATTTGTAGTTCCATCATGAATCTTAATGCTAGAATAAATCTTTCCATGAATCTTCCCATCTGTTTTGCTCTTGACTCCAAAATGCAGACCGCACTATAGAATATTTCATTAGGCTGTACACACATACAGGCCGTCCAGTTTGTCCGAAATGAAAATCGTTCCAATCATCCAATATGGTTGCCACAGTGGCTAATTTGAAAATCTTACCACTCAAGAATATCAGGGATTGTTTCAAAGAAGAAATGGTCTTATCATGAATTCCAAGAAATCCCTTTTGGCCAGCAGAGCATCAATCTCTTCGAAATACTCTTGCTGATGGTTTGCTATGAAACTTGATAAATATTATGGTCATCACCTGAAGATGAGCATATCAACAAATCACTTTGCTCCTGCCATTTTTGTTAGAGTTATTGCCCTTTTTTGATGAGCTTAATGAGCTTAATGCAGTGCCTGACACAGTCTCGTTAGTGCAACTAGTCTGCAGTTTTTATTTTTTATGGATCAGTGTTGCCCATAGGATTCCAAGGGCAGGGGACACTGTGTCCTCACCCTCCAAATTTGGGGGATACACAACATTTTAAAGGGATAAACAAATATTGTAGTACATAATGCACTAGAGGTGCTAAAAAATGACATAATATTATTTGACAGTTCTGCCACCTAACATTGTCTTATTTCCCTTGGACACTGACATTATTGCAATAAATGTTTTATCATGTGATCAATTAACTCATGAAAACATTAACATATTGGAATATCTGGTTATCCTGAAATGAGCTGCACCATGGAATTTTCCATTCTGGATCTTGCTCTCATTGAACTTTAGTCTTCACTCCTTATCTAAAAGCATTTATTATAATAAATACCCATGTTTTCTTAATTACTTTTCTTTTGAAATTAATAAATCATTAATTAAATGACAAATTTAGTGGCCATCTTGGAAATCTTGTTGTTGCTACTCCACTTGAATGGATGTTCATATCAACATGGGGTTTTCACTAAAAGACTTCCTATGATGTCTACATGTAGATGGTCTTAAATGAAAATGGTGCTGACCTGATGTCCAATATGGCAGTCATCTTGAAAATCTTGTTATTGCTACTCCTGAATGGATGGTTGTATCAACATGTGGTTTTCACTAAAAGATGTGGTATGATGTCTAGCTGGTTCTAAATGAGTATTATTAAAAATAATAAAAGAACAGAAGAAATGGACTTATTCTGGATTCCTGGAAATTCTTTTTTGCCAGTAAAGTGTCATTCCCGTGAAGGGAGAATTATTTTATATTTTGTGTCTTCTTCATTGATATGTGAGCTTGGCCAGAGGGTACCAATCTGCATTCTTCTGAAACCATGGAACAAAAGAGCATTTTAACATACCTTGGGCAAGCAGTGATACAGCAGTAGATAATGGAATGCCTTTTTTCAGATAATAAAGTCTGTGCTCTGATTTCAGTCTGAATTTTTACAGCTTTTAACAGGCCATATAAAATTGGATATCCTGTTATCCTGTATCCTTTGTTCTTCAGGACAGTAAGATCATTTGGTAGAAAAGGAAATACCTGTGTGGTGATACTGATATAGGGACAGTAATTTTATCATCTCCAATCTTATAGAAATTATTTGAGATTCACACAGCCTTTTTTTTGTAAACAATGCTAACCATTGTGAAATTTGGTATTTCTGTGTATTTAAAGGGCTAGATAAGAAAAGAACCAAATCTAGATTACCCTATTACTATTAAATTTTGGTACAATTATTCAGGCATCTCTTAATCTCTTGCATGTTACATTTTGATTTTTGTCCCACTTTGTTTTTGTTGGGAAATTCAAGACATAGCAATACTGATATGATTGGCATCAGCGGTGTAAACTCATAGTTTTTGTGCAAGTCAATGTTAATGTTTTGTCCAATTCTGAAGAAAGGTGAGATATAGTATTCTGCAGAAACTTAATCCATGTTTTACTTTTACAGCATTTGAATTCTTAAGGAGTAAAACAACAACTTGATATATCAACGTAAAAATAAATGAGTATGAACTAAAAATTTTAGATCCAGTTAAACTATAAAGGTCTTGGATTTGAGTCCATATCAAACACATGCTTTCTTTTATTAATACAAATTTATCCCTGGTTGAAATGCAGTCAGATTGTTATTCAACCACACAATGTATGAAATGATATTCAAGTAAACATCAAGTTCCTTCATCCATGAGTTGTATCATAATGAACTCATTAAAATTTCCATGATGTACACTCTTATACCAGTTCTGTTCTTCCATGTAATTAACAATGTAATAGCATAGACACGGAAGCTGATGATTTGTAAGCCAGTCAGTTTCTAAATTGACATAAAATTACTAGGTCTCCATATGTACTGAAAGCTTCATTAATGATCAAATGATCAATATCACAATGTTGTCTGCTGTATTTACTTCTGGTATTCAGTTTTTAAGTACAAATGGGTTGAAAAAGCAAAGAACTTGGTATTGAAACAAATTCAGTAGAACCTGTCTTAAAAAACCACCCCTTCCGCCAAAAAAGTATGGTCTCTCATAAAAAGTCATAACACTATGTAATCAATAAGTCTGTGCATTGAGAATCTGGTCTCTCAATACAGGTGGTCTTTCATAGCAGTGGACTTTCAGGAGAAGTTTTACTGTAATCATAAAATTGTTTGAAAATGAGAATTTACATTCTTTCAAAGCCTATTTAAAGTGCATTTGATGAACTACCATAAGTAACATAATTAAAAAATGTGCATCAATATGCTCAGTGGAAAGTCTACCTCAAAGCGAAACAAAAAACTTTGAGTGACTCAAAGTCATACTTTTCAAATAGGTAAAAATGAGTAGGAGAGCACAACTTGGACTAATTACTAATGAATTTAATGAAGGGAGAGACAGATCTGTTTCAGAGAGAACTCTCTAGAAGGCACTACTTACAGAGGAGTATTTCTGGCAAGTTGTTAAGACCTGCAAGGTTGTGGTACTGAAATTAATTACATAGAAGAAAACTGGTTGCATGGTGTAGAGAAAAGATTAAATTGGAAAGTTGATGGTCATTGGAAAAATATTACATGTATATTCAGTGATAAAAAATGGTTGGTAGTGTATTTGTATCTAGAGAAAGAGTGTGTATGTCCACGCATCAAGAGGTTGATTTCTGTAATAATTTGGGGATGCATTATGCATTATGGTGTAGGTATGGTATGTGTGGACCATTAATGCAGAAAAAGACATTGAAATACTGGATTCTATGTTATGGCTTGTTCTGACTCAGCATTATCCAGAAAATAGTTATATTTTTGAAGGTGACACTGCCCCAGTCCACAAAGGCAAATATCATAAAAACATGTTGTTAAAAAATGAAATTATGACTATGACATGGCCTGCCCAGCTGCCTGATTTTAATTTTTAAAAAAACATTTGGTTGAAGATAAAGAGAAGTCTCCAAACCGTATTCGAAAATATTTTCACACCTAATTAACCTTGTCCATTGGATTTATATGGGAAAATTAACTCGGGAACATATTTAAGAACTATATTGAACAATTCCAAGATATTTGAGATAACTAATAAACGAAGAGTCACCTTACCAAATATTAAAGTAAAAAATTTCTTTTCCGTTTCAATATCTAGTATGTATATATCAGGGTTTAACAGCACATCAGCACAATACTGGCTATATGGTGCCAATTAAAGTCAAGTTCTGAAAATATAAATATAAAGAACTGCAGTTAAACATAGAGAGATGTAAAGTCAGCAAATGTTGACAATGCTTGAATGGATAACTGACACGTGTCTGTATGTGGCTTGTTTATTTATTGTCAAGATGTTTTTTTATTGTCAAGATGTTGGCACTTGGATAAGCATATGCAAAAGTAAAATAAAATCTAAATCTGAAATTCTGAAACGAGCTAAAATCTGCATTTAACATGAAAAAAAAAAATGTTTTACATAATCTTGAAGAAAGCCATTGTTTTCGGGTTGAATAGTATTGAATCATGTGACTGACTAAATAGGTACTTTGATATTTGGCAACAGCTGTTATTTAATTAAGGCTGCCTGATTCATTCTCAAAATGTAACATATCATGATATGCTGCCCCCTTTCTGTCAGTCTAAGTGCCACTCTGATGCTCTGAAGTTATTTCACTGCCATCTCCCAATTTTCAAAGAAACAGTCTCATTTATCTGCAATCATACCTTTCAAACTTTTTCTGAGTTTACTTTTTCACACAGGTGTGTTTGTTTACTAGCAAAAAGTTTGAAACTCGTGACACATATTGTATCTATGAGATCTATACCCTTGGTCTCAGACACACTGGTAGTTTAAAAAAAAGAATCTCCCTTCTGAAGTGAGGGTTTTATGTCTACCACACATACTAGACTGGTGTAATGACTTTTCTAGGATGCACTACACTTTGAGTGTGGGATTGTGGGTTTTCTACATTTATTTGCCCCATTTCCGCCACATCTTGACCCCTGTGCACCCCATGGGCATGATTTTTCATTCATTATTTATAACGAAAACAATTATTTGTATCTGTTTAAAATTTGGTGTGCCCTTCAGAGTTGTGGGACAGAAGAACATGGTGTTCCTTGCCCAAGGGATCCTACATGCAACTTGTACATGTATGTGTACTAATATTATAGTTTCCTTCCACAACAAAGATGAAAAGTAAGGTAGACATTCATTATGGATTATGAGTCAGCCATCAGCCATCTGAGCAGGAAGGATGCAGCAGAAACATTTTGTTGTTATGAAGGAGAAAGATACTATTTTGTATGGAGGAAATTACAAGTAAGAACTTGTGCACTTACTAACTGGTCCTCAATTTTACATCAAATTAAGCTCCACTCTGCGTGAATAAGGACTGCATAATATCTGATCTAGGCCTAAAATTCCATTCCAGAACTGGCATGTTTCTGGAATATTTATGGAAAATGAAGTTGGATATTCATATTGTTATAGTTGTTACATGGTTAAATTAGTAGAAAGTTGAAAGTGCTTAGTATCATTTGTACAGTTAAACAGTCATTTGTGTATACATTGTGGAAAACTGGATGACTGGAGTGTGGTAATGGAATCAGTCACATGTGGGTTACTTGTGATGCTCTGTGCCCTATATATTCTTTGATAATTTATTACAGGTAGGTTTTGTGTGTAATGTAATGTCACATCTCATGGAAACAGGGTATCCCTCATTTTGATAATAGTAGGGAATATCCATCTGACGGCTAAAACACGGTATTGGTGCTGAGAGTAGTCTCACTCACTTAAAAAATTGAAATGTTTGATAGAACATTTCAATGAAGCTCATTATATACCCTAGGGTGTCCCCTAGTCAGATCAAGTTAGATTTAGCTTGAACATGCATGCGATTTTGTTTAACCATTATTTCAATTCATTGGTATAACAACAGTTACAGACACTACACTTGGTGTATAACATGCAAGAAAAACAGCATGAAAACTTTAAAACTTTATTTTTTTTCACAGTAACATCAGTAACAGGATATCAACATTTAAAGTAAACAACATAACTGGAAGTGGTAAACAACTTAATAACAAAATCAAAACATCTATGACAAAGGTATCACTTAGAAAAAAAACCTAACCATGAAACTTTTGCATAACAAACATAAAAGACATAGAATAATCTTATTTAGGCATTTATCTAACACCAAGAAGAATATTTAAACAAACAAAATCATTAATACTGGCCAAAAGTATTGCAAACTTCCATAAGAGTCAGAAGTACATTGTCCATAAAATTGGTTACAGACACTACAAAACTATAGCATTTCAATACAGCTGCAGAACCATACATATCTCCATAAAATTCACTTCAAAAATAATTCAACATGAACACATTGACTAGAATTATTCATTAAATGAATGTTGATTAGTTAATAAAATGATAAAACCACATTGTAACAGGTATATGTCCAATACTTGTGTTAAAATTATGAACTGGTAAATAGCACTTGAAAGTTTAATACTAAATAGTGTTTGTAAGAGTAAAATATTGAAGTATAATGAATGTTCAATAAATCATAGTCACTAAAGTATTGTTCAACCCAAGGTGCTGACTCAAACACAGACCCATATGTGATTGATCTTAAGGTTACAGACACTACACATTAAACCTTGACTTTATATTGTCATTTCAAATAGAAGTGCTTATGATTTTTTTCCAGATTTGACTTGAGCTTAGACAATTCAGCTGCATTAAACTTGAAATGACCCCTTTCATTGACTATTTGTGGAGCTTTTACCCTGTACAAGATAGCATCTAGAGCCTCTTGTGAATAATCATCTTTTTCAGGCCAAACATACATGTTGCCAGACTTTCTCATGTATTTAAGTCTAACTTCGTTATGAAGAATGTCTATTACTTCTGCTAAGTATACATCTAGAGGTCCCTTCTTTGGCTTAAGTCCTACAGCAACAAATTCTCCAGGGTGGTATTTCTCTATTGGTTTCTCTGTGTTGGTTGGTGCTTTTTTGTCAACTTTGATCTTCTTTGTCACAATGTTTTGTCTTTCTGTTGACTTCCGTTTCTTATTAGGCTTTTCGCTTGTTGCTGAGTTATGATCTTTCTGGTTACTTCCTTGTTTTCTTTTCTTGTCATTATTTTCTATTGTTGATGGATTCTTGTCTTTAAGTTATTTTCCTTTCTGACTTAAATTATCTTTATTGAGTACTAACTTTCTCATTTCCCAGGCATTAACATTTTCGCTGAAGTTGCATCTCCCGTCAACCTTCATGCATTGCTCACAATAACAGCTCAGATTTCTTATGCTCAGTTCATAATCATTGCTTCCTGACTTTACAGCATGTAATTTTCTTGTACCTTGCAGTGTTTGCACATCAGTTTCTTCTCTATTTCTCTCAACATCTTTAACAAGGATGAACTCCCTTCTCGAAACTGTTTTAGCTTCATTATCTGTATTTTCCATTTTCAGTTTCTCTGTACAGAAATGATATACATCTTCTGCACAACCTATCACCTTTCTATTGCTGATTACAGCTCTGTAGCAAGCATTCTTGACTGTCGCACCGAGACCATCGCAAACACTCTTTCCATGTGATGTTTCGAAATAATTTCGTGTTACGCATTCTCCATGCTTGGGTTCTTTTCACAGCTTCTTTCTTCTTTCTACTTAATTCAGCAGTTTTCGGACTTCTTAAATCAACACTCTTATTAACCGATATTGCCAGGGCTGCTTTTTCTTTCTTTTTCTGGCGATACCTTTTCATTTCTTCACGTTTTTTCCTTCTTAATTCTTGTTGAAGATTTGAATCGGAAAGTGATTGCTGTTTTTTTAGTAGTCTTGCATCTTTTCTTCTTTCTCTATCAACCCTTTTTAGCTCCTCATGTTTCGCCTTATTTTCCCTCTGTTTTTTTCTCCAGGCTTGTACCTTTAGCCTCGTCTTCTCCCTTGTAGCTTTAATCTTCTGTTCATCTTCTTCTGGCTTATCTTTGCTTCCTAAAAGCAAACAACTTCATTCTCATTTTTGTTCCTCTATGTATACGGATGAAATTTAGACTTTACAAAACATACTTGTAATGAGTACGCAATATGCTTTCATACATAAGCAAACTGGAATAACCTGTAGATTCTTAAAGAAAAGTATCTGATTGAAAAAGAAATAGCATAAAACCTGATGATTATTCAATGTTCTAGCATTTACAATGATTGCACACTTTCCTTAATAATGTAAACAACAGTCGGGTCAATTCACATGTCTAGTAGTGTCTGTAACCATTTGACAATATCAGCAATGTATCCAATACTAAGTCTGAGCTCATTGAATTCTCATAATATTTCTGTTTGAATTTACTAGTCTAATGATATGGAATGCAAAAATACTCAGTTTCAATTGCATATTGTAAGAAATCACTGAAAATGTTGCCTGTTATCAGAAATCTAGATGAAAGAAACTATAAATATACCAAAATATTACAAATTGCAGACAGACAATATGTCAAAATTTAGCCTTACACATCAATACTGTAATAGGAAACATAATTTGGCTTCATTTTTTTAAAAAAAAAACAGGGATAAAGTCATAGACAGTATAAAAAGGGGATATTGGTTACAGACACTACAATTTAAGAGTGTGGTTTACCAATTCAATACAAACTTACCAGAGTTGTTCCCAGAGGTTTGCTTTTGTCGTCTTCCCATGTCTTAGGGATGTACCATGGTAAAGAACAGAAAAAGTAATTAGGCAGCTTCTT
Source organism: Margaritifera margaritifera (assembly GCA_029931535.1). Lineage (NCBI taxonomy): Eukaryota > Metazoa > Mollusca > Bivalvia > Unionida > Margaritiferidae > Margaritifera > Margaritifera margaritifera. Next base: position 546,224 of record JAQPZY010001423.1, on the reverse strand, counting down.
CTAGGATAAGAAATTCAGGTTACATTGTCTTGTAGTAAATTACTCAAACAGACAGTGCTGCAAGAATGATGCAATATTCAATCAAGAGAGTTATTGCATCACTTTTTTGCTCTTGGCTGCAGAGGTAAATAGATGATGCAACATTACATCACATAAGATGGAACTTTCTATTGAGAAAAACAATGTTTTAATGACAAGTAGAACAATACTTTTATCTTTCATTTTTATACCTGTTTGTGTAGTGTCTGTAACTTTTTTTATTGAGTTGCTGTTTTTTAATGGTACAATACAGCACCACCAATTTTGGCCAACTTGGACATCACATGGATACACATGAGCCTTTGTAGGATTTATACTTTTCCATAATGAAACAACAAAATTATTGCCATATAAACTTGTAAAGGTTACAGACACTACAAAATTTAGAACTGGAAAGTTTGACAAAGAACAAGCTCTCAATCGAATATCTTGGCTAGCCATGTGATTTGAATGGTTTTACTACTTATTATAATATAAAGTCGAGTTCTAGATGTCAATAAAAGTTATAATGAATGTTATTTTGTACAAAATGTTGGCATATAACAACAGATTAGTGTTTGAATTTCAGTGTTGAAACAAAACTTCTACTGACGGTATTTTGCTTATAAAATCCATAATATTTTACCGATTTCTTTAATTCAAGAAGCAATATTTGCAGGATAGAATTCCGCATAAAACCAGACCAATAAATGCATAATTTCAGTATGATATTTAGAGAATTCTCTATTTTATATTCAAGCTTTTTTCGAGTGAGACTACATAACGCTCAAAAATGGCCATTTTTAGAGCTTGTTTCCATGCATATCTCAACAATGGGTTACACTAACCTCTTGAAATTTTCAGGAAAGTAAGAGAGGTATATGCCAGGCTTACCAATCTTTAAAATTGGTTCATATCTTGTTTAATTTTTCTATTTCATGCATATAACATGAAAATTCCTTTATCAGCACCAATACCGTGTTTTAGCCGAGACTGAAAAATTATGTATCAGGGTTGATCAAATCCCATAGCCCATGTCCCGGACTATTAATTTAGAAGTTGGGCAAGTAAAAGTTTCCAAGTAGATAGTCGGGGACAAGTACTTTTTGCCTCTTTTACAAAAAGTTGGGCAAGTACTTATTTTCATGCCATAATCACTTTATCTACCATTATCTGGCCATTCATGATTATACCCCTCTCCATGTATTTATTTACATCCTGTATCACACCTGCCAGAGGTCATTGATAACTTGATGCATGTGCACACGTTTTATTACCACTTGACTGCATATTGGGCTTAGGAACCAAAATTATTGGCCAATCAAAACACATGAAACAAAACAAAACCGGTATGATTAATTAGCAGCCTTTTAAATGACTTCATTGTACTGAGTAAAGTAAATCCTCAAAAATGACTCACCATTTGATTTCAAACCAGCGAGTCAGTCAAATTAAATTAATGAAAGGCACTTCACCAACATTTGTGTCAGTTTTCTTTATGAACTTATTAAATGGCAGTGATGATTCTTTAATTTTAATTTATTTTACAGAGGATTAACCTCCACGTCAGATTTTGTGTATGAAGCAAAACAATTACGCTAATTAGGAGCTGTCTTTGTTTATATTTAAAGGACAAAATGTATGTTATGATCGTTAGACGTAAATGGCTAACAGGCTGAACATGTCTTTAATTCAAAATTGATCAATCGTTATGATCGCTTTAGAAGCAGTTGTCAAGCAAGGTGATATTTACTATGTGGATAAAAAGAGCTTACTAAATTATTTTCTCAATATGAAAGATTCAAAGAACGAAAATTCATGTGAAAGTGGAGGGGTAAATTATAAGACTGCCACTGAGTGTGAGATAACTATTTCTCCAAAGAGACATAAGTCAGACTCTGTTGCCACAAAAATTGTCAAATATGATACTACTAAGAGACAGAGAAATTTTCAGCCGCATTGGTTTGATCCTGAATTCATTGACTCAGAAGGAAAAATGTTTTGCAGTTATTGCAAACAATATCCCAAACTGGCACAGGTTGGAAATTCAACCAGTGTATTTGTCAATGGAACTGACAAATTCAGGATTGAACCAATCAATTCTCACGACAATTCCGGACCTCACAAGACCTGTGCAGAACTGTATATGCATGACACTAGCCAGCATGTGCAGAAAATCCCTGAGGTTATAGTTGCTAACACTACACTAGGAAAGGCCCTTTCAGACTAAATGTGACTGAAATGAAAAAGAAAAAAAATGAAAGCTCTCTTTAACACAGGCTACAATCTTGCTCGTTATGAAAAACCATTTTTTGATATGGAAATTATGTGTGCAGTCCAGGAGAAGATTGCTGTTGAACTTGGTGATAATAATAATAACAGATTCAGGGTGAGAGATTTTGTTCTATCATTCGATGAAGTCTTAAGAGAAGAAGTTAGGGAAAGTTGGAATTCCAGTCAATTCCTTTCTATTCTTGGTGAGCAAAAAAAAAAAAGCGCATTTAAGATACATGGACAGTGGAAAACTGAAAACCTCTGATATAACAAAATGTATAATATCAACCAATGTTTTTGAAAAATTAAATTATTTTAAGAAATAAATATGTACATTATTATGTTTCTTCTTTTTATGGATTAAAATGCATACATCTCATCCAATCTTGACAAGCATTAAAATTTTGGGACAAGTGCAAAGGTCAGTGGGACAAGTGAATTTTCTGAAACCACAAATTTGCTCAGACCTGATACTGTATGCTTAATTAGATTTTGCACTCTATCTGTTCACATATAGTCAATTTGGTAGGGTATACAACTGTCATGAACAATAGAACTCCTTCCCATTTAATGTATTTGCTAGTCTAAAATTTAATGTCTGGACCAAATTTATCCTACTACCTACCTAGTTACAAGAGAACAACCTTGTCAAATACTGCATACAGAAAAATCAAATGGAATGGGATACCTGAAGTGTGTTGGGTTAAGTAGCACATTTCTTTTGTTAAGTTAATGGTTTGAGGTACATCATGTCATCATTTTTAGCTCTACTGGTCATAGACCAGAAGAGCTTATGGGATGGTATGTTGTCTGTCATTCATCAGTTAGTACAAATTTGTTATCCCCATTCCTCCTAAACTTCTTGGAGGATTGCCATGAAACTTTACACACACATTCATCCCATGGTCTAGTTGGTCCTAAATGAAAATGGTGCTGCTTGCATGTCGTCCATCCATCTGTTAGCATAAGTTTGTTATCAATACACCTCCTAAACTACTTGGAGGATTGCCATGAAAATGTACACACACATATCATCCCATGGTTTAGTTGGTCCTAAATGAAAATGGTGCTGCCTCCCTATCGAATATGGATGGCCATATCAACATGGGGTTTTCACTGAAAGACTTCTTATGATGTCTAGTTGGTGCTGAATGAAAATGGTGCCGATCTGACGTCCAATATGGCCACCTCAGCAGGCATCTTAAAAATCTTGTTATTGCTGCTTGTCCAGAATGGAAAGTCATATTGACATGGGGTTTTCACCAGAAGACTTCTTATGATGTCTAGTTGGTCCTGAATGAAAATGGTGCCAATCTGCTGTCCAATATGGCCACCACAGCAAACATCTTTAAAATCTTGTAGTGGCTACTCCTCTTGAACAAAAATTCATATTGCCATGGGGTTTTCACCAGAAGACTTCTTATGGTGTCTGGTTGGTCCTAAATGAAAATGGTGCCACTCGCACATCCAATATGGCTGTCACTGATGCCCAGACATGCAATATGGCCACCACAGTGGCCGTCATGAAAATCTTCTCCAGTATGAATAATAATATCAGCATGGGGTTTTCACTAAAAGACTTCTTATGATGTCTAGTTGGTTATAAATGAAAATGGTGCTAATCTGACCTCCAATATGGCTACCATAATGGCCATATGTAAAATCTTATTATTGCTACTTCTTCAGGATGTCTGGTCACATCAACATTGTGTTTTCACCAGTTAGTCTTAAATAGAAATGGTACGCATCTGATATCCAATATGGCCACCATGACAACCATCTTTTCGAAATGGAAAGTCATATCGTCATGGGGTTTCACCAGAAGACTTCTTATAATGTCTTGTTGGTTTTAAATTAAAATGGTGCTGCTCTGAGATCCAGTATGGCCACCTTGGTGGCAATCATGAAAATCTTGTTATAGCTACTCCTCTTAAATGGAAAGTCATTTTGACATGGGGTTTTGATCACATGAGTTCTTATGGAGCAGTGTTGCACATAGGATCCCAAGGGCAGGGGACACTGTGTCCCCCATCCTCAAAATTTAGGGGACACAACATTTTAGAGGGACAAAGGAAAATAACAGTACACAATGCACTAATAGTGCTGTAAAAATGAGATCATCTTGTTTGCTTCAACAGTTTTGCCACCTTAACTTTGTTATCTGCACTGTTCTATCATGTTTTCCTTGGACACATACATTATTGCAGTAAAAGTTGTATCATGTGCTAAAGTAACTCATGAAAACATTAACATGTTTGAATATCTGGTTAACATCAAATGAGCTCCACCATGGAATTTTCAATTCTGGATCTTGCTCTCATTTAACTTTAGTGTACACTCATTATCTACCAGCATTTATTATTATAATTACCTATGTTTTCTGAATTACTTTTATTTCCAAACTTACAAATCATAATTAAATGACAAATTATATATTTACATGAATTTAATCTCTTTTGTCATTATTTCAACCTCAGAATAAATTAAATCGTTAACCTAAAAAAAGTGTTACCCTAACGGCCATCAAATACTCAGTCGACTACCATAAACCTTGAATGTTTTCATTGCCAGATACATTGTTTTAAGACAGATATTCATTGCCATCTTACAGTTTGTATCACCTTTCACGACTTTGGTAGCCAACATAGACATGGATGTACATCTACTAATGAAAAGTAGTAGGCAAATTTTGATGTTCTTTCTGACGAAAAAGCACACCCAAGGGGTGCACAGGGTCAAGATTTGTGGGTCATAGGACGAAAAATTACAGGAAACCAGTGAGCCCATGTTCAATATGTAACACAGTGGAGTCTAGTTGGTCTGAAATGAAAATGATTCAAATTGACCCTCAAAATGGCCACCATGGTGGCAATCTTGTAAATATTGTTATCTCTACTCCTCTTAAGTGGATGGTTATATCAACATGGGATTTTCAGAAATAGACTTTTTATGATACCTAAAAAAACAATGCCTGGACTTCCATTTAAACAGAGATGTTGATCCCTACCTGATGTAGAGTATGTAATTCGTGTATCCAATAAAGTTTTCTATCTTTCCGTTTAATGTTGCTGCTAGAGAGCTCTGAATCAGATAGGATGATTTCTAATATCTGATACTGAACACAGTCATTGTTGTGGTCAGGTAGGTTAAAGTGGTTAGAAACCAGGGTCTCTTTATGGCAGATATCCTTAAAGTATTCTTTTATTCTCAATTGGAATTTCCTTTTGGTCTCACCGACATATTGTTTGGCACAAGTATGGCCGGTGAGTACGTAAAATAACATTACGTATAGCACAATGACCTCTTAACTAGGAAGTGTATTTGAGGTTTGTAAAGGTGCTTCTACAGATTTTCGATTTATCCATTTTCATGCAAAAGGCGCAGTTAACAGTCTTACAATCTAGTACTTTGTTTACCCATGATATACCTGTAAAACCAGGGTGTTTACATGAAAACTTAGCTCTTATTAAATTATTGCTTAATTTAAAGCCACTTCTCTATGCAGAAATGAGAGGATTTTCGAACATGTCTTGCAAAGTCAGGTTGATAATTGGCCAGAGAGATCAGATTGCACATTTGGAGAAAATTATTATCTTTGTCATATGTAAAAATTGCTGGTATCAAATGTTCATCTATATAATGCACATCACAAGTACAGAGCTGAATTCACAACCAGTAACATGATGGCTCTGACATGTGTGAAATTTGTGCCAATTATTTCAACACTGCGCTGTGTGGACACGTCTTTTATATTTGATTGGGCCATCAATGATTTTTTGTGTGCCATTGAGCCGTTTTGGTGCAGAAACCCAGCTGAGATTGAACTCTGAGAAATTAAGTTAGGAATGCTTGTTAACAGTTCTGTATCTAAATAAATTTGAATATGTTAGTGAGGTCACCATAAACCTCACTAACATATGGTATGCATGGTTAAGTATTAATATTGAACTGTCCAGAATTATGTGTGTGTGTCTTTAATCTTAAATGTTGAATTTAACTCTTACAGCTCTTGATGGATCATGTTCAAACTTTGTAGACTTTAAGATTATAACCGACAGATATGCATATTTGATCACTGTGTTTTGATCTGATGAATTTGTACAGAGTTATGCCTCCTTTCATTAAAGTTGTTATAAGCAGGGGCATTCCAACCCTATGGTCACAGTTCTGTTTTTGTTACTTGTGGTCTACATTCATGCACTAGTTTCAATGTTTGATGGATATGTATGAAATTCTGTTTTGTACATATGGATCACATTGTATTCCTTATTTGTATGGAAGGTTCCTGTGTGTTTTCCTCTGTTGACAAGTGCCAAATTAATCTTCATTTATAGCCTCTCACTTGTCATTTACTATCAGTATTAGGTAACCTGCGATAATGTTTGCAGTACAAGGTACCACTGTGTGTTAACCTCTGACTATGAAGTTGATTTATTGCATGTTGCATGATGTCCTGGCAGAGAGATGTCTTTATCAGTAGCCCTAACTGGTCAAGAAAAAGTAGATCCTAATTATTTGGTAACAAGTTCTCAGTCTCCATCATTATCGCCACATTTTTTTTTATTGATATCAGGGATATTGTGGTACTTTTTGGCCAGTTGTCTATCTGTTAATCCAGCAGATCCACATTACATCTCCTAAACTGCTGGGTGTAAATTCATGAAATTGTGTAGTTATGTTATGTTGCCACTGTGGTAACCATCTTCTGTCCCTGGGGTCCTTGTGAAGGTGCCAATGGTCAAGTGAACACAAGTTTCAATTACAGTTACATTTTCAATTAAGACTTAATAAAACATTGCAATCAAAGCAGGAAGATGCATCATACATATTCCAGACTTTTGCATTTTGACCCCTAGGTCACTGGCGGATAGGCGTTGAGTTGGGGAAGGGGTCTTTTGGAGTAGGCAATCATAGTGTTGAGATTTGTGATGGCAGGCCATTACATTTGTTATAGTTTGTCTTACACTCCGCAGTTTTGTGTTGGACTTGAAAGATTAACAAGTTGCATATTTGGTCTTAAGTTTTAAAAAAAAATCATGTTATTTGTTGTGGTGTCTCTCAAGTTGCAGCTCACGATTTGTTGTCACTTTTTTCTTGTGGATTCAAATGTAGAATAAAAAATACCTACCAAAAGCATATCACAGTGACCAGATTTATATACTCCATGGATTCTGTTAGTATGATTACTTTCATTAATTGTGGAGCATCATTTGTCTGACACTGTTCCTTGTGCGGTCATTAAAATTGATATTAAACATGATTTGTTTTCAGTCTGAAAATGAACATTTGTAAAAATTATATGTAACTCACAGTGATTTACTTTTCTCACCAGTGGTCAGCTAGGATTTTCATAGTATTTCATGGAATTCATGCTACCTGCCAAAATGTACACGATGGCAACTTATACTGTAATTGTAGAATTGCTATAAGCTCTATTTTAGTGTAGCTTATGGTTTTATGCCCCCTTTCTATCTGGTGCTATTTCTAGACCATGGTTCATTACTATGTTTTCTGGAACCATGCCATGCTTGATTTGCTTAACTAAATTGATCCCCACATCTTATATATGTATTATATGATTATCTTGTCTAAAATTATAAAACAGGAAAAAGATATGAGTAATCCTCCAGATGGATATATTGATAAATATTTACATTGATGTTGGCCATTTGAATTAATCAGTGAGCCATTCAGGGGCACCTGCCTTAGAAGACTAGACCTTTATATACCTGAATGCTTGTGACAGCAATACATGCATTACTCTAGCCTAATTGCCTAAATACTTGGATTATACTTGGGAGTATATACACGCCTCCACTTAATTGTAGGAGACAGTAAAATACAATGAGTGACATCATCAAAGATAAAGCATGAATTTGTGTGGATAAAATTAAGTAAATGAAGTCATAATCAAAAAGTGTGCCAGATTAATGAGTCCTACTCCAAGAAGGAATATTATTTATTCAGGCAGCTCATGAGACTTAAGACATGCTACTCACTTGTCCTTTATTTGTGATGTGACTAAACATAACACAATACAGAAAATGATCGGTTTTGAAGGATATAGAAGAAAATGACCAGTCTTTAAAGAAACATTGTCATTTAATACTAATTGAACTAGAGACTGTATAATAATAGACCGTGCGAATGAGACTTCATTCAGGAAAAGATGTTGGTAAGAATGTTGAAGTAGTTTCTATCAGTAGGTAATTTTCTTTTGACTTTTGTTTTATTACTATTTTGCAATAATGCTAATTAGATTAAATCTACATAGCTCTAGATAAGAATTTAACAAATTCACTATTTCACTTCCTGGTGTAGAACTAATTGAATTTTTGAAACAAACATTGAGTGGTATTTTGTGAACAATGTAAAACAAACTTATGATATAAGACTTAGTTTTAATCATGAAGAGATTAATTCTGCCTCCTATAATGCATCAAACTGCTTAGTGATCCAGATTTATTCAGGCTGTGTTTGATTATATGGCTTTTTGTAAGTGAGTGCTTTCACAATTATCAAGTACTGTCATTTCATACATGAATGGAACATTCAAAATTTGTCCTGAGAGTGTAGTTTACATTGCGGAATTTGAATGCATTTGCAAAATGTCTTTATGCATTTTTGAATTTGTTTCGCTAAAATACGCAAATTTGTTGCCTATCGAGAGCTCTGGATTTATTTACATGTACTTATATGAAATTATCTAAGTCTCTAAATCAGTCAGCTGTTTTACCTTTAATGAAAACTCAAAGGTGAAATAAATGAAAAAGGTTGTTAGATGGGAGTAAAAAGGTTGTGTAAGATTGGAGTAAAACGGTTGTGTAAGATGGGGTTTAAAAGGTTGTGTAAGATGGGAGTATAAAGGTTGTGTAAGATGGGAGTAAAAAGGTTGTGTAAGATGGGAGTAAAAAGGTTGTGTGAGATTGGAGTAAAAAGGTTGTGTAAGATGGGAGTAAAAAGGTTGTGTAAGATGGGGTTTAAAAGGTTGTGTAAGATGGGAGTAAAAAGGTTGTGTAAGATTGGAGTAAAAAGGTTGTGTAAGATGGGGTTTAAAAGGTTGTGTAAGATGGGAGTAAAAAGGTTGTGTTAGATGGGAGTAAAAAGGTTGTGTAAGATGGGAGTAAAAAGGTGTAAGATGGGGTTTAAAAGGTTGTGTAAGATGGGAGTAAAAAGGTTGTGTAAGATGGGAGTAAAAAGGTTGTGTAGGGAGTAAACAGGTTGTGTAAGATGGGGGTAAAAAGGTTTTTCTGTTTCCTTTCATTTTGTTTAATACACCACATTGCATAAATTCATTTTAGAAATATCTTAATTTGAGACTCTTGAACTTAAATGTTTACAGCTGCCTAATTATTAGTCATCCTGATATTTGTCATTATGGTAGTTTTGTTGCTCTTTCATCTTCACTACATCTTTAAAGACAAATTCAATCATGAAACTGAAACTAAAGAAGACTTGATATATCGTGCATTTTGGCGTATTAAAGCTGGAAGAAAATAATATGCAAATAATTGCCCACCATTAGGTTGGAATTGAGGTATACATACACTGTACATAGGCTGCATTTGTAAGTCTGTCTCTATATTTGCTAGGGGGGTGTTTTTCCTGTTATATCAGTATATTGTGGTACAGATCCAGCTGGTATACATACCATGGTTCTTTGCCAATGAACATGTTTTTAGCTCCATTGGTCATAGACCAGAAGAGCTTTCCCAGATGGTCTGTTAGCACAAGTTTGTTATTGCTACTCCTTCTAAACTCTTTGGAGGATTGCCTTGAAACTTTACACACACATTCATCTCATGGTCTAGTTGGTCCTAAATGAAAATGGTGCTGCTTGGACATCCAGTATGGCTGCCACAGTGGCAATCTTGAAAATCTTGTTATTACTTCAACTGAATGGATGGTCATATCAGCATGGGGTTTTCACTAAAAGACTTCTTATGACATCTAATTGGTCCAAAATTAAAATTGTGCCAATTTAATATTCATCATGGCTGCCATGGCAACCATCTTGAAATATTGTTATAGCTACTTCTCCTGAATGGATGGTCATATCCACATGGAGTTTTCATTAAAAGACTTCTTATGGTTGGTCCTAAATAAAAATGGTGCTGATCTGACATCGATTATGGCTGCCACAACAGCCATCTTGAAAATCTTGTTATCGCTACTCCTCCTGAGTGGATGGTTGTACATGTATCAACATGGGGTTTTCATTAAAAGACTTCTTATGATGTCTAGTTGGTCCTAAATGAAAATGGTACCAATCTGAAGTCTAATATGGCTGCCACAGTGGCAATCTTCAAAATCTTGTTATTGCTACTCCTACATGGATGGTCATATCAGCATGGGGTTTTCACTGAAAGACTTCTTATGATGTCTAGCTGGTCCTAAATAAAATTTTGCTGATCTGACATCCAATATGTCTGCCATGGCAGCCATCTTAAAAATCTTGTTATCACATCTCTACTTGAACAGAAAGTCATATTGATGTGGGGTTTTCACCAGAAGACTTCTTATCATGTCCTGTTGGTCTTAAGTGAAAATGGTGCCGATCTGACAATCAATATGGCCAACACAGTAGCCATTTTGAAAATCTTGTTATTGCTACTCCTCCTGAATGGAATGTTATATCTTGAAAATATTGCTATCTCTACTCCTCTCCAAATGGATGGCTATATCAACATGGGGTTTTCACCAGTAGACTTCTTATGGTACCTAGTTGGTCCTAAATGAAAATGGTGCCAGTTGTACATCCAATATGGCTGCCACAATGACTGTCTTAAAAGTCGTGTTGTCACTACTCCCCCTGAATAGATGATCATTATGACATGGGGTTTTCACCAAGTCCTAAATGAAAATGTTGCCAGTCATACATCCAGTATAGCTGCCAGGACGACTTTTCTTAAAAGTCTTGTTGTCACTACTCCCTCTGAATGGATGATCATTATGATATGGAGTTTTCACAGAAAGACTTCTAATGATGTCAACTTTGTCCTAAACAAAAATGGTGCCAAGCTGACATCCAATATGTGTACTACAGCAGCTAATTTGAAAATCTTGTTATTGCTGAAGAATATCAGAGATGGTTTCAACACTTGACAGTTAAAAGGAAGAAATTTATCTTGTCTTGAATTCCTGGAAATTCTTTTCACCCAGTAGAGCATCATTGTGGTATTTTTATAGTATACATATCAAATTTTTACCTCAGCCTTCATTTGTTTAATTTTGAGTTTGTGTCCCTTTTAATGTCTTTTGTTCTAAAACCCACAAAGATATGCCTGCCAAAAAATGGTTTACTGAACTTTATCTCTCGCTTGTTGTATAGCAATGACCCAAAATGACAGACAGAAGATGCAAATTAAACAGGAGTCTGTCTCTTGTAGCTCAGGTGTGCCCATATGTAAGGATGTCTCCCAATCATTGTTCACTTAACGAGATTTCAAAGAAATGAAACTTGTATGAAACTTTGACTTCTTTTACACTCTATGATATTATTTTCCACTTTCTTCAGATTTTCCTAATATATCGCAATGTAAAAATTTTGGTGATACCCAACCCTAATATTTGTCAACAGATTGTCTATGAAAAACATTTATATCATGTGTTCTTTTGCAACACTAAATTAGAATCAAAGCTCGAGTCCATGATATAACTTATAATTGAGGTAGTCTCTGTATGACTCACATTTATATTGTGGTAGTCTCACTTTGACACATTTAAATTGGGCTAGTCTCACTTTGACATGTATTTAAATTGGGGTAGTCTCACTTTGACATGTATTTAAATTGGGGTAGTCTCACTTTGACATGCATTTAAATGGGACCAATCTCACTTTGACACACACTGAAGTTGGGATAGTCCTGTTTTGACACATTTTAATTGGGCTAGTCTCACTTTTACATGCATTTTAATTGGGCTTCATGTATCTTCGATACATTTAATTTAGGGCCATCTCACTTTGGCACATTTATATTGGGCTTTTCTCACTTTGGTACACATTTAAATTGGGCTGGTCTCACTTTTACATGCATTTAAATTAGGATAGTCATTCTTTGACACATTTAAATTTTGCTAGTCTCACTCTGACACATTTAAATTGGGCTTGTCTTACTTTGACATCCATTTAAATTGGGGTAGTTTTACTTTGACACACATTTTAGCATCTGGACTTTTCCAAATTTTTTGTTGTTTCAATTCAGTTTTCTTTCTATTATGGAGATTTTCCCATACCTTGCTTGCTCATATTCTAATAATTTTGAATTACCAGTAGATTTGTTTATTTATTAGTCATTTGGCCTGATGCAGCTTATACTGTGTTTACCTATTAGTCAATTAGTCTGATTCAGCTAATACTTGGGTACCTATTAGTCAATTGGCCTGATTCAGCTTATACTTGGGTACCTATTAGTCATTTGGTCTGATTCAGCTAATACTTAGGTACCAATTAGTCAATTGGCCTGATTCAGCTTATACTTACCTCATTCACAACTTTGAGGTCAATCCAACAGATTATACCTTGAATGTATGTGGAGAGTTCCCATTTGGATCACTTTGGCTATTTATGAAACAAGGATTGACAGAGAAGTTACGACTGATCAAACTGTTTTTTTAATATGTAACATCTCGTTCAATACTACAGTCAGTTAAAATGCAGAAATAGCCAAGGTGGTCCTGATGAATTGGATTTCTTTTTTGTGGAGAAATTTCCTGCGAACAAAATGTATGATTTTTCTGTAAATTACTGAACCAACATACATGCGAGGCATAATTTTGTCCTGAAGAAATAGCCGAGGTAGCTCCAAATGATACTTACCTATTACTCAGTTGGCTTGATTCAGCTTGTACTTACCTATAAGTCAATTGGCCTGATTTAGCTTATACTTGCCTATTAGTCGGTTGGCCTCATCCAGCTCTTACAGTACTTAACTATTAGTCAATTGGCCTGATCAGTTGGCCTTATTCAGCTTATACTTACCTGTTGCATCTGTTAAAAATATGGCTATTTGCAACAGCAGCAGCTGCTGTTAGGGGATGCTGGAAAGCATCTCATTGAAAGCAGAGTTAATCTGAACAAGAGGCAATTCAGTTGGAAAGAGGACAACAAGTTAAAAGATAAACATGTTAAAATTCTGTCCAATGTATATAAAATAAAAGATAAAGATACAAAATAAAAATCCTTAACATATAGGGTCACAATTTGTTATATAAGCCATACACCCTCATAAAGTTCCTTAATTCCTTAATTGAGTTTACATACAATTTTTTTTATTAAAAACCAGTCTTGCAGGGTGGAAGTTAATACACTTGACAAGAAAGTGTTCAATCTTATCATGCAAAACGGCTCTTCTTCTAATATCTGTCATTTCCATGAGTCATTTTTCATTATTTAAAAATAATGAGCTAGTGGCCTATTCCTCTTGCTCTTTCTAAATATATTGTATTCATGAATATTATCTCATACTGTTCCAGCTGTTGCCATGTAAAGCATAAATTCTGACCACTTACAGGTACACTGTACCAGAAACAGGTATTTTAGGTAATAGGGTCTTGCACTTTTTTGGCATTGAGGGCTTTAAGTCCCTCCATGTCAATGCATTGTGTCCACTCTCTTTTACCAAATATAGTTTGTAGAACTAGTAATAGTAACAAACTTTATTGTTTTACTAAAATTGCCCACAAAGTTTAGATCCACTATCCTTTCTGGTCAGGTTTTAAATGTAAAGGGAGGCAACTCAGATTTGGGTAAATAATTAGCCCGATAGTAGTTACTTCTATGTGATATTGTTCCACTGATGGTAATATTTTAAACAATAGTTGAAAATACTTTTAAAAGTAAATCACCACAATAATTCTTCAAATAATATTTCATTTATTAATATACACTGTACATTCTTTAGTGACATAAGATGACCACAATTTGTGGTATTTCGGGAGTTATGTTCTTCTGTCTGATCTTAGGTAAATTGGGATCGCTTAAAGCCTACAAGCAATCAGTATTCCACTGATGGTAGTACTGTATATACTTGCATAAAAGCTGATACCAACTGCAAACTGCATAGACCCAGATCTGCCGTTGCATAATGCGCTGGCAGATTTGGGTCTATGGAGTTTGTAAGGACTGATCAATAGAACAAACAACGTAGACCCTGATCTGCTGGTGCATTATGTGACGGCATATCAGGGTCTATGTTGTTTGCATTTTGACCCGGTTTTTACGTGAGTACCGGTATATATGGTACTTGAAACCATAGTAGAAAATTCTTTTAAAAGGAAATCACAATAATTCCTCAAATAATATTCATTTATTAATATACATTCTCTAGTTACACATAAGAAGACCATGAATTGCAGTATCTCAGGAGTTGTGTTCTTCCATCCGATATTATGTTAATTGGGATAAATTGAACCCTACAAGCTATTATACTTTGTATAAGAAAGTTCTGGACTGTAATTCTTCATACACTTTTGCTTCTGCAAGCATGAGTGGGCATATGTACTTGATGCACAACCAAATGGAGTGTTAGAATAAAGAAACACAACTTTTAGAAATGATTATCCTAAACCTGTTTGAAGAAAATGTAGGGACATTGTGATCCTACCAAGTTACAAAATGTGTGGACATTGTGAACCTACTAAGTTACAAGTGCATTACTGTGTGCATAATGTTGTAGTGTCCTTTTCTGCATTTGTTTGAGTGTTTGCATTACACTGTATGTCCTGAAATTCCTGCTTCACCATTTTAAGACTTGAAACTTTTAGGTATTTTGAGGAGTCACTAAAAACGTACATAAGCAATTAAGCATTGTATCATTGTATACATAAGTACTTTAGCATTGTGTCCACTCCCAGGGGTTAGGGCTAGCAGGGCAAGGGATGGGATGGGGGAAGTGGTAATGAGCACTGCTGCACATTGCTGCAGATTTCTAGTTGGCATAGTGGTTTAAAATTGAGAATGGTGCTGGGGGACATGGGCCAGAGTTGAGAAGATGCAAATTAAACAGGAGACTATCTCATGTTGTTTGGATTTGTTCAGCTATGATGGGATGATGTTGGCAAATGTGGGCAGTCAAGTTCATTGTCCCACCTGTGAGCTTCACCTACTGATTACATTCCCCCAAAATGGTAAGGTTACTGATTAATTATTCATCTTTTGGGGAGAATTTCAGCAAAAAATACTCCCATATGAGTGATTTTGTCCTTTTATTTACCACTAGTCCATTCAAGACTTAAGGTTCCACATGCGAAAATTTGGGTTGTTGTTATCCAACAGGTGGGATAAAATGTGCAGTTGAAATATTTTCTCGGTGGACACATCTTTAGAGACAAAACAGTTAAATGAAAGAAATGAAAGCGGAAGTAAAAAGTTTGTTTTGTATGCTATTTATAGAAATACTTCAAAATATGGTTCATTGGCAATGCACTGTGGTACACATACTCGCAGGATCTGTAATTATATTCATGGTTTATAGTAACCCATTATTTGTTCTTTTGCAACTTGATCAGAATCAAAGCTTTGTCCCAGATAGTCTCACTTTGGTTCCCATTTATTTTGGGGTGGGGTACCATGAAAATTGTTACTCCACAAAAAGTAATTTCAGAGTAGTCTTTGTAAATATTGACTACCATATTGTTGTCATTTTTCAGAGCTCAAGATATGCATTATATTTGTTTATTTTATGTAGACAAATTGACTAAAACCCTTAAAGAAATTTTAAAATGGATTCTGGTTCGATTTTCTTATGTTCTGTGAGCTGCAGTAGCTCAGCTGGCAGGGAGTTGGACTTGTAATACAAGGGTCGCAAGTTCGATACCTGCCCAGGCTAGTGCTGATCGACTGCCTTGGTGTGTTATTGGGAAAAGCACTTAACTCCCATTTCCTCATCATGATATGGCAAGTAATGTGCTCAAAGTGCCATTAAAACCAACTAACTCTGTACAGGTTTAAAATTGTAGTACTTGATCACTGAGAAAACTCAACAAAATAGACCTATATAATTAATCACACTCTTAATTAGTTATGGTTACTAGCCATTTGATGCATTCAGGATTAACATATTGATGATTAATAATCAGTCTGGTAGCATAAGTTTGTACTTTTTTGTGTAAATATCCCATTGAATTTTAAAAAGTGCATTTATTTCTCAATGAGGGAGTGAGTTGCCCACATTTATTAATTTCTTATAAAGAGCTCTGATTTTGTCATACACTTTTTATTCATTGTTTTGTTTGGTTACTTATAATTATAGATACAAATATTAATTATAATATTTATTAGGACCTACAATTTGCCAATTTTTTATAATAAAATAGCTCTCTGTATGAAAAATTAGAGGACAAAAATGAATTATGATTTCCATGGAGTGATAGTGTATGAAAAATGACAATACAGTGCAATGTTTTATACATTAAATCGACAGTACCTGGGCAGCATGTATAGTAACTATTGTATATACTCGTGTAAAAGTCAGGGCTAACTGCCAACAACAAATCGCGCAGGCAGATCAGGGTCTGTGTTGTTTGTTCTACTGATTAGTGCTAACAAACTGCATAGACCCAGATCTGGTGCATTATGCAATGGCAGATCTGGTGTGTGCAGTTTGCGTTAGATCTGACTTGTAAGTGAGTATATATGGTAGTATGGGATGTGGTTCACATGGACACTGTCAATGTGGGCAGGTCAACACATGTAACTAGGTTCAGGATATTGTTCACAGGGACTCTGCCAAAGTGAGCAAATCACCACAATTTAAGTGTTTTTCTTCCTATACAAGTGATATATTTACAAGCAGGAATAGAATTCATTATCAGTTTCATAATTCAGTAGCATTTGTAACAATGCCAGTGAATTGCACTTATTCAAAACAGAAACACAAGCTTTAGATAAGTTAAGATTATACAGTGCAGTGTTTCCTTGTATTATATCTTGCATTTAATGAAACAGAATAGCTGCACACACATCTTTTATCTTCTCCAATAACCAAAGAAGCTAAAACAATTTTGTGAGATATCCAAATTGTTCCTGAAATTAGGGTAAGTTGAATTTCTTCTGCATTGAGGGAAGTTTAATGTCTTCTACATTGCCTTCCAGATTGAATGCAGTTCTGTAGATTTTTAGTATCACTGGAAGAATGTGACAATTTCATAAGTCATAGAGTTGCTAGGTACTTTACTCAGGTCAGCAGCAATTTCTTTTTTCCATTTTTTAATTTATCCTATTTGTATTTCATACATTTTTTGTGAATTCTAGATTGGTGTAACAAAACACTAATGATATTTGGAATTACAAGAATGACATTTCATATAGAGTTTTGTTAGAAGCATGATGATGCTGTACATTTTGTTGTGGTGGTTTTTGTTTTAAAAAAATTGCTGTAGGTAGCATGGATACCTCATTATTTGCACATTTGCTTTCCAGAGTGTGAGTGGAGATGCACTATGGAGAGGGAAGGGGTGAATGACCCCATATCAAAGCTTTTCAACAACTTTGTCAATGCCAGTACATGTAAAAATATCCTCTCTTCATTCAATGCCTTATGTGATGCTGCCAGCCTGAAACATACAGACCACCGATATTTTTACCGCCGTCTTAAGAGCCGGATCAACTCCTGGCAGGCTGAGTCACTCTGGGTGAAGCTTGACAAGCGTGCTTCTCATAAAGAGTACCGCAAACAAGAGTCATGTGCTAATACTAGGGTAAGGCTGCAATTTAGCTTTTTTGTTTTTACTTATTTTTTGTTTGTGTCAGTTTTCTCATAGTGACTTAAAATTTGAGCTGTACAAAGTTTGGTATACTTGCACACCGTGCATCAGCATTTGAGGATTATTGCGGTTAAATGAAATCCAATGTACTGTAATCACTGAGTTTAAGACACAAAATCATTGTCTGCTTTCTATGCAGTTGGACTTGTTCCGAAATTGCAGGTAGTAGAAATAAGCAGTTTTAAATATGGATCATGTGAGAAATCAGAGCAGTCATTTACCTGCCCATTTAATTTTAAATTGCCATAAATATTCTAATAATTACCCACACAGATTTTGTTTAAAACTTGTGTTTTGCAGTTGAAGCAATAAGATATATTTTTTTTGTTTATGTTTACCTGTTCTATTTTTTGGTTGTTGGCTATCTTGACACTAGTTGACCAAAGATTGGTTCCAGATAATCATGATATTATGTTCATGCAGCAGATGCTGGCCCTATATATTTTTCAGGGTTCAAACCACGCAGTAGCAATTAGCAACTTTTTTTCTGTTTTATGGTTTTGCAACTTCTGGGTTCCCACAGGTCAAGAAAAGTCAGGGAATTTTCAGTTTTCAGGAAGGTCAGGGAAAAGTGATTTGATTTTATGATAAGTTTGGGAAAATAAAATTGTATTCATAAGTCCTCTTTTATGGAATTTTGATATGGACAAGCATGGGGGGGGGGGGGGGAAATGTCTTGTGTAATGTCCATGGCTAGGGCTGCTTTCTCATCCATAATTCAAATTTGAAACATTCAGGATGGGATTATCACAGGACATTGCTTTCATCCTAACAAAACTTTCCTAAAATGTATTAAAGTGTGGGTGGTCTTATCATGAAGTATCGGCTTAACATTGGGGAAATATGGTCAATTCAGGTGGTGTGTGTGTGTCTGTGTTTGACATTGAAATGAGTGGTCAGGGAAAATATGCTACCAAGAATTTTGAAAAGAAAGAACATCTAGTGAAACTTTTACTTCTTGGTAAGTAATTGTGTTGCTGGATTAAAATGTAGGCAGCAAATTTACTACCTACTGCTACCATACATACTCCCTTAAAAGTCGAGTCCAACTGCAAACAACATACTGAATAGTCCTTACAAACTGCATAGACCCAGATCTGCCGGCACATTATGCGACGGCAGATCTGGGTCTATGCAGTTTGCAGTTTGTATCGATTTATACGCGAGTATAACCGGTAGTTTTTGAAATTTTTAATGGATATATACTTGCTTACAACTGCAAACAACATAGACCCTGCTCTGCCTTCGCATAATGTGCTAGCAGATCAGGCTCTATGTTGTTTGTTATACTAATTACTCCATACAAACTGCATAGACCCAGATTTGACAGCGATGGCAGATCTGGGTCTATGCAGTTTGCAGTTGTAAGCAAGTATACATGGAACATATTTAATTTGAGTCACATTAACATCGTTTGAGGCATAATAATTGTATGATGCACCATACTGTATATTGTAACCTTAAGTATATTAAGTTTATAAATTTGTTTTTCGTTAGAATGCAAATAGCAAACTGTCAGTAGCAGCTTATTCATTTGAACATGGCCCAGTCTCATGAAAAGATGACCTTTCATTATTCCAATTTAAACAAAAATACTGCAAAATAAATCTCGGACTCGATTTGTGAAAGTATTAAAAAAGTCTTGGTTTAAAGTGGCCTTACACCTGAAACATGAGTGTTTTGATTTAAAATCCTTTCTGAGTCCTGTTTGTCTTTACTTAAAGAATGTAAATATGACCAAATTAGTCATTGAAATTAAATATGACCAAATTAGTACACTTGTATCACAATACTCTGATGATAGAAAAAAATTGTCAGATTTAAAATCCAAGAGAAAATCCAAGGGAAATGCATTTCAGCTTGTTTTGTTGCAGGTTTTGGTTATTGGCGGTGGACCATGTGGGTTGAGAACAGCTATCGAGGTGGCACTACTGGGTGGCAAGGCAGTTGTCCTAGAGAAGCGAGACAGATTTTCACGAAATAATGTTCTTCACTTGTGGCCATTTCTGATCACAGACCTAAGAAATCTTGGTGCTAAAAAATTTTTTGGTAAATTCTGTGCTGGATCCGTTGATCATATTAGTAAGTATTCAAGTACAATTTAATAGTTTTAATATTTACTGTATTTATCTGATGACAAGTCCATGGTTAATGATCAAAAACGGTCGTGTGAAAGAAAATGATGACGTCAGTGAAAAGTATACGGTATGTTGGGAGATCTTTAGTGGTTTATGACTTATGGTAATTTGGCTGTGCAGGCTTTCTCTTGCAGAGAAACCAGTACGATCTCAATAATTGTGTCATACTGAAATAAATTCACTCACCAGCATACCATTTTCTTGATATATTTGATATATTTGATAAGAAGAATCAATGAGTTTTAGCTTGTGTAAATGTTATGAATATATAAGTACTCATTCAGCTATTATTTTATGGCCATTTGGTGACGGGGTACTATTTCCCATACTACTCTATGTAATTACCCTTGCTTGGGGATTAATATTCAACTACCATATATATTCGCGTATAAACTGATACCAACTGCAAACTGCATAGACACAGATATGTCGGCACATAATGCGCCGGCTGATCTGTGTCTATGCAGCTTGTAAGGACTCAGTAAAACAAACAACATGGACCCTGATCTGCCGGCACATTATGCGACAGCAGATCAGGGTCTATGTTGTTTGCATTCGGACCGGAGTTATATGCAAGTATATACGGAAAGAATAGCACAAGAAAATGTACAGCAACCTATAGATTTTTAAGTGATTTTAGATTGCACGAATCCTTTTTAAAAAAAGGAAAATACTCTAACATTTTACAAGCGATTTTCAAAGAAATAAAATATATGACAGAGGGCTAATTTAAAATGGAAACCCTCCAGATAGATAGATAGCTGGTTACTATAAACATTTAAAAAGAGAGATTCATATGGTTGAATTAAATTGATGATGAAAAGTGTCACCATTGATTCCTAATGGATATAAGTAACTTGAAGGAGTACCATATATACTTGCTTGTAAGTCAAGTCCAACTGCAAACTGCACAGATCCAGATCTACCATAGCATAATGCTCTCACAGATCTGGATCTATGCAGTTTGTTAGGAGTAATTAGTAGAACAAACAACAAAGAACCTGATCTGCCCGCACGATTTGTTGTTGGCAGTTAGCCCTGACTTTTACGCGAGTATATACAATAGTTACTGTACATGCTGCCCAGGTACTGTAGATTTAATGTATAAATATAGCATTGGCAGATCAGGGTCTATGTTGTTTGCAGTTAGACTCAACTTATAAGTGAGTATAGATGGTAATAATAAATTAATACATAAATTGTGTGCTCATTTTTATGTGTGGGGTACCAATTTTCACAGATTTTGTGGTTTCTACAAACATTGAATTGAAACACTCTGTGAACAATGATGCATCTGTTGAGACAGTAGGGCCCCTCATTCCTAATCTGTGATATTATTAACCAAGAAAAATGTCAGTTTTAGCTCTACTGGTCATAGACCAGAAGAACTTATGGGATAGTCTGTTGTTCGTCGTCCATTGTCTGTCCGTCTGTTAGCACAAGTTTGTTATCGCTACTCCTCCCAAACTACATGGAGGATTCCCTTGAAACTTTACACACACATTCATCCCATGATCTAGTTGATCCTAAATGAAAATGGTGCTGATCTGATGTCCAGTATGGCTGCCATGGCAGCTATCTTGAAAATCTTGTTATTGCTATTCTTGAATGGATAGTCATATCATCATGGGGTTTTCACTAAAAGATTTCTTACAATGTCTAGTTGGTACTAAATGAAAATGGTACTGATATAATATCCAATATGGCAGCCATCTTACAAATCCAATTATCGCTACTCCTTCTGAATGGATGGTTGTATCAACATGGTTTTCACTGAAAGACTTTTTAGTTGGTCCTAAATAAAAATGGTGCTGATCTGACGTCCAGTATGGAGGCCACAGTGGCCATCTTGAAAATCTTGTTATTGCCACTCCTCTTGAATGGATGGTCGTATCAGCATGGGGTTTTCACTAAAAGACATCTTATAATGTCTAGCTGGTCCTAAATAAAAATGGTGCCATTCTGACATCCAATATAGCTGCCATGGCAGCCGTCTTAAAAATCTTGTTATTACAACTCTACTTGAACAGAAAGTCATATTGACATGGGATTTTCACCAGAGGACTTCTTATGATGTCCAGTTGGTCTTAAATGAAAATGGTGATAATCTGATGTCCAATGTGGCTGCCATAGCAGCCATCTTGAAAATCTTGTTACTGCTACTCCTCTTGAATGGAAAGTCATATCTTGAAAATATTGTTATCTCAACTCCTCCACAAATGGATGGCTATATTTAAAAAAAAAATTCTCACCAGTAGACCTCTTATGATACCTAGTTGGTCCTAAATGAAAATGGTGCCAGTAGTACATCCAATATGGCTGCCAGGATGACTATCTTAAAAATCTTGTTGTCACTACTCCCCCTGAATAGATGATCATTATGACATAGGGTTTTCACCAAACGACGTTTAATGATGTCTCTTTTGTCCTAAATAAAAATGGTACCAAGCTGACATCCAATATGTGCACCACAGCAGCTAATTTGAAAATCTTGTTATCGCTGAAGAATACCAGAGATGGTTTCAATACTTGACAGTTAAAAGGAAGCAATGGTCTTATCTTAAAATTCCTGGAAATTCTTTTTGCCCAGTAGAGCTTCAGTCCCTTCAAGGGTCTCTTGTTTTGTAAAACCGTGCAAATCAATACCCACAAAATAAATGAATTCCTAGTATACTGACTTTTGTGAAAAACATTGGAGTAACACAGGCTTTACCCTACCATGAACTTGTATTCCCAGTGGATATCCTGACTTGTGGAAAACACTAGAGTAATACAGTTTGCTATGATACCCTACCATGAACTTGTGTTCCCTTGGATATACTCTACGAGTAAAACAGTCTGGAATGATACCATACCATGAACTTGTGTTCCCAGTGCATATTCTGAATTTTGTGGAAAACATTGGAGTAATACATTCTGGTACCCTACCATGACCTTATGTTCCCAGAGGATATATTCTGGGAGTAATACAGTCTGGTATGATACCCTACCATGAACTTATGTTGCCAGTCGAAATACTGACTTTTGTGAAAAACAGTGGAGTAATACAGTCTGGTACCCTACCATGAACTTATGTTCCTGGTGGATATATATGCTTCATGTTATTTTTAGTTTTGATTTCACCCGCTTCTAATTTGTCACCATTGTTTTTCAGGTATACGACAATTGCAGTGCATTCTGCTAAAGGTTGCCTTGATATTGGGAGTAGAAGTTCATGTGAATGTGAGTTTTGTTGAACTTGTGCAACCCACTGGGGACCATGGTAAGCATGGTATGAAGAACCTTCATTATTATAGTATTTGCCACAATAAATTCTTTGTCTCACCTGTGAATGGCAAGATATAGATATCATTTTTCCAGTGACATCATCATCAACATTAAGATTTTGTGTCAGTGTTTCATGAAAGTCATATATCTTCTACATCAGTCGTTGTATTCAACTGAAATTTTGGAATAATAATAAATGTCTGAAGTTTGCATCTAGATATCCTTGTGTTTCTTGTATTGCCTGCAACAGCAGCATATTCAGTAGCGATTTTATAATGGACCTAAAGCTACATTGTGATATTGCCACTTGTTTACGATGTCATCATGATAAGACTCAAGTATTTAAGACCTTCATTTGACCTGTACTTGAATATGCATCTTCAACCTGGGCCCTACATACATATCAGGACATTAGCAATATTGAGCTAGTCTTGGAAAGAGCATGCAGATATGTGGTGAAGAATTATTGGCACACCAGCAGTGCAACATCCATGCTGAAATAGCTCGGATGAGAGACCCTGCAAACAAAATGGGATGAGAGACCCTGAAAACAAGATGGGATGAGATACCCTGTAAAACAAGATGGGATGATAGACCCTGCAAACAAGATGGGATGAGAGACCCTGCAAACAAGATGGGTTAAAGTCACATTTACTATGATGTATGAGATTCCAAGCCAAGAATCATGGCATGAAGCTCTTAATATTTGTTCAAATGATGCCAGTTCACCATCAAATATGGGCACTGTTACTAAAAAAAAAAAAAAATTTAAACAACTTGTTCTCAAAGACTGTGCATCAGCATTTGACCAGATATGATGAAAAGCATCATGGCTTGAAGGTTTTTAAAATTTCTCAAATGATCCCAAAATCCATCATAAAATATGACCATCACTACTAAATAAAGAAAAGCCATTAAATGTCTTCTTCTCGAAAACTTCTCAACCGAATCTGACCAAATTTGACAGCATCCTGGCTTAGATGGCCTTCAGTTTTATATATATGATGCTGATCCGCAATAAAATCTGGCCACCAGTGCTAAAAATAGAAAAACCTAAAACTGCTCTTTCTCAAGCACCGTTCAACAGAATTTTACCAAATTTTATCATCTAATATGACTGCTGTTACTAAAATAGAAAACCTTTTAATGATTTTTCAAAAACCATTGAACAGAATTATACCAAATTTGACAGAAAGGATCCTTGCATAAAGCCATTTAAATTTTGTTTTTACAAAAGATGCAAGTCGGCCATCAGATAAAGCTGCTTTTAGTCGAAATAGAAAAAACTTCAAATAACAGAAAAAAACCACTTGCAGAGTTTGTCTGAAACTAGACAGAAAACATTCTGGCTTAAGGGGCTTTCAGATTTGTACAAATGATGCTGAGCCACCATAAAATATGGCCACCATTACTAAAAATAGAAAAATCTTCAAATGAACCATTGCTAATAATAGAAAACCTTTTAATGACTTTCTCAAAAACTGCATAACAGAATTTGACCAAATTTTATTGAGTAGATTTTTTATCGGCATAAATTTTACATGTTTTAAGAGTTTTGAAAACAAAACAAGTGCATTTTTAGCTATAATATGTATTCTCTTCATACTATAATAAAACAGCAAGTTTTGAACGTGAATCAGATTCAGATTCTGATGGAAAATGTTACAATAATATGAGTCAGTATAATGTCAATTAAAAAGGAAGAGTTGTTTATCCTGTAGTTCAATGCAAAGATTTTTGTCATAAAATCCAATAGCATTTTTAATTTCCTTCACAAGATCACTGTCTGGTGACCACTAATCACATTCATTGTGATTATTAAGCTTCACACTTAACAGATTCTCAGTAGTTCTCTGGTCCAGATTTCCCCTTGAATCACTTTGTATTTTGTGAAGAATGGAGAATGTACTCTCTATATCAGCATTAGAATGTGGCATTGATAGGACAACCATGTTCAGCTTGGAAAGAAGTTTTAACTTCAGTTTTCCAGTTGCTGGGTTTGTAAGGTTGCTGACTGCTCTCCAATTCTCTTCCAGGCTATGTTCACCCCAAAGAGGAAGTTCCTGACTTGGACTTAGGATGTATTCCTGAGCTTCTTCCTCAAGGCCTTCTTACTCATCATGGCTCAGATCTAAAAATCTGCTAGCAAGTTTCACCACTGTGAATAAAAAAAAAATAAAGATTGATTTAGACTTGAAATAAACAATAAAAAATACATATTTAAGCTTTTATGAATAATTTATCCCAACTTTCAAATTAATTATCTTGTAATATATTTTTAACTGATATATTTTATCTAAGACTTGAACTTAATTTATGTGCATGAAAACTTCAGATAGTTTATGAAATACAAAAGATGCATACCTTTGAAACACATAATGCAAACTCAGGACCTTCGCAAATCACCTGCACACGCTTAAACTTTGATATCCATGCATTGTTAAACTTGTAATATTTCTTAGCCAGTGGTGTTTTAGCATTGGCAGAAAGCACACATTTCAGCATTTTGACATGAATTGAACAAAAAATGTAAGAGCTGTCATTAAATATTTCTCTTAAAAGATCTTGAACAATACAATAACAATTAAACAAGACACAAATCAAAATACTTAATCTGGTGTGTCTACTGAAATAATTTTGTATGGTCTGTCTCTCCATTTTATCTCTATGCCGCCAGAGGTCGGCTGATTTTCATCAAAGGCTCAGAAGACATCATAGACCACCTCTGATCCCTTTATTACTTATAACACGTCAAAAAATATCCCACATTTGGCCTTAAACTCCCCAGATTACAACAATAAGGTAATCATTTAATAGCTTGCTGTGTACACGTGTTAGCTGTTCCTGAACAATTCATATCCTTTTACTTCGCCACACATCATCACACTGGTCATTGTACTGGTGAAACATGTCTGGTCCCCAGTAGACTGGTTCTGACTGGTTTCTCTAATATGTTGATAGAACACGTAAAAATACAATGCTTGGGTTTTTTTCTTCAATTTTTAAAAAATTAATTCAATTTTCAAAAGCGGTAGATTTTTTACTATGAAATGGTATGTGTGGTAGACCGCCTTTAAAATTGTATTTTTGGCCTACTGCCGGTAGAATCATATGTATGCTAAAGAGAGAACGACCTTTAAATGACTTGTTTGCAAATATTGCTTGAAAGAATTTAGCCCAATTTTTAAAGCAAAAAAAAAGCATTCTTGCATGAAGGGCTTTGCTTTAAGTTTGTACAAATAATGCTGATCTGCTATCGAATATGGCAGCCATCACTAAAAATAGAAAACCCTTAAATGTTTTGTTTAAAGAAAATGTTGTACAGGAATGGACAAAATTTAACAGAAGGCATCGTGGCATTAAGAGCTTTCAATTACTTACAAATGATGCCAATTTGCCATCAGATATGGTCACCATTATGAAAAAGGAAAACCTTTAAACAGCAGCTTCTCAAAAACTGCTCAACGGATATAACCAAATTTGACGGAACACATCCTTTCCTAAAGGGCTTTAAAGTTTGTACAAATGATGCTGATATACAACGAGATATGGCAGTTGTTACTATAAATAGAAAACACTTAAACACTTTTTTCTTGAAGACTGAACAGAATTGGACCAAATTTGACAGAAAACTCCATGGCATGAAGGGCTTTCAAATTTGTACAAGTGATGTTAATCCACTATTAAATATGGCTGCCATTACAATAGATGAAAAACATTTGAACAACTTTTTTTTAAAAAAAACTCTTGACAGAATTTGACATAATTTGACAGAAATCATCATAGCATATAAAAATCTTTCAGTATTGGTCAAATAATGCTTATGTACTGTCAGATATGGTGAAAGATTTAAAAAAAAAAAAAGAAGCCTTGAAACATTTGTTTTCCTAAAATATTGGATCAACAGCATTGAAAGACATTTTTACAAAATGCATCCTACTGACTCAGACTTCTTGACCAACTGCTTGCATTTGGCTATTAGTCAGATGTCTGCCAGTTAGGCAATCGCAGGCCCACTAGGGTACCTCATTTGCATATATTTCCTAAACTTCATGATAGATTCTCATCATATTTGGCATGCATTATTAAATTCATTCTTCTACATGTTAATTTGCCCCATTATCCTTGGGATTCAGGTCTTAGTCAGAAGATTTTGGTTAACATTTTTTGCTTATATTTCCTAAACTCCATGATTGATTCTCATTATATGGCATGAATCATAATGCGTCTAAGACACTATGACATGTTCATTCGCACCTGTGACCTTGGAGTCATTTTTGCCCCATTGACAATGAGTTCAAGGTCACAGTAATAGGAAATTTTTTGTAAAGGTTTTGGTTACAGTTATTTCATTGCTTATATTTCCTCAACCCCTTGATGGATTTTCTTCATAGTTTGGAGGAATCATTTTGAAGCTAAGACAGTTTATTCTTTGACATGCTCACTTGCCTCTTTGACTTTGGGGTCAAGGTCAAAATCATAGAAATTTTGTGGTAATGTTTTGGTTAAAGTTTTTTCATGTGCTTATATTTTCTAAACCTCCAATGGATGCTGTTCATACTTGGAATGAATTATTATGTAGCTAAAACAATTCATACTGCAACATGCTTGCTCAACCTTTTGACCTTAGGGTTAAGGTCACACTTTTTATAGCAATATTTCATTCATGGGCTTGATGTGCAGGCCCAGCTTTATTGTGTTATTTGATGTTTTCTTTGTCTTACCAAACAAATGTCAAAATTTTGAAATTGTTCCAGAGATATATTTTACATCTGATGAAATGCATTGTGTAACATACATTCGTATTCTGAATTTTATATTGTTTTTACAAAGTGCATCTGTTGACAATGTTTTTAACAGGGTATGGATGGCGATGTCTTACTGAACCAAAGGACCATGTTGTATCAGAGTATGAGTTTGATGTGCTTATTGGAGCAGATGGCAAGAGAAATACCTTGGAAGGTTAGTTTTAAGACAAAAAATGTCCCCAGCATTAGATCTCTTGTTAATTGTCCCCCACTGAATTTGGTCTATCTTTCAGTTTGTCCATCCATCTGTCCATCACACTTTAATTTGTGCACAATGACTCCCTTGATTATCATTGGAATTTAACCAGATTTGGTATGCAGCTAGATATTGATGAGACCTTGGTTTAGTTTGATCATCAGCCTTCTGTGTCATCATTTAGCTGAGTTCTAGACCCTAATTTTCAGACCCTGTCACTTTTTTTCCCACAGAATAAATTCCTTGATTATAATTTGATTTTAACTTAATTTGGTGTGCAGCTTCATATTGGGGAGACCGTGACTGAGTTTGATTGCCATTATTATGCGTCATTTAGTGGAGTTATAGCCCCACCCACTTTCACTTTTGTACAATAACTCCCTTAATATTGATTGCATTTCAGCCAAGTTTGGTATGCAGATTGATTTTCTTGCCTAATACCTTGTCTGTGTTCGATTGTATGCTTTCTGCATATTTTTAGTGGAGTTATAGCCCTTGATTGTTAGACCCTCCAAATTTGTTTCTTTACTGCACAATAACTCCTTTAATTATTATTGGATTAAAACCAAATGTTACATCCAGTTTGTTATTAAAAGAGGCCAATAAAATGCAGATTCCTTGAATTTTACTTGTTTTCAGTGTTTTGATAAGGATGAGTGCCACTCTTTACATAGCATACCCAGATTTATTTATAGGCAAGTTTTTAAAACCACCTGGTATGGCTTGTACAGGTGTAACATTGGACCTGTCTTTCAAAACAATCAGGCACGTAATTTACCAAAACAAGTATTTATTCATTGCTCATATCTTGTTTTTATAGAATTCTTCATAAAACATCAAGCAAAATGGACTGGGAAGAAGAAAAAAAAATTGATGCATGTGTGTCATGAGGAGATAGTTATTTAATCTGTACTGCCCTCTTTTGTTCATGAGAACTCCCTAGTTTTATTCAAAAGGATTCAGATGGATAGTGGTCATGATTTTTTTGACTTGCTCAATTTTGGAAGTTGTATTGTTGAAGCTTTCTATAATTTTATGAGATGTCTTTAGAAAGGAGTTATCAATGGATGATTTGAAATCTTCTGATTTCAAGGATTTTATTTGCTTGGTTTTTTTTTTTTAGATCAGAAGTTTGGTAAGCAGTATTCTTGTACACACTCAAATATAAATATTAGAGTTATAAATCCATTATTTTCTCTCTGCACTCTGTAGCCTCTTAACCTAACTTAAGTTTATAAGGTTTTGGCAAAAGTTTTTTCATTTGCTTATATTTTCTAAACTCCTAAATGAATTCATATCATACTTTGGATGAATGATTCTTTAAACAAAAAAGCTACTTCATTCCGCTTCACTCTTCATAGCTCATTTGATCTTGGAATTATGGTCACAGTCTAAGGAGATTTGCATTATGTTTTGATTTAAGTTTTTTTGTTGCTTATATTTCCTGAACCATTTAATGGATTCTCTTCACACTTGGGATGAATCACTATGAAGCAAAGACAATTCATTCAACACTTTTTGCTCATCCTTTTGACCTTATGGCCAAGGTCACAGTCATAGAAGATTTTTGTTCAGGTTTTAGTTAAAGTTTCATTTTGTTTATATTTCCTTCACCCATTCATGGATTCAGTCAGTACATGTGATGCTCATTATAGACAAAGATAAATTTTTCTGTGACACACTTACTAACCCTTTTGACCTTGAGATCAAGGTCAAAAGGTTAACAAAAATGCTTTGAGAGGGGTGGGTGGGTCAAAATACAGGCCCAGACCTTCTTGTTTTGCTCACACTTTAAATTATTAGACTAGTTACAGCTGGTTTTTAGCTCTACTGGTGATATACCCAAAGAGCTTATGGGATGGTCTGTTGTCCGTCCGTCATCTATTGGTTAGCACAAGTTTGTTATCACTACTACTAAACTACTTGGAGGATTGCCATGAAGCTTTACACACACTTTTTTCCCATTGTCTACTTGGTCTTAAATGAAAATGGTGCCTCTCCCACATCCAATATGGCCACCACAGTGGACATCTTGAAAATCTTGTTATTGCTACTCCTACTGAATGGATGGTCATATAAACGTGGGGTTTTCACTAAAAGAATTATTATGATGTCTAGTTGATTCTAAATGAAAAAATGGGGCCGATCTGATGTCCAGTATGGCTGTCACAGTGGCTATCTTGAAAATCTTGCTGTCACTACACTTCCTGAATGGAAAGTCATATTAACATGGCGTTATCACCAGAAGACTTCTTATGATGTCTGGTTAGTCCTAAATGAAAATGGTGCCAATCTGATTTCTAATATGGCTGTCACAGTGGACAGCTTGAAAATCCTATCACTATTTCTCCTGAATTAATGCTCATATCAGCATGGGGTTTTCACTAAAAGACTTCTTATAATGTTTTGTTGATCCGAAATTAAAATGGTGCTGATCTGACATCCAGTATGTGGCCATATTGAAAGTCTTGTTTTTGCTAGTCCTTTTTAATGGAAAGTCATGGGGTTTTCATCAGAAGAGTTCTTATGGTGTCTAGTTTGTCCTACTGTACAAGCATCGCGTTTTTGTGATTGTCCACTCAATCCGGTGGAGGTGGACAGAGGGGCAGGGGATTAAGTGCCCACTATGAGTAGTGGAAGTCAACTCAGTCTGGTAGATTTTCCCCCCAGTCTAGTGTAAATCCACTCAATCTAGTGGAAGTCTGTCACAGATTTTATTGCATACATAGTGGGTTTTATGGCACCCCTCACTGATTCTATTGTATTCGCTCCGCGAGTCTACAGACTAAACAAACAGATAGGAAAAATTCCGACACCATAAACCCGAACATGGCAGGTGTAAATTTCATACCTTTACTTGTGCAGTGATAACATTTCTTGTGGTATTTTTCAGTAGCCTGGCTGAGAATACACACAGACAAACGCATGTAATGTAGACAAAATATGAGGTTTTATGTTTCTTGGATATAATCCCACCCCCGTCCATGATGGAGCGTACGTAAGAAAAAATTGCTTAGCTACAACATACATCCCTGCTGATTGAATACATGTGTACCTGTTAACATATACAGAAGCAGAAATTTTCATACTGTTCTGCATTAAGCGGCAACTTCTATGTTTTTTCTAAATAAATGATATTTCATCAAATTGTTTTGTGTACTGGTTATTAATTTGTCATAGTTTCCTTTTAATTTCCATACTATCTCCAAGACCTACTTTGAAGAAATCATTGATAGCAGTAATACATATAAAACTCAAAAAGAGATTACAGATGAACACCATAATATTTATATAAAACATGTACAATCATGAACACTGGAACATTATGACATGTATGTCATAATTCTTTCCAAAGTATATGAAAAAGAAAAAGATACATGAGCTATACTACGAAAAGGTTCTTCTGTACTTTTACTGTTAAACTTTGAAAATAACATTGTTTATGAGAGAGTACAGCAATTGTTTTTAATGCACAGAATTGTGTACACTGTATTGACTGTTGTGCTCTATCAGTGGCCATTCATGTCATAAACAAAGTTATTTCAATGAGAATAAAAGTTACTTCCAGTCCTCACTTTTTCACGAATCTACATTCATCACCAGGCACTGGCTGAGGAGTGATCCTTACTTTGAAGCCAGCCGCTAAGCCTGTTGCTGTAGCTTCCTGCCTTTAGTCAACAACAGTCAGTCAGGACAGTTCATTTATGTCATCAGCCAATGTTCAATGTCGTGCTTCGATGTTTCAAAATGTACAGTAAATTAACTGTTGAATGAAAATATCACAAATCCACACACCTTACAACTAAAAAGAGGTTAGGTTGTGAAAAACAAATTCGGGCTGAGAAACGCATTTGATGTTAAGTTCTCATATTATCACGTAAAACTGGTCTCTGGCGTTATATGAAAAACTAAATATAATTATTTTTATTTTTCCCATTTAGAGACCTACCATTTAACTTAAATTTAGGAAAAAAAAGTGTAATGGCCTTGATGCACGTCTAAACTTCGTTCTCTTTTTCTAAAAATCAGAACAAGTGTATTTGTTTCAAGCTATATTCCATCCCCTTCATCTCACTTTCTCTCCCAGTCTACAACCCCCCACCCTATGCACTCTGTCGCATAATAAGCAAATAGAGTAGAAGTCTTAAATGACTTAAATTAGGACAGTTCCTAGCAGCTACTGGTCAGTGTCGTGCTTTGATCTTTCAAAATAAACACTATTGAATGAAAATGTTTCTGTTGTCATAAAATCAAATGCTTTAAAACTAAAAAGATATTAGTTTGTCAAAAACGAATTTAGACAGAGAAACGCACAGCCGTTAAGTTTTTATATTATTGCATAAAAGTGGTTTCAGGCAGTATAAAAAGCAAACTATATATAGTATTTTTATTTTCCCGATAAGGGACCAAGCATTTAAATGTAACAAGCTGGAATGGTCCTGATTCACATCTAAAATTATTAATATTTTATTTTCTAAATATGACAACAGTGCTTTTTTTTATTTTCCTATTATCTGTTGTTGAATCTGGTCATAATTAACCATGTACGAACTTAATGCTTTAGAAATTTAATACCAGTAGATTGAAAGTCTAATGAATGAGCATTACTGCAATAATCAAGGTGAACCTGACGATATTAACGACTACCTTAGAATTAATATGAACAGTTCAAATAAAAAGGAAATAATTGGGATTTACAACCTCTGAAGGCAAAACCTTTCCACCTCCAGGTTGGTGTAGTTAACAAAGTTCTACCAGGGATATTGGTTTAAAGTCGTCGTGAAAAATAAGAAGTCACATATATACAGCAATCAGTGCAATTAAAGATAGATTTTATAGGCTGAGCAAACACGTGGCTTGGCAATTTCGGGTGATGTACTAGGCATTATTGATAGATATGATGTGTTCAGCCTGTGTGCAATACTGTACAAGTTAAACAAGGGGAGAAAGAAGTATGAACAAGAAGAAATTCCACTTTGATGAAGCTAAACCATACCGAAGTACAAAACTGGAGGCAATTTTTATTGTACAGTAAATGCAGTTGTATCTACCGCAGTGCTGTTTAAGCGATTATAGGCATAATTTCAGTAATTTCACTTTGTTGGTTGAACTGCTAAAGCATCTGCTATAAATATGTATTTGAATCCATGTTCTTTGGCGACAAAATGTTTTATTTGTATTCACGTCAACTTCTTAAAAAGGATAATTGGGTCAGAATGTAACAAATTAGAAACTAAACTGATAAACAATATTTGCTTGACATTTGGGGACAGTTTGCAGTATTTATCATGTGGATTGAAAGAATGTACTGTTCCAAATAAATCATATCTGCATTAACTGAAAATAATACATACAAGTTTATCTCTTACAGAAAATATTTAAGTGATTACACTTTTTTTTATCGCTTTCACCTGCCCATTTGGTATTAAACTAATCAGATGACCAAACCAGCAATCCTAAGTATATTTTTTAAAGCTGTTGGTCATAGAATGCAGCATCACGTGCTTCGTAGAGTCTGAGTAAAAACAGTAGGTCTACGGTAAAAGTAAACATGTGTCTAGTTCCTGAGAAAATGTGTCGCATGGACATGTATATTTGAGTCACAAGTACTAAACAGGCTTGACTAGTAGAGGTTGTATATTGGATAGCGCCATGTATATTTCATTGTGTGGGAACATGTTAAGCAAACAATTTAAAAGTGACTGGGGAATGAAAAAATAAATCACAGCATTTCTCGCATTCTTTTACTTTAATAACAGAATGAAACCTGCTAATACATGTATTTACGTGTGATTTATTTTTCCTTTTGTTTGTTTAAAAACAGAATCTCTCTCTCTCTCATTAAAATTACTATAATTAAATTTTGTATAATTTGTGAAGCACCTAAATAGTCTCATGAGTCTTTGCTTGGAAAATAATCATTCATCTCTTGCAATGCACGTATGTGAATGTGTTTTAGTGGGCAAGTCTTTGAAAATGAAATGGCATTGTGTACAACTTAAAAGAGCATTCTGCACTGTGTACTGTAGCTGAGCCAACAGGTAAGTTCCATGTGAGGTAGTGGGCGTCCACTATTACATAATTATATTGCTGCGACTTTCAAATGGGCAATAAAACTTAATCCATCCCTACGAGCCATGATGTGGACAATCCACAACAACCACTATATCCGGTCCATGACGGACACAGCATGAAAAGGATTAAGGTCCACCGTGGGAACATGGATTTTCACAAAAATGTGATGCGTGTACTGTAAATGAAAATGACTAACCCTCAATATGACCACCATGGGGGCTATCTTGAAAATATTGTTATGTCTACTCCCAAATGGATGGCTATATGAACATGGGGTTTTCACCAATAGGTTTCTTATGTTACTTAGTTGGTCCTGATTAAAAATGGTGCCAGTCATACATCTGATATGGCTACCACAATGGCTGTCTTGAAAATCTTATTGTCACTACCCCCCTGAATGGATGATCATTATGACATAGGGTTTTCACAAAAACAAACCGTCTAATGATGTCTACCTTGTCCTAAATGTAAATGGTGCCAATCTGACATCCAATACATCCACCACATCATCTAATTTGAAAATCTTGTTATCGCTGAAGAATATAGGAGCTGGTTTCAACACTTGACAGTTAAAAGGAAGAAATGGTCTTATCTTGAATTCCTGGAAATTCTTTTTGCCCAGATAGTTAATGCTTAGAATATTTATGATATTTATGATTAAATAAAACTGTACAGTGACAAACTACATATTCTGTACAATTGGCAGCACATGACATAGAGACACAGTACAGATTAGTTGTTTTTTTTCCTCACTGTACTGGGTGCTGCAGTTAACCCTCTCCCCCCTGCCCTTTTTGGATCATTCAGGAGTCACTTCCCATGAGCATATCTGTCAGTTCAGGAAAGATGATGGTTAAGAAACTGATAAACCTAAGAAGTTCAGGGAACTTTGGTAAAAAAAACTTGAATATCTTGTCCATATTATTTTATTTCTAGAAGTGGGTTTCTGTGCCTTTCCAGTGCGAAAAACTGAATTTATTTCTGCCTGTTTTGTTGTTATGCTATTGTAATGAATCATAATGATTGCTCAGTACTTTAAATGCAAAGAAATTGTATTTGTCACACCAGCTTTGTTTTTAATCTGCTTTGAAAGATAAAGAAGAAGCAACTCGCTTATTACGTTTACAAAAAAACACAGCTTCAAACTCAAGTCTACATAAACTGCCTCATCTGAGCTAAGCACCCTTCGATATTGGTGATCAATATGTAAATCTAATGCAAAATGAATAAATAAATAATGCAAGAGGAAAAAGGCTGTGTTAATTAACAATTGTTTTTTCTTCAGTAACTTCATACAGAAGTTCAAGCCATATTCTTATTTATAGATTGAATTGATTATATGGCTGATGTGAGCTAATAATCAAAACCACATGCTCGCATAGTTGTGTCCCATATGTGCAACCAGGCAGCTAATATTGGGTATACGCATCTTCAAAAGATTGTAAATATTTTGTTTAATAAGTGCAATTAACAAATATGTCACCAACCAGCAAAAAGACCACAAAATAACAATGACAGAAAGGGCAAGAAAACAGTAGTAGTAGTAGCAGAAATGATAATAGATTGGAATGATATAATTTTCCTAATAAAAGACCACCTATTGATTTACATTGATATGTCATACGTAGAAGACCACCTATTGATTTACATTGATATGGCATACATAGAAGATCACCTATTGATTTACATTGATATGGCATACATAGAAGACCACCTATTGATTTACATTGATATGGCATACATAGAAGACCACCTATTGATTTACATTGATATGGCATACGTAGAAGACCACCTATTGATTTACATTGATATGGCATACATTGAAGAGCTTAATTGTGAGCCTTAGCATGCAAAAGATTTAATTATTGGATTAAGTTCATTTGAAATGAGCGCAGATGTAAGATTCTGTTGATAACATAACAAACACTATTGATTTTATCTGATAAAACCGCAGAATAGTGTAATGAAATGACTGTGAAATATACTTGGATGTCTCTATCATTATGTCTTTGCCTTACATGATGTCATGATATGTCGAGGGTGTTACTGTATATAGAAATTATAATATTGGTATATTAACCTTTATAACACAGTAGTCAATATATTAACCTAAAAATACACTACTCGTGTGATAAATTAACATGGCTATACAACTTGATAGAACCTTCTTTCAGCACATTTCTCTCTTTCTCTCTCTCCCCCCCCCCCCCCCCAAAGAAGTATATAGTAAAACCTATCTTGAAAGACCGCTGCTATGAGACCACCTGTCTTGTGAGACAACACCCCAGTTTCACTAAAGTTTAAAATTTTTGTTCTCAAATTGAGATTTTGCATTATCTTGCTTATGGTATTTCTGACAATACTGGGATTTTTGTGAGAGGTAGCTGTAATACAAGGGATGAAAAATTACTCTTTGACTATAAAATTGTTCACCTTTGAGTCCTTTTATTCTTGAAAAACAAGTTGAGGAATTTCTCTGATTTGAAGAAGTCCTCATTTTGTCCTCAGAGATAAAACAAGACTAATTTCAGGAAATGCAGGATATTATGACTGTATTTGAATTATTAATGCATGCTTAATGTTCAATGGAACACTTCTAATTCCAAATCAAGTAATAAGACAGATATTCAAAAATCTTAATCTGAGAATAAAATATAAAATGTTTAGTGAAACCAGGACCAAATTCTTAATGCACGGATTAATTAATTATATAGTGTTATGATCTGTCATGAGAGTCGGCCTGCCTTGAAGGACCAGATTTTCAATGCACAGATTTATTGATTATATAGTGGTATGGTCTGTCATGAGAGTCTAACTGCCTTGAGAGACCAGATTCTCAATGCACAGATTTATTGATTATATAGTGGTATGGTCTGTCATGAGAGTCTAACTGCCTTGAGAGACCATATTCTCAATGCACAGATTTATTGATTACATAGTGTTATGGTCTGTCATGAGAGTCTAACTGCCTTGAGAGACCATATTCTCAATGCACAGATTTATTGATTACATAGTGTTATGGTCTGTCATGAGAGTCTAACTGCCTTGAGAGACCAGATTCTCAATCCACAGATCTATTGATTATATAGTGTTATGGTCTGTCATGAGAGTCTAACTGCCTTGAGAGACCATATTCTCAATGCACAGATTTATTGATTATATAGTGTTATGGTCTGTCATGAGAGTCTAACTGCCTTGAGAGACCAGATTCTCAATGCACAGATTTATTGATTGTATAGTGTTATGGTCTGTCATGAGAGTCTAACTGCCTTGAGAGACCATATTCTCAATGCACAGATTTATTGATTACATAGTGTTATGGTCTGTCATGAGAGTCTAACTGCCTTGAGAGACCATATTCCAAATGCACAGATTTATTGATTATATAGTGTTATGGTCTGTCATGAGAGTCTAACTGCCTTGAGAGACCATATTCTCAATGCACAGATTTATTGATTACACTGGTCTACAGCCAAAATGCTTCCACAATAAATGTTGTCAAACTTTACTAATTCTGGGTCACTGAGAACGAAAATGATGCTTAAAATTGTTGATTGGCTTTAGTTTTAAAGATATTATACTGGGTCAGTATATACGACCCTTGACTTGGGAATGGCGGAGGATAAGTGAGTTATAAAGGGAAGGGATCTCAATTTAAACCAAAAATAACTAAAATACATCTTTGACTGGATCTATGAATAAATCTATGACTGGGTTTGGACAGTACTTGCTTTTTAGGCAAAACAATGAATAATGCAATCTGAAGCTGGTATTGCATCATACATGATATGAATTGCATCATGTTATTCCTAGAAGTCATGGATGATGCTCAGTTTAACTAAGCTTACATCACTCTGCTGAAGAAATTGCCCTATATCAGCTCTACAAATCATACAGTGTCGTGCTCTCTTATTTGTCGGTGTTTGATTTTGCAAAGGGACACATTTCTGTTTAGCCAAAGTGAGCAGAGATGCCTTGTACTAGTGTGAACAATGCAGATAACTTCTGCTATGTTTGTGGTGAAGTGACTTTTGCATCACAAAAGTGCAGTATAACCACTATGGTTAAGAAAGCCTATCACCTTTATTTTGGCTGCAAAATTGGAGATCAGGACAAGATGTGGGCCCCACACATATGCTGCAACACTTGTGCAACAAATCTTCGCCAGTGGTTGAACAGGAAAAGGAAATCTATGCCTTTTGCAGTGCCAATGATTTGGAGAGAGCCAGCAGATCATATCAGCAATTGTTACTTCTGTATGGTGCCTCCAGTTGGGAAAGGTGTGTCAAAGAAGAAAAAGTGGACTGTGCATTATCCAAACATTCCGTCAGCTATACGCCCAGTACCCCACGGAGAAGGACTGCCGGTTCCTCATGCACCAGAATCATTCTCACTTGAATCAGACGAGGAAGAGGAAGAGGATGAGGATGAAACTTCTAGTCCTGAACCATCAATGTCACATGACCCATATTTTCTCCCATCCTCCTCCTCTGAACCACACCTCATAACACAAGGTGAACTGAATGACCTTTTCAGGGATTTGGAACTACCCATGAGTAAGGCAGAGCTGTTGAGCTTCAGATTACACCAGTGGAATCTCCTGTCAGGTGATGTTAGAGTTTCCATGTTCTGTGACTGTCAAAAGGATCTTGTCCCATTCTTCTTCATGGAAGGTGATCTTGTAGCCTGCAACAACATTGATGGTGTGATGGCAGCCCTCAACATCGTTCATGATCCAGATGAGTGGAGACTGTTCATTGATTCATCGAAGATGAGTCTTAAAGCTGTTGTGCTGCATAATGGCAGTGTTTTGCCATCAATTCCAGTTGGTCATGCAGTCCATATGAAGGAAACCTATGAAAACATGAAACAACTTTTGAGGTGCATAAACTATGACCAACATCAGTGGCAGCTTTGTGGCGATTTCAAGGTTCTTGCTCTCTTGCTTGGTCTGCAGACTGGATATACAAAGTGATGCTGTTTTCTCTGTGAATGGGATAGTCGTGCGAGAGATTCCAACTACATCAAGAGAGATTGGCCACTCTGACAGTCATTGGAGCTTGGGATGAAAAGTGTTCAGCATCCACCACTTGTTGAATCAAGGAAGATTTTGTTACTACCCTTGCACATCAAGCTGGGTCTGATGAAGAACTTTGTCAAGGCCATGGACAAAACACAAGCAGCTTTCAAGTACCTCCGTGGAAAATTTCCAAGGTTATGTGAAACTAAGATAAAGGAAGGTGTCTTTGTTGGTCCTCAGATTCGTGAACTTCTTCGAGATGATGAATTTCACCGTGCACTGCATGGCAAGGAAAAGACAGCATGGAAAGCCTTCCAGTTAGTGGCAAAAAAAATTCTCGGAAACAACAAGGCAGACAACTACAGGGAGTTGGTGGAAAACCTCCTCAAGGCATACAAAAGTCTTGGTTGCAACATGTTACTAAAGATACATTTTTTGCACTCTCATCTAGATTTTTGTCCACCGAACTGCGGAGCAGTGAGCGACGAGCACAGCAAGCGATTTCACCAGGACATTGCAACAATGAAGAAACATTATCAGGGCAAATGGAGCCCATCAATGCTTGCAGACCGTTGCTGAACATTGACAAGAGATGCTCCATTTAATGAATACAAGAGACAAGCCAAGAAGCACCGATTAGACACTGAATAAGGACTAAACTATGTACTTATACATACATAATAGTTTTTTGACTTTTGTTTCAATATATTTTTTATTTATATAACCCTTTTGCTGTTTTTTAAAGTGTTACATAAACAGAACAGGTGAAATATTATCATGTAAAGCAACCATAAACACATGAAAAGACCTAGGTTTACAATTTATGATTGAAACTCTACTACGTACACAATATACATAGATGTAAAATGTAAAAACTTAAATATCTTGGAAACAGTAGCCAATCAGTTGTTTTAATTGTCATATTTGAATTCAGCACATCAAAATCCCTAATAAATAGCACATTTTATCTCTGAAGCAGACGACTTCAAAAAAATTGTTGGCCAGTGTTATCTAATGTTATGGTCTGTCATGAGAGTCAAACTGCCTTGAGAAACCAGATTCTCAGTGCACAGATTTATTGATCATCTAAT
Organism: Margaritifera margaritifera; assembly: GCA_029931535.1. NCBI lineage: Eukaryota > Metazoa > Mollusca > Bivalvia > Unionida > Margaritiferidae > Margaritifera > Margaritifera margaritifera. Next base: position 505,572 of record JAQPZY010001423.1, on the reverse strand, counting down.
GTTATGGTCTGTCATGAGAGTCAAACTGCCTAGAGAGACCAGATTCTCAATGCACAGATTTATTGATTATGTAATGTTATGGTCTGTCATGAGAGTCAGACTGCCTTGAGAAACCAGATTCTCAATGCACATATTTATTGATTATATAGTGTTGTAACCTGTGATGAGACCCAACTTGTCTTGAAAGGTTATAATTTTTTCAGCAGAAGATGTGGTCTTTCAAGACAGGCTCTGCTATATCAGATTCTTCTGGCCTTAAAATTTAAAGGCAGGATACTATCATGTTCCAAATTTTTGGGCATGGAACATTTGCTTCATTTTATCAAGTATCAAAATATATGTAAAAGAACGTTCTTTGTTAGAGACTAATATCAAGATGATGAAGATGATACTGTCCACAAGCCAACTTGTTGATCTAGTTCAAGTATGGGGGTGGGAACTTTTTTTTAAATATAGGAGGAATTTAATGAAGGACTAAAGGTAGGGCTTGAAAAGAAAATGTTTGATGTTCGCACAGTTTAATTTTCAGCATGATTTTTTAGAAATAATTGTGAATCTCACATTTGCACATCATGGAAGACCCTGTATTTGTGGTTTTTGATTCTTTCCATGTTCTTTTGACAGGTTTCACAAGGAAAGAGTTTCGAGGAAAGCTGGCTATTGCCATCACCGCCAACTTTATTAATTGTAATACTCAGCAAGAGGCACGTGTGGAGGAAATTTGTGGAGTGGCTTTTATTTTCAATCAGAAATTTTTCAAAGACTTGTATGAAAAGACTCGTATAGATCTGGAAAACATTGTCTATTACAAAGATGAGACTCATTATTTTGTTATGACAGCCAAAAAGACCAGCCTTCAGGACAAAGGTGTTCTTAAGAGGGTAAATTTGATTTAATTACTAGTCTGAATGTTGTGTATTGATCGATTGATTGATGGATGGATGGATGGATAGCTGGATCAATGTATATTAATGTTGGTTAGTTAATTTGTTTTTTAATACAAAGAAATGCGATGAAAACAATATTTTGTGTTAAAGATTGTGCTAGAAGATCTACCAAGTGTTAGATGATTTCCCTTCCACCCCTATCCCCACTGACATGAGGTAGATTTTTCCAATTTTTACCAGCTATTAATCATTAAAATTTTGTTTACAGTGTAGCAAAAAACATTTCCTAGACTTGAATATTGATGAAAATTTAACAGCATACATTTTCTTCTCTTAGCATTGTTTACTTTTGACTTTTTTTTCAAATCATAAGGACATGTCATGAGATAGTATCATTATTGTGTTTTATGTTCTCCTGTTTGAACTTACACATAACTTTTAGCTTGCCTCCATAAAGTAGAGGAAAACTGTTGTACTGCCTCCTCACATATAAAAGCATATACATATGTACAGTCTCACTGCATCTCAACCATTCCTTTTTCCTTGGTTTAGGTAACAGTTTGGAGTGGGTTTCATAGCACCTACTTGGTGGGGAGGAAGCTAAGGGGACTAACTTTGTAGGTACATGTACATTTACTTGGTGGGGAGGGAGCTAAGGGGACTAAATTTGTAGGTACATGTATATTATTTTTTTGTACATTCTTGGTTAAATTTTTGTGTTTAGTTCATCACAACATAGGTGTTTTGTACCCTGTACACCTCTCCTTCGATAACTCGCACACAATGGGGTCCAAAAACACAGACCACTGTGTAAGTGAGGGCACAAGTTACCAAGGGACCTCTGAAAATTTAAGAAGGGGATACTGTTGCGGCTGGACATCGACAATGGGAAGACAACGGTGGGGGTTGGGCTGTTAAATGGTTTAATACTTGTTTTATGTTTGCATTGGAAATAGTTGTCAATAGATGCTTTTTCTAATTATGTTGTTTGCTTTTCTGTATAAATTACCTTTATTTTCAAGACAACCAACCTTTGAAAGATCATTAAAAACATTACTCCAAGAGGTTTCGAGACACATCATGTGTACCTCCAAAAACATTGTGTATTATGTCACTGCCTTTTACATGTGAATGTGGATATATTCAAGTGTTATTGTTTATTCACAACAAAGCAAGATTTCCTTTTTTCAAAAACTAGGGACATTTAATTTGTGAAAGCAACAACAGTCAGTGTCGAAACTCAATTTAAAAAAAAAAAATGGATATATTAGTAAAATATTGATGCTGCGATTTCATTGCAAAATAATAGTGACATTTCTGCTCATCCTTCAGCAAACGTCAGAGTGCCAATTCGGGATTTTTAAGTTCACTACAAACTTTGAAACTAGTTTCTCTATCATGAACCGGATCTGTGAAACAAAGCTTTCATGCATCGAGTACTCCTTTCGCTTTGCTTCTTTTGCTATCATTTATCACATTTGTAAATTAGTCAGATAAATCACTGAGTAATGTTACATACTTTAATTATGTTACCTGCATGATAATATTTATAACAGTGTTGAACTGGTAAATTGAAATGAGTTGACCTGACACTATCGTGACCACATATTCATATGTGGGTAGGATTTTCATGCCTTTTAATTTTTTTAATAATATTATTCCACTCCCATTATTTTGATTAGATACAATAAAACGTAATTAACGTGATAATACAAATCAGGTCTATTTTTAATTGATTGTAACTATACAACAAACACTTCTGCAAATAGGAGATCAAAAGACAGTCAGCACTTAATTAGGTTCTCAGAAACACTCGTGGACATAGCTGTGACAGTAGATTGACACATTTGACATTTAAGATGATTACACTGAAACTGAATAAAAAGATAGAACTAAAACACGAATTTCACCAGTAGGCATTAGTGTCATTTTCATGGATTGAAATATTGCTGAATATTGTTATTACAGTGTATTGAGAATTGTTTTTTTTAAATAGAAAATATAAGATTTCTATTAAAAGTTGCAAATTTCATGATGTTGGATCCTCTTTCCGGGCACAAACTGCTGTTTTTGATGATAAAATGAGCAATATATCCAAGTTTCATTTCCTAGTTTTGTTTGTGATTTTCTTCACGTTCAACAAATAGGGGCCAATTCTTTTGGTATTTTATGGAGAGAAAAAAAATGGGATCCACGCTTGACTCCACGTTATTACCATATAGGTTTTTGCATGCTATTTACATACTATTCCATCTAGAATTTTGAATCTTGGTGAGTTGATGCATCTTAAAGAGTACTACACCCTCACACCGTCATAGTAAAGGTAGGTTATTATAGCCCATATTTTATGCTTCAATGACCTGGGTTAAATTTTGTGTTTGATGTTTATTTTTCAGGCATTGTTCATGCTATTAGCATGAAATTTATGATATGCATCTCTATAAGTACCATATACTTGCAACAAAAAAGAGGCTTATCATAATTTATATTTCATCTTTTAGTGGCTGCATTTAGCTCGTCACTGTATGAGTTTCTGGCATGCTATGCGCATACTATTGTAGATAGAATCATGAAACTCGGTGAGGGGATGCATCTTGATCAGTACAGTACTCTTATTACTCTGTGACCTTTATTTCATGCTTCAATTGACTGTGTTGAAATTTACACATGCAGTTGATTTCATGGGTGTTGTTCATGTTAGAATCATGAAACTTGACAATTGAGTTTATCTTTGTTAGCACTTCACCATACAACCAACGAAGGTCATTATGATGTACATTTTCTGTGTTGCTAACACAAGTTAAGTATTTGTGTTTAGCTCATGAACATGTAGATTTTTGCATGTTCTATACACCCAAGTCTACACAGATGACCCTTTCTGACCAGTGCAGTTGAAAGTAGGAATAAACATGTTTATTCAGTGCTAAACTTCCTGTATTAATGATTATAAATTTTATGTTGTGATAGGCTACCCTCTTTAGTTGTAAACTTCCCATATTAATGATTATAAATTTTATATTGTGATAGGCTACCTTCAACAGGTTAACTGTGTATTGTACATGTGAATGAGTAGATAGTAGAAGAGTGGACTGCATGCATTTCATGTTGCAGTGGGTAATCAAGGTAATTAGTGATGTATGAACCATGCTTTTAATAGTGGTCATACTGGCTGTCACTCCAAAGTTACTGAAAGCCTGTGACTTTCACCCAGTAAAATCTGGCTTCTAGGTGTGGACAATTATAATAGCTTCTGAAGCAGATTTTATTAATAGTTATTTGAAGAAACAAACAAATCTCTGGTCTTTGTCAATGCATTATAATGCTTCTAATTTTATATCATATAAAAGATTTTTTTTGTCTCTCCTCTCACTTGTGTAAACATTGTGAGATATGGAAGTCACTTTTCTGATGGTGGCAGATTCGGCAGAGGTGGCATCAACAATGTTAAATTTTGTGTTAAAGTTTTTGAAAGTCAAAACAGTAGTTATACTGACAGCATACAGATGCAGGTGAGACGGTGGGTTCTTTGGAACTTGTTATTGTTTTATGCCTTTTATACCCTATCACATTATTAAACATATAGATCAATACCTCTTTGGTCTGTTTTTATTTTCTGCACGATGATTAATGTTCCAATGGTTGCTGGAGACTTCTAAAGCTAATTGACTGTTTTATAGTTTTCAGACTTGAAGACACTTGCAACTATTAAACTTTGCTGTTAGAAAGAAATAGTATTGGTGCATAATTTCCCAAGTTTCCCAAAAATGTTAAAGATCTAACTTTGTAAGTAATGGAACTCTGTGTGTTACAGGATTATGCAGATACATCTAGATTACTGTGTTACAGGATTATGCAGATACATCTAGATTACTGTGTTACAGGATTATGCAGATACATCAAGATTACTGTCTATGGAAAATGTGAACCAAGAAGCCTTATTAGCCTATGCCAAAGAAGCAGCTGATTTTTCCACCAATCACCAGTTACCAAACTTAGATTATGCTGTCAACCATTATGGACAGGCTGATGTGGCCATGTTTGATTTCACCTCCATTTTTCATGCGGAAAATGCATCACGAGTTTTGGAGAGGAATGGCCACAAGCTTGTAATGTGCCTTGTTGGTGACAGTCTGTGTGAGGTAAAGATTTTACAGAAGATACGTCCTTTTAAGGACCAACAGAAATTTTCATGCATGAAGCTATGGGGTTTTTTTTGTGTGTGTGTGAAAAAAATTGCACTTCACATGTCACTAAGACATCTATTGATGATTACATTTTTGCTTGAAGTTGAATGCTACAAGTAATGTTTCTCATCAGGTGATCATTCAGTAATTTGAGTATGTCTTATGACTTAAGTACAAATAGTTGCTCATGTTTACTTCCAATGTGGACATTCGAAAAATAAAAATGAAGGTAGACTTTCTGACCTGAGGCCATAGATGTTATAACTCATTAAGATGATGAGGGGGATGAGGAACTTTAAGGTATTGGACCACTGATTATTTTGCCACTAATTATGTTACAGTTAGAGAACCAGTCTACTGGTGGGGGAAATAAAAAAAAGAGTACTAAATATTTTGAGATGCACCCATTGGCTACTAAATTGATTGAATTTTTTCCGTTATACATTTCATAAAATGAAATCTATGTACTTAACTATAGTTGACAACAAAATATTGATTTTTATTTTGATATCCTGTATTTAATTTCCTACTGACAAAATATCATATGGACTCATAGTGCAAGGCTACTAGGTGCAAACCAAGGAGTCCCCCTGTTTAGGAGCACAATGCTGAAATGAATGCTCCAAAACACCTGTATTTCAAGGCTGAAATTTTTTTCACTAATTCTAATGAATGTAAGCATGTGTGGTTTGTATGGCAACCTAATGCAGAAATTGTTTTTAGTTTTTAATATATTAACATTAAGTTCTTTGGGAAATTAATTAGTGGTCTGATCGTTATTGGGGTGGGGGTAGTGTGTGTATATATGACAACTATGGTCATTTCTGCATTCCTTTCAGTGTCATTAGTTGATTTATGAGAAATTACAATACAGTGGATCATTTCTAGAGTACTTTAGAGCAGACACAAGTAAAAATGCAAATAATTATGGAAAATAAGCCTCATAAAGCTTTACAGCTGTCCAGTAGCTACTATTATCTGGATCAGTTGTCACATTTGTTACATCCATGTGAGATGGAAGTTTAAATTCTAATTGACCCTCTATTGAGCATGATTTTGCATCACCAATATCCATTAGAACAGTTATATTTGCACTACAGGCACAGTTAACAACTTCCTGAGATGTAAGAAATTGACCATAGGGGCAGATTTTGGTTTTGGACACGACATTAATTGCCTTGTTATTTTGAGTTACATTTTCTACCTGAATGTAACAGCACTGAGTTGCAGGGTGGAATGGTGTTTTCCAAACTCCTAAATTCATTGCGCTATTGTACATATCACATTGAATGCAAATAATATTTTCTGTATCACCTCACAACAAATTCACTTTTCTTATTTCATCTCAGATCTTTGCCACATCTTTCATGTATGTGCTCTTATCACTGGACCTGACATGAAATTTATGGATTTAATACCTTGTTTGTCACATTGAATCTAAAATTTATTATGTCACATGGTGTTTTTAAATCAACTGATATCTAATCTAATCTACAACTCTCTGTGTCTAGGTATTATTTGGAGTGGATACGTTACCTCCCCAAGACCATCTGTCTAAACTTTAAAATAGTACAGGTATTTTGCATTTTTTAAATTACAATTTGGAACTGCGTGAAGAGCCCTGTTTCTCAGAATAAATGATCTTTTGTGCAATATCATTTCAGCAGTATTTTGGATGAATTTTTGTCTTATCATATTTATTTATTTATTTTGTTTAAAATTTTCAGTTTTTTTCCATTATGTTATTAGGTGCAGCCCAGGGAGTCCCCATGTTTAGGAGCACGATGCTGAAATAAATGCTTCGAAACTCCTGTATTTCAAGGCTGAAAAAATTTTGTCTAACTCTAATGAATGGAAGCATGTGTGGTTTGTATGCAAACCTAATGCAAAATGAAGAAAAAAATAAGTATATTAACATTAAGTTCTGTGGGAAATTAATTAGTGGTGTGAGCCCTTTAGGTAATCTTAGCAGCCGAGAAAGAATTTTAGTGGTTCCAAAATGTACTTGTTGCAGCATACATGTTCTGAAAAAAGTTTTTTTCTTAAACTGTGTTCAGCATTTATTAAATAATAACACCATGTTAATTCCAACATAGAACATTTCATTGATATATGTATATTTACTGCACACTTCAGATAAATAAATCATATGATTTGTGATCCAGTATCATAGACTTTGACCCTTGCAGCCCTTTTGGCCAACTGGATCAGGGTGTGCTCGAGGCTTTTTAGGGGCACTTGATGCAGCATGGATGATCAAACGGTGGGCATCAGGAAAGATGACAACCCTGGAAGTAATTGCAGAGAGAGAAAACATTTTTCAGTTTTTGACACAAACAACGCCAGAAAATCTCCACAAGAACCACTCCCAATACACTATTGATCCCAGCACCAGGTATGTTGTATGTAGAAAATAAGGGGTACAATTTTTTTGTAATTAGGGTTCTGCTTCATTGCTGGGATAATTTCCCAGAATGCTTTTTCATACCGCAGTGCCTTACTGCCATTTGCTGCATTGCTTTGGTTTGTGATACAGCATTAAAAAGCATTGCACCAATCCACTCAAAATCTCAACAGGTATTAATTACCCCATTAATGACAAACACTGCTCAACAGAATTTGACCAAATTTGACCGAAAGCATCCTGGCTTTGAGGGTTTTCAGTTTTGTACAAATAATGTCAATTCACCATAAAATATAGCCACTGTTGCACAAAGTAGAACAACATTTAAAAGACTTCTGAAAAACTGTTCAACAGAATTTGACTAAACTTTGCAGAAAGTATCCTGGCATAAAGGGCTTTCAGAGTTGTGCAAATGATTCTAATTCACCACTTAAAGTAGGAAGACATTCACATTGCTTTACCTAAAAAGAATTTGACTGACATTGACACAAAGCGTCTTGGCATAGGGATCTTTAAATATTGGACAAATGATACTAATGTGCTATCAAATAGGGATGAAGATACAAAAACTAAAGAAATCTTGAAACAATTGTTTCATAACATGTGCAATCAACAGCATTGAAAGAAATTTCTACAGAAAACATCCTAATGTCCTAATGACCCAGATTTCTTGGCCATCTACTCTGGCATTTGGCTATTAGGCAGATGTCAGCCAGATGAGTGATCGCAAGCAGGCCTATTATTGCATTTAGCTCAGTTTTTCATACACCATTGTATGTGCAGTCTTGAAACTTGATAGTTGTATTCATCTTGGAGGTGTCACTACCATGGGCACCAATAGGTCACTGTTACATTTTTTCATACTCGAGCAATCATGTAAAGTTGCACATTGAACTAAGTTTCTTTGGCACCTTTGCACAGTCATGAAACTTGGTTTGTGTATTTATCTTGAAGGGTATTACTCACCATATGCAAAAGTAGGTCACAGAGGCCTTCTTTCTATGCTCCATTTATTACATTAGGTTTTTGCAACTTTGCTCAGATCCTTATATATTGTTGTGTGTACAGTCATTAAATTTGATGGATGTATTTATATTTAGAGGGAGCCTTGGTAAATCTGTTTGTAGAGTGTTACAGTCATAATCCAGGGGTTGTGGGTTCCATACCCACCCAGGTTAGCGTGTGTTAGCTGCCCCTGTGTCCTTGGGAAAAGCACTTAGCTCCCATTTCCTTGGTGTGAGGCATAATATAGCCAGTAATGTGTTTAAAGTGCTATTAAAACCAACAAAAGCAAAAGGAAATTATATTGGGAATATTAATCGTCTCATTCACCTACAGTAAAGATCACAGTAATCTACTTTTAATGCTCCAGTGACTGTGCAAGGTTTTTGGATGACACCACAATGGAGCAAACAAGACTATGCTTTCTGTGGAATTATTATTAAAAGCTTTTAAAATTAAATGACAACCATCTTTAAAATATCTTTGAAATATCCATGGAATAGTGAAAAAATAGTTAAAAGACAAATTTTGCAATGAAATGACAGACCTTGCACTGAAATTTACTAATTTAATGGAATTCAGCTGCACTTTTTATTTTTAATTTATGTGAATATTTTGAAATTTATTATGCTAAGAATCTGGTATCATTATGTCTAGTATTTGTATTTCAGTAAGAATTTATATCTTGTAAGCTTACTGTCAAGAAATCAACCTTTTATACACATCCATTGGAATGCAACTTAAAAAATGTATAGGAGGAACCATCCATGTGTCCCTCATTTGTTGGTAGGTTTGTACTTCTTGTACCCTCTGCAACCGTTGTAGATTTTATAGGTGAATTGCTTTGTACATTTAGATATGCCTTTAATAGGTTTCATCTTTTCGGGGTCCAAGTTTGATGGAGCTATAGCCCTTTTATAGCCGATCCTATTAACCAGCATAGTTCAGGAATCATTCAACATATTCAGATGCAATTTGGAGTGTACATTGTCTCAAAGGCCTAGATGTGACTTTTATTATCTCAAGTGGCAAGACCAAGCAGTCACAATGTGCAGTATCAACTTTTGATTCAAGGTTTTAAAGGGTTTTTCATCAAGGGTACATCATCTGACTTTGACACATATGCATCAGAAGTGAAGCAATATCCCAAGAGATCGATCAAAAAGGAGCTAGAATGTCAAGTTCACAGCTATTGTTTAATTTTTAGGTGGGTGTTCAGTGGTTACCGTTTTTGGATCTGGCAGTACTATCTTTTATTGCCTTGGATGAATTCACATCAAAGTAAAGATGTTTACCATGGGATATGAATATTGCTACCTGTGTGGGGATCAAAGGGTCAAAGGTTGATGTCACATTGGTCAGGGAAGCCATGGTAGCTCAGTTGGTAGAGTGTCAGACTTGTAATGAAAGGGCCGCTCGTTTGATACCCACCCAGGCCATCCCAGGTCAGCTGCCTCTGTGTGTCCTTGGGAAATGCACTTAGCTTCTATTTCCTTGGCGTGTTATAGCCAGTATTGTGTTAAAAGTGCCATTAAAAAGCAACAAAAACAAAAATAAATACAGTGGTCAGGTTCTTTTATTTTGAGGGAAGATAACTTACATCATGTGTCTATTGATAGACATTAGACTTTTAATCAGATTCACTATTGTATATGGCACATCCTTCAGGATAATGCATCCATGCATTAAAGGTCAAGGTAACAGGGTGAAGAGTTTCATGAAAGGGATATATGTTCTGTCTTCATACATGTATTGTTATCAGATTTGCCACATATTAGCAGAAGATTGGAGTGGTTAAAGGTCAGAGGTCAAAGTCACGGTTTGTTTAATCATTTGTTACTGGGCTGCAGTTACATCATCACAGGCTGATGATAAATTTATGAATTTTGTTTTGTCTCGTCAACTACATTTTAGATAGAGTTATAGCCCATGCCAGTTAACTTCAAGTCTTCACAAGGGGTGTTGCTTGTATCTGGCATAGCTCAAGAACAATATATTCTGATGCAGTTTGGTATCAACAATGTCATGTAGATTTACATATGCCTTTTATTGATTTAGTCTTATTTACAAGTTTTGGTCCCATAATTACTCATCCTCTTGTCTTTGGTTTCTGCTTGATAACTTCACCAGAAGTATGTTCAGTTTTAACCTAAATGGCTTGTAGCTTCAGATTTATGAAATCTTAAAAGAATTCAATTTACTGCATTCTGTTATATCATTTTCAGGAGTTATGACCTTGATTGCCCTCTGTTCTGACTTTGGCTTTTGCAGCATAACTTTACTAAGCTTTGGCATTTAGCTTTATATTGAGGTGTCCTTGAATGCATTCAATTTCTGGCATTCCGCAGCATCATTTACAGGAGTTATGACCCATGATTGTCTACCCTACTTACCTTGGTCTCCACAGCATAACTTGATTAAGCTTTGTTGGATTTCAACCAAATTTGGTTTGTTGCTTTATATTGACAAGAGTTTGATTTTTAGTATTCCACAACATTTACAGGAGTTATGGCCCTTGATTGTCCATCTTTCTGATGTTTTGTTTTTCACAGCATAACTTTACTGAACTTGTTGGGTTTCAACAAAATTTGGCATACAGCTTTATATTGGTGAGACCTTGAATTAGTTGACTTTCACTTGTTCTACATTATCAGTTAGAAGAGTTATGGTCCCTGAATATCCATACTTGTAACTTTGCTTTCCGCAGCATTGCTTATTAAGGAATGTTAGATTTCAAATGAGAACAAATGAATGTCAACATTAAGATTTTCATGGTTTAGTTGAAGTACTTGTAAGAATGGAATTTCATTATGCTTCCGTTTTCAGTAATATCTGTGACAAATATGACTATCTCTCCATCGATTCTTTCATCTGTCTTAAACAGCTAAAAAAACTTGCAACTTTTGAAGAAATGAGTTGACAGTTGGTAAACACGATTTGAATGGCCACAAATGTATGTGTTCAGAGCTATGATCTGATGAGTATTTTCAGCCATTATGAGCATTGTTGTTGAAGGCATCCATGTCTTATATATACACTCCTAGACTATTGTTTAGAATGCTTGATTTTCCCTATAAATCTTCTAAGACAGAATGGTAAAAAAAAACATTCTCATCTGGAAAACAACTATGTTGATGTTTGTTTTTGACTACAGCATTAGTCTGTAGTACATAAACATCAGTATGTTTTCCCTATCCACAGACTACAGCATTAGTCCGTATTACACAAACATCAGTATGTTTTCCCTATCCCAGACTACATCAATAGTCCGTAGTACATAAACATCAGTATGCTTTCCCTATCCACAGACAACAGCATTAGTCTGTAGTACATAAACATCAGTATGCTTTCCCTATCCACAGACTACAGCATTAGTCTGTAGTACATAAACATCAGTATACTTTCCCTATCCAGAGACTACAGCATTAGTCTGTAGTACATAAACATCAGTATGCTTTCCCTATCCATAGACTACATCAATAGTCTGTAGTACATAAACATCAGTATGCTTTCCCTATCCACAGACTACAGCATTAGTCCGTATTACACAAACATCAGTATGTTTTCCCTATCCACAGACTACATCAATAGTCTGTAGTACATAAACATCAGTATGCTTTCCCTATCCACAGACTACAGCATTAGTCTGTTGTACATAAATGTCTATATTCTTTCCCTACCCACAGACTACATCAATAGTCTGTAGTACATAAACATCAGTATGTTTTCCCTATCCACAGACTGCAGCAATAGCTGGTAGTACATAAACATCTGTATGCTTTCCCTATCCACAGACTACTACATTTCAATTTAAAATTGCCAAGGTCTTACGATTTCTACATAGCTGCTCTTCTCCCTGAATGCTTTTTGTGTTGCTCACAGTTTCCATGAGCAATTACTGATTGAAATTTAAAGTTCGAACAACCTGCAATGAAACTGGATTTTATATCTGTCTGTTTTTGCGAACTCTGTACACCAATTATACTGCATAACATTATTCTCCTCATCATAAATCAGCCATTCCCTGTCTTTTGTCCATGTCTGCTGAAGCATTTGTTTACGCTTTTCCCTATCATAAGAATAATTCCTCTCTTTGATGTAATTTTCGTTCAACTTTTGCTTTTTTTTGCAGTGGAATGGCACATTTTTTCTGTCTTGAAAAGAAGAAATTAGAGCCTTATTTTAAAATATGAGAAGTCAAATCCCAATTATTATTACTCCAGGGGGCAATTGGGTCTCGGGAGATTTACAGAATTAGCTTCATGAAAATTTGAACTTGAGAACTTGAAAAGCAGAAAATAGAGCCTCGTTTTGAAATATGAGACGTTAAAATCCAATTGTTCTAACCCTCTAGGGGGCAATCAGATATAGGGGATTTACACAATTAGAACTTGGACATTGTCTGATCATTCAGATTATTTAAAATTACCTGTGATATATATATATATATATATATATATATATATATATATATATATATATATATATATATATATATATATATATATATATATATATATATATATAAAAGTAGGGAACAGTTTGTGCTAGAATAACATGTACAATCTTTTGAACTTGAATTCATGACTTTTTCTTTGAAGCAGTATAGAATTTTTTAAACCTATCATGATGTACAGATGCTTATTTATGTTCCACAGGTATCCTAATGTAAACTTCAAGTGCATGAAGCCTGAGCAAGTGCGACATCTGTATGATACAGGTGATAACAGCTACAAAGATGAGATTGTAGAACTGCCTGCCAAAAGAGTTAGGAATGGTGAGTTTTCTTTCAAATGGCATTGAGATAAAGATTGTATGTATGAACTTTGGTCATGACAAATTATGTCTTTTTTTCTTGTCCTCATCGCTAAAATTCAAAAATGGCCTAGACTGGATATAAACATCTCAGAAGCATAAATAATATCATCATGACCTGTCTTCTGCATTGATTGACATTGATACTAATTTTCCTTCTCAGGCATCATCCAAAGTAGATTTATAATGGGGCATATTTCCAAGTATTTCAGTCACAATGCTATGACTTCAGGGCCAAGACTTGATGGCTTTCAGCAGTTCTTTAGTATTTCAGTTTGTAAAGTGAAGAGTGAGGGGTTCTCAGTATCTATATCATATTTGGTTACTACACATCATCATCATCAGACTATTTTCATGAAGAACTTTCAGTTGAACTGGGTATATTCTATTTTTATTTTATTACACATTTTACAGCTGATGACTATATTAATTCTCCCAAGCAGGGGTATACTTTTGTTTTATGAGCTTTTTCAATGTGACTGTGATTCCAGATATTAACAATAATGTTCTTGTTCCAGACATTGTACCTTCATATTTCAGATTATGTGGATACCTACAGCTTGCTGTGCTGGTGTCAAAAGGTCCTGAACACAGGAAAATACCACACCATTCACATTACTGACCTTACCACCTCCTGGCGCAATGGCCTGGCCTTCTGTGCCCTCATCCACTACTTCAAACCAGAACTCGTGTAAGAACATGGTTGTGTTAATGTATAATGCAATGAAATGAAGTAGTATTTTTAAGATAGACAAACAGATAAACCCGCAAGGAAATTGCATCTGAAAAAAGGGCAGACATCACATGGTATCTACATGGACTTACTTTTTGGTTCCATCAAGTAGCTGCTGATTTAGATTATTGATAACCTAAGAACATTCATATCACTCTTTACCTAAATCTTACTCAATCAAGGAATCTAAAATATCAAGGGGTCATTGGGCACATATCCCAGAATCCTATGTTGAACCCTGCTGGCATGATGGCATTTCGGGTTTGAACATATGATGCTGATCCATCATCAAATATGGCTGCGATTACTAAAAATAGATGGAAAGCATCCTGGTATGAAGACCTTTCATGTTTGTGCTATGATGTCAGTCCATCATCAGACATGGCCACCATTGATATAAATATAAAAAACTTTTAAACAACTGCTTCTCAGAAACTATTGAACAGAATTTGAGCAAATTTGAGTATGTATCCTGGCATGAAGGCCTTTCAGATTATACAAATGATGCTGATCCAGCATCAAATATGGCCACAATTACTAAAAATAGAAAAATCTTTAAATGACTTCTCCAAAACTGCTTTTCAGAATTTGACCAGATTTGATCAAAAGCATTTGGCATAAAGGTCTTTCAAATTTATAAAAAAAAAAGCTGAATTGTCATCAAATACAGCTCTGGTTGCTAAAAATAGGAACAACTTTAAACTGAAAAACTGCTGTTCAGATTGTAACCAAACTTCAGACCTGCTGACCCTTATGATTTGACTGAAAGTCTTACTGAAATTACCCCTAAATTACTTACTTAAGGAATAATAGGAAAAATAGGAAAATATGATCATTGTGGTCAAATCCGGATATTGGCTTGTCTTGGTTTGGTCTGTATTCAGGTTTTTATATTAGATTCAGCGGAGTTGATCAGGGAATCAGACTAACTTTACAAGAGTACCTCAAACACTTTAATCTTAGTGTCATGCAAAGCACCTGTATGATCAAGTTGTTGCTTATAGCATTTTCTAGAAATGTCATCCAGCAAATAAAAGCACGTTGAAGGTGAAAGGGTTATTCAACCTCTTATTAATTTCAAACTATCAACACAGAAATATAAAAAGGAATATTCAGATTATCGGGAAAAAAGCAGGAAAGGCAACAGTTACTCTTATTGGACATCATGTCATGTTGATTTGAGCATGTCTCATGGCATTAGAGATGAATGCTGTCACCATGTGAAATTTTAAAAAACCAAAGATTATATCAAGTTGAGAGTTTTTGCAAGAAACCATTTAGCTTCATGGGATTTGGAACTGCAGTTTATGAAACTGTACTGAAGGTCATTGAGGTCTAACTGAACTTTACAAACGTTTTAGCTGAACATAATGTTTGCCTTCGCTGCATCAGAACAATCTTGGTATGAGGCCTTTTAAATTTGTGCGAATGATGCCAATCTGCCATCAGTTGTGGGGTTTAAAGCCATTTTTCAGCACATGATAGGCAATATATTTGGTGGAGGAAGACCCTGGGAAGAACCACTGACCCACGGGAAGCTACTGGCAAACTTTTTCACATAACCCATGTTGGTCAAGCCAAGACTCGAACACACATGGACATAGGTGAGATGCATGAGTGATCTGTAAAGGCGAGTGTGTTAGACCACTTAACCACCTGGTGCCCCTCATCTGCCATCAAATATGGTCACCATTACTAAAAATAGAAAAACCTGTAAATGACTTTTCACAAACCACTGGACAGAAATAGACCAAATTGGTAAGAAAACAGCCCATCATGGAAGGGCTTTGAAATTTGTAAAAATAATGCTGTAATGCTGATCCACTATTAAATATGGCTGCTGTTACTAACAATGGAAAAATGTTGAAACAACAACTTCTTAGAAACTGCTGGACAGAACTTGAGCAAATTTGACAGAAAGCATCCCAGCAAGAAGGCTTTTCAAATTTGTCCAAAAATTAAATGTAGCCGCATTACTAAAAATAAAAACAAAAAACGTAAAATGACTTCTTCTTGAAACTGCTCAACATAATTTCAACAAATTTGACAAAAGATGTACTGGCATAACAACCTTTAAGTTTTGCACAAATGATGCTGATGCATTATTCAGTATGGCCATTTTTTATAAAATAAAAAAAACCTGTTAAATGACTTCTCAGAAAGCACTCAACAGAAGATGACAGAATTTCAAAGAAAGCATACTGGCATAAAGGCTTTCAAGTTTGAATAAATGATGCTGATCCACCATGGCTGCCATTAATACAAAAGTTAAAAACTCCTAAATGCCACAAAGCATCATACTAACCCAGATTTCTTGGCTAACTGTCCTTATGTTTTGCTGTTAGGTAGATATCAGACAATTGAGTAATCTCAGTCCCACTTAGGTCTCTTGTTTGGTTTAAGTTGCCATTCTTGTAAACGATTATGTAAATAGAAATGATATTTCTTGAGGGGGCTTTGAATGTGAAAGAATGCTTGAAGATTATATCATGTGTCAAATATAAAGAATTTTGTCATGAGTAGGATGATAGACTTGACACTATATCCAGATTTGTAATTTCTTATTTGTGCTAAATTGTATATAGAGTTACATCTGAGTTGATAGTGTTACATTTAATTTCACAGAGATTACGATAACCTGAATGAAGCTGATGCTTCTAAGAACTGCCAACTGGCATTTGACATTGCCCAGCGTGAGTTGGGCATCAACCCAGTTATGAAGGGAGAGGACCTAACCATCTGTGATAAACCTGACAAATTAACCATGGTCTCCTACCTCTCACAGTTCTATGAGTACTTCAGGAAGGAGCAGTTGAATAATGGCTGTATGTTGCATTCAATTTTACTTTACTATGAGTTTAAATGTCCGTCTTTTAAAATCAGATTTACCAGTCTTCTTCTCACCTCAGACACACATTATGAAGGCAAGGTTAACCTATCTTAGTGTCTCCAGATCATCATGTTTGATGTGTACTTTTGGTTTAACTTTATTTCCGCTTTGCTATAGACCAATCTACATTTTCTCCATGGAGATAGACGAGTTATGTTCCTTTGCAATTGGTTTGAGGTAATTCATGGTAAAAATGCATTGTGCTCATTTGAATACATCAAAAATAATCATGTACAATATATGCAAGGATTCGGTATATTTCATTGTTGACATAAACTTTTACACAACATACCTAAATATTCTGCTATAATTGAGCATTTAATTGTTGAAATCGTGTCTAAATATAGAATGTTTTACCCAATATAACATCTGACCTTTGAAGCTCTTCATTGCATAAAAGTAAGCTTGGTTGTAGTGGCAGTTGAAGTATCAATTCATGTGTAGTGCATCAGAATGCTTGTTAATGTGCGTGCATTTAGCAGATAGGTACTGGCAGAGGACCAGTTCTTGCAGTGTACCAATTGTCACCATAGAGCTAATGTGTCATTAATATCTGTACAATTTTACTTGTTATGCATACCTTTGAAAGTACCTCGCAAAATGATCTTTTAAAGGTATGCATAACAAGTAAAAATTCTCATCTATTTGCAAGATATTAGCCCAATGCAGCAAGAACTGGTCCTTGGCCAGTTTCACTGTTCTGACAAATTTTGGTAGCTGTGACATCAATGTTAATATTTTATCTTGAAGTTTTTAAAGTCATACATTGTGGCTATACATCACAGTACAGTTTGCATAGTGGCTATACATCACAGTACATTTTACATAGTGGCTATACATCACAGTACAGTGTGCATAGTGGTTATAGATCACAGTACGGTTTGCATAGTGGCTATACATCACAGCACAGTTTGCATAGTGGCTATACATCACAGTACAGTTTGAATAGTGGCTATACATCACAGTACAGTTTACATAGTGGCTATACATCACAGTACATTGTGCATAGTGGCTATACATTACAATACAGTTTGCATAGTGGCTACACCACAGTAAAGTTTACATGGTGGCTACACATCACAGTACAGTGTGCATAGTGGCTATACATGACAGTACAGTGTGCATATTGACTATACATCACAGTACTGTGTGCATAGTGGCTAAACATCACAGCACAATTTGCATAGTGGCTATAGATCACAGTAAAATTTGCATAGTAGCTAAATAGTGGCTATACATCACAGTACAGTTTCCAGGCTAGAAATAGTCATCCACAGAAATCTTGTAAGTTATCATGAAGAGAGGGAAGCTTCTTTGGTGATATATCATAAGAATTTTCATTTCTTTGAAGTTGAAAGAGACTTACAATAAAGAAATAGAAATGTTCCTCAGTTTTCATAACTTTTTTTATGGTTATAAACTGTAACAAATATATTCTACATGGCAGAATGTTTGAATAAGAATTTAAATACAGATAGTTTGGAAATAATTTGCCTTTTACTTCATTACATCCAGTTTGAGAATTGCAATAGAAATAAGTTAAACATGATGTTGGTCCTTACTCATTAGTCAACAAAAATTAATAATGGAAAAAATATTCAAAGACAGTGCTTTCTGGTTTTTACATTTGTCTCATACTTTTTCAGTGGAGCAGCCTAACTTCAACAAAAGCAGCATTAAGCTGGAGGAGAGTGTCCACAAACACAGGTCACCATCACACAGGCTGACCCTGTTGCAGAGACTCAAAACCAGGGCCAGTCTCTCCAAAAAGTCTCTCCGAAAGGTTTGTCAGGCCACATAAAACTGATGGCACAAAATTTCAGAAGGTGGAAAAGAATACCATTAAATTAAAATACCTTTCAAAAAAATAATAAATGTATGATGTTTATTTCAAAGTTGAAAATCTAACTTAGAGATAAAATTAGTGCTGTCCCATGCAAAAAGTTTGTGGTTGATGCTGTAATGGACTACATGATGGCATAAAACATGATGTCATTATTTTAATTCTTATTAAATATTTTTGGAAATTGAAAATTAAGGAAGACAAAGAATTAAGTGGAAGAAAATGACATTTAAAATCATAAATATGGCAAATAAGTTGTATTGCCTGCCATATGTATTACGTTGTGATGTCCATCAATCTGTCCATCTGTTATATCAATTTTGTTTCTGCACAATAATGGGAGTTCTCCATCATCTACAATTTCCAGACTTTGTGGATGGCTTGCACTTTGGGTGAGGATTAAGCCTGTCAATTTTGGGGGTCAAAAGGTCAAAGGTCAAGGTAACTGTGATTGAAAGAAGAAAACTAGTTTCAACACGATAATATTAGTCCTATATCACGTATCTGGACCAAACTTTATGGATGGCTTGTACTTTTGGTAAAAAAGAAGCCTATGAATTTTGGGGTCAAAAGGTCAAAAATGACGGTCATGGTGACTGAAAATTATTTATTTCCACACAATAAAATTTGTTCTTCATCACAGACCTGGATCAAGCTTTGTGGATAGCTTGTACTTGCAAGGAAGAAGCCTGTTAATTTTGGGGTCAAAGTACAAGGTCACTGTGACTGAAAGAATGAAAATATTTTTTTGCACACAAATTTCATTTCTTGACCATATATCGTCACCAAAAAATTTTGGATGACTTGCACATTGGGTAAGATTTTGGGGTCAAAGGTCATGGTCATTAATGCTCAATTAAAATTGGATTTGGTAAAATAAGTTTTGTTCAAGAGTAAGCTCCTTGACAAATCCTTTTGGATGGCTTAACAGATAGGGTAATACAGAAATCTATAGTTTCTGGGGTCTAAAGGTCAGGGTTTATGAGCATGGTAAGTCTAATAAGAAAATATTGGTTTCTGCACAGTAAGTGTGGTTCAAGACCGCATGCCTTTAATCAAAGGTCTAGGTCAGTGAGACCCGTTGGTGAATGATTTCCAGAATCAACCGTGCCCTACTAATGCCTACATAGATGACTATTAATCACTGGGCAGGCATATAATGTGCCAATAATGGTATTCTTCTTAAGGTATATTGTAATAATCTGAAAAGACAGATTTGATAAATTCATCTGTAAGGACTTAAAGCTGTAGGCATATCAGATGTGATCTGTAGCAGTGAAGGGAAATATACACCTTCTGATGGGTACTGAATTAATTCTTGAATAATGTACATCTATCTGTAAACAGTGTAGACCTATGTTTGCTGGCTTAATTTACCAGCAGATCTTGGTGTATGCTGTTTCTTGTAAGATAGAGAATGTACAGTATTGACCCTGACCTGTTGGTGCCATATGCAAATAGTAGATTCAGGTTGAATCTGTTTGAAGTAGGGTACAAATTATATACTTTGGCAAATATGATCCTTTGTAAAATGATTGAAAATAGCTACCATGTTATTGTATTGCTTGTGAAGGCAAGACATTGGTATCACTTTTCCCATGGTGGTGGTGTTGTTGGGGTAGGTGCCAGCATTAAGTTTTTGTAGTTTGCTTATTTTCTCAGAGAGTTGCATATAGAGTCTTTACAAAAAAAATTGTGTATTCATCATGGAGGGTACTGCTCATCACAGGCAAAAGGAGGTCACAGTGACCAGCTTTTCATGCTTGAGTGACTTTGTTGTTTATTGAGGATATGGCTTAGCAGAGCAGTTGAGACATAGCATTCTGCAAAAGTCTTATTCAATCTAATTTGTAATTAGAAGGATGGAAATAATAATTCTATCTAATATCTTATGTTTATCTCCACTTTGCAGAAGAAAGAAATTGATGAAAGAGACCACAATAAGAAGAGCATTTATCATGTGGCTAAGAGCAACAGAGAAGAATCAGTACGTTTCTTTATATCTTGACATATAACTGATAATGGATGGTTGCAATATACCGTATATACTCGCATATAAGCTGAGTCCAAATGCAAACAACATAAACCCTGATCTGCCATCACATAATGCACCGGCAGATCAGGATCTATGTTGTTTGTTCTACTGATTAGTCCTTACAAACTGCATAGACCCAGATCTGCCGGCACTTTGTGATGGCAGATCTGGGTCTATGCAGTTTGCAGTTGTTATGGCATTATACACGAGTATATATGGGACTCTATTTATGCCTCTACTGTCTGCAGCAGGCAGAGGCATCTTGCTTTGGTCATCTCTGTGCATCCATCTAAACACTTGTTTTCCATTTCGAGAAGCTTATTAGCAGGATTGCACAAGAACCTCACAACACAGACAAATGAAATTTGTGCTGGTACATTTGTATCAATAATTAGATGATGTGATTACATTTTCAGGCCATTACATTAATTTTAAAAAAATAAAATATTTTCTTCCCATTTCTGAAGTATTGGGACTGATTTTTAAAAAAGAAAAACATGGTTCTCATGATTAAGCAAAAACCACTTGAGCAGGACAAATGAAATTTAGTTGGTTCATTCATATTTATATGTAGATTAACTGATGAGATGTTGAGACCACTACAGCAATATTTAGATTTTTTTTATAGACATTTTTAAATTTCTTGGACTTGGACATTTTTCATTAATAACTTTGTTGGGACAGTTTAGTAAAAACCACTTAAAATAGACAGATGAAATTTGGAAGGCCTGTTTGATAGGCCTGTTTGCATATGTTGATGACCTGATTAGATTTTCAAGTATATATAGCAATTTTTAAATTTTTTATAAATGTTTGAACTTCTTGGATGTACCCTTCCTGGTCAACAATGAGGGCATATGTGCTTTACAGAAACAAATCACACAGAAGCGTCCAGGAGTTATATATGTAGCCCATACTACCAAAGTGAAAAATACATCCTTGTATCTTCCTCATGTAATTGTATTAATCTATCCGAAAATCTACAGCTGTTTTTGGAAATTTATTTGACACATTAAAGAAGCAGTCATCAGCATAATATGAATCATAGTAAATTTTATGAATTTTGACAAACCATCATAAGCTTTTTATTGTTCTTGCAATTGGAAATTCTATAATTGTAAACTATGTTTTTACAGTTTTACTACAAACTAAAAACTTGGGTCTCTGTATTATATTCGGAGTTAAGCCTTAATTCTTCCACAAAATTTATTAGCTAAGTTAAGTCTGTACTGATTGCTGCTGTAAATAATACTGATAGCTTCTGCTGCAAATAAAAGTTTTTTAAATGAGACTTTTTCAATTCTGATAAACTTATTTGGTACGAGTAAAATTTTATCAAACAGTTTCAATTAATTAAGGTAAAGAGATTGCTATTTATGTATTGCCTTCAAGGGTGTGTGTGGCATTACACATCATTTTTCTTTGTAGGCACTCATGATATTTAATGCAAATAAAATATTCCATTAGTGACAAAGTTTCTGTTTAATTTCATAGAATGGAGATGTACAGTTGACACGGTTTTGCAAGCTGCCCATGGAGGAGATCGCTAACAGGCTTTACACAGGAAAGAACAAGATTGATGAAGTTAGGGCACAAAAAGAGGAGATTCAGTCCAATGTCAAAGTTAGTGCCATGGCAGAGATACTGGTGTCAAAGCTCAAAGGCAACTTTGAGCAGCCACCCCAACCTCCACCAGAAAGGAAATTGGTAAATTAAATCTCTTTGTGTGTTTCTGTTCTTTTTGTTAGTCATTGTTTGAATCACAGCAATTCACATTGTGAAAAATTATGTGAAAAAAAAGTGCTACAGTATATACTAGATTTTAAGTCAAGTACAACTGCAAACTGTACACTTCCAGATCTGCCATCACATTATGCACTTGCAGATCTGGGTCTATGCAGTTTGTTAGGAGTAATCAGTATAACAAACAACATATATCCTGATCTACCAGCACATTATATGATGGCAGATCATGTTCTCTGTTTGCAGTTGGACTCGACTTATAAGCAGGTATAGACAGTAGCCTGTATTTTACCACTTGTTTTATTGTATTTGATCTATAGACTGCAAAACTCCATGACAAATGATTACTAATCCACCTCACCTTTGTACTGGGAGGGTGGTGGATTCTCAGGTAGTGAAATGATTCCCATCAAAATAATGGTATCCACTAATACACATTCAATATACCTTCCCATAATGTGTTTTTCCTTAGAATGTCAATGCTCCACTTGTACACATCTAATATACCTCGTCATTAGATGTTTTTCCTTAGAATTTTGTAATGGTCCACTTGCACACATCTAATATACCTTGTCATTAGATGTTTTTCTTTAGAATTTCAAAGGTATACTTGTACACATCTAATATACCTTCTCATTAGATTTTTTCCTTAGAATTTTAATACTCTATTTGTACACATTAAATATACCTTGTTAGTAGATGTTTTTCCTTAGAATTTTAATACTCTATTTGTACACATTAAATATACCTTGTTATTAGATGTTTTTCCTTAGAATTTTAATACTCTATTTGTACACATTAAATATACCTTGTTAGTAGATGTTTTTCCTTAGAATTTTAATACTCTATTTGTACACATTAAATATGCCTTGTTAATAGATGTTTTTCCTTAGAATTTCAATGTTGCAGTTTTACACATCTAATATACCTTATAGTTTTGATGAATAGAGCTAAAAATATTGATATAAATACATACCAATTAGAAATATCGTATTACCTTATAGCAGTTACAACTCAAACTGAAATCTATGATCATTCGTGAGCAGCAGATTCTGACATTTTTTTTTTCATCCATTTTTGAATAATTTTTATTAAAATTCAGGCATCAACTGCCCAACGCAAGAAGAATATATATATATCTCATTATGTGTTTTTCCTTAAAATGTCAATGCTCCACTTGTACACATGTAATATACCTTCTCATTGGGTGTTTTTCCATAGAATTTCAATGGTCCACTTGTACACCTCTAATATGCCTTGTCATTAGATGCTTTTCCTTGGAATTTCAATGTTGCAGTTGTACACACCTAATATACCTTCTCATTTGGTGTTTTTCCTTAGAATTGTCAATGCTCCACTTGTACACATTTAATATAAATTCTCAGTAGTGTTTTTCCTTAGAGTTTCAATGCTTTTGTATTATTTTCATCTACTTTCATTTGGTATGCATACAGTTTATTTAGTCTTCATCCCATCCAGTATTTGTAGGGACACTCAGAAACTTGTATGCCCTTCCTGCTTACAGTAGGGGCATATAGATTTGAAATCCTGTCCATCTGTCTGCCCTGAGAAATTTTGTACTGAGATAGAGCAAAAATCACTCAATGCAGACAAATGAATTTGGCTAGCATGTTGTCTGCATATGTAGATGATCTGATTAGATTTTCAGGCCATTGTTGCAATTTTTCAATTTTTTTTTGGACACATTTTTTAACTTGTACTTTTTGGACAAACCTTGGGAACATGATTAAGTATGAACCACTTGAAGTAGACAAATACAATTTTATTTCTGCATTTCTATTCATATGTAGATGACTGATTCAAATTAATTTCTATTCATATGTAGATGACTGATTCAAATTAATTTCTATTCATATGTAGATGACTGATTCAGTTTAATTTCTGTTCATATGTAGATGACTGATTTAATTTCATTTCTATTCATATGTAGATGACTGATTCAATTTCAGGCCATTACACCAGTTGTTAAATTTTTTTAAAAATATTTAGAACTTGTTGTCTTTTTGATGAAAATTTTGTTAGCACAATTAAACAACCACTACTTCAGATAGACACAACGAAATTTGGAATGCATGTTTGTATACACATGTACATGTAAGTTAACCTGATTAGATTTTCATGCAATTATAGCAGTACTTCAAATTTTGTTTATACAATTTTGAATATTTTGGACTTTTCAGTCTGCATGTTTAACAAAACAAAAATCTAGTTTTGCAGATTAAACTACCATATTTAATAGAACATGCACAGATTAAACTACCATATTTAATAGAACATGCACAGATTAAACTACCATATTTAATAGAACATGCACAGATTAAACTACCATATTTAATAGAACATGCACAGATTAAACTACCATATTTAATAGAACATGCACAGAAATCAGATTAAACTACCATATTTAATAGAACATGCACAGATTAAACTACCATATTCTATAGAACATGCACAGAAATCGGATTAAACTACCATATTTAATAGAACATGCACAGATTAAACTACCATATTTAATAGAACATACACAGATTAAACTACCATATTCTATAGAACATGCACAGAAATCAGATTAAACTACCATATTCAACAGAACATGCAGATTAAACTACCATATTCTGTAGAACATGCACAGAAATCAGATTAAAGTACCATATTTAGTAGAACATGCACAGAAATCAATGTTTCCTTGCAGCATGTCCAGACTATTTGAACTTTTTATTTAATAAATGACTTAAAATTCAGTGGAATATTCTTTAAAGTTCTGAATATTGGAGGATTTGGAGCTTGTACAATTATTTGTACAAGACAAACAACTCAGTAGTCATTAGTGTTATTATTTAATTGTTTGTGAATATATGCATTGATCATCATGCTGTATTTACATTTCAGAAAGGACAACCAACACTACTCGCAGCTCAGCCAGCTAGTGAATTCTGTTTCTTCTGTAAGAAGAGGGTATATATCATGGAGAGGATGACAACTGAGGGGGTCTTCTTCCACCGTCAGTGTCTGCGTTGTGACTTCTGCGAATGCACTCTGAACCTCAGCAGTTATAGTGTGGACAGAAACTCCTATGGGGATGGTATTGTGAAAGTTTTACTGACTTGTTTGTTACTGAATATATTCAGGCTTGAAAATGAATTTATCACTACCACATTATTGAATACATTGCAAAAGTTTTAAGAAAGGTAATGATTGGTAGTGAATAAAGAATGTAGTTTGTGAGGTACAAGATATGGGTGACAGAGAAACCATGTTTGTATGACAAATCCACATCGATAAAAGATAATGTAGTTTGTGAGGTACAAGATATGGGTGACAGAGAAACCATGTTTGTATGACAAATCCACAATGTTTAGTACAAAGTTACTGAAATGTGTTAAGAATGATTGTTTCTGAAAATATTGGAGTATTAAACTTTTTGAAAAATTGATATTCTCACATAGGTACGGTTCCAGGCAGTCCAAACTCACTTACAAATGTATAGATTGATGTGCATTTCCTTGTGCTCTCTGAGTTGAATATTTGTCCACAAGTAAGGGCCATTACATAAAAAACTATGGGAAAAGGTATCCTGTGACTAATTGTACATACAATAACAGCTGAATGAGTATTTAAAACATCACAAAATTTGTACAGGTTGAAGAGCATAGATTCCTCTATTCAACTTCAGCAAGAAAAGGGTATGTTGGTGAGTGAAGTTTTTCAGTGTGACACAGTGAATCAGATCATTGTTTTTTCAAAACAGAAAGCCTGCCACAGACAATTTAATCACTAAAGATTTCCAAAGATCTCGTATTTTTCATTGACTTTTTATTTTTGTTCGCCTGACTGTTATTCAGTTATTGAAATTGTATTAGAATTTTTCTTTTTACACATCAACCATTTTGGCAGAGCGTATTATGCTATGACCCTGTTTATCTGTTAACTTTTCCAATTGTGCATGATAACATTATTTCTACAGCACATACCTGCACCAAACTTTGTAAATAGCTTGTACTTGGGTTAAGGAAGAATCCTATAGATTTTGGAGTCAAAAGGTCAAGGGTCAAGATCACTGACTAAATGAAGAGCATTGGTTTCCTTACAATAACATTATTTTAACATTACAGACCTGGACCAAACTTTGTGGATGGCTTGCATTTGGAGTAAGGGAGAAGCCTATCTATTTCATGGTCAAAAAGTCAAAGGTCAAGGTCAGTGACTGAAATAAAAAAGGTTTCTGTCCAATAACTCAAATTCTCCATCATCTACAGTTACCAAACTTTGTGGATGGCATCCACTTGGGGTAATAAAGAAACTTATCGATTTTGGGACCAAAGGTCAAGGTCACTGACTGAAAGAAGAAAAATTGTTTCTGCACAATAACCCTAGTTCTCCACCATCTACTGTTACCAAACTTTGTGGGTAGCTTGCACTTAGAGTGAATAAGAAGCTTCTCAATTTTGGGGTCAAAAGGTCACAAAATGAATGTTACTGTGACTGAAGAAGAAAAATGGTTTCCACACAGTAACATTAGTTTTACATCACAGAACTGGACAAACGTGGTGGATGGTTTGCACTTCAGTTAAGGAAGAAGCTTGTTGATTTTGGGCTCAAAAGTCAAGGTCACAGTGACTAAAAGAAGCAAAATGGTTTATGTACAAAAATTTCAGTTATCAACTATGTACCTTTGCCAAAGTTTGTGGATGACTTGTGTGTTGTGTAAGAAAGATGTCTTGATTTTGGGATCAAAAGGTAAATGATAAAAATCACTGTGACTGAAAAAGGTGAAGTGATTTTTGCATAATAACTTTAGTTCTAGACCATGTAACTTGTAGAAGGCTTGCACTCAAAGTATAGAAGAGGCCTGTTGATTTTGGGATCAAAAGGTCAAAGGTCAGAGTCAATGTAACTAAAAAAAAAGAAGGGTTTTGGAGAATAACTTTTGTTTTTGAGTAGGTTGCTTGATCAAACATTTTGGTTGACTTGTGCTTAGGGTAATAAAGAAACTTGCAGATTCTGGGGTCTAAAGGTCACTGGTCATGGTCATGGTAAGTCTAATAAGAAAATAATGGTTTCTGCACATTAACTCTAGTTCAAGACTGCATACCTTGACCAAAGGGTGAGGTCATTGAAACCTGTTGGTCAGTAATTTCCAGAGTCAGCCATACTCTACCTGTGCCTACAAAGCGGAATATTAAACACATGGTGGGCATATAATGTGCCATTCACAGTACTCCTGTTCATTATTTTGTAAGAGACAAAAAATTGCAACCACGTCATTTTATGTTTAGTCACTCACAGTGTTCCTAGTTGCTACAATACATCTAGGTAAAAAGTGGTCATATTGATGACCTCATAATGTACTGATCATGTCATGCAAGCTGCATAGTAAGTATTGGTTTTGCACAAGTGGACTTCATTAACATGAATTTGGAGATTTTTTTTGCATGTGTATATATGAGAGAGAGACTTTTGTTTTGTATTGATCATGTCATTCAAGCTGCACAGTAAGCATTCTTTTATGAAAATTGACTTTCTTAACATGAATTTAGGGTTTTTGTGTGCATGTGTATATACGTACATGAGAGAGAAAGAGAGAGGCTTTTGTTTGAACCCATGCATTTATCTGTATCCAATATCAAATCAGACAAGCATATAAAGGTAAGGAAATGTTTGGAATGGGGTTAAAAACGAGTGTTCCATTTACAAATGTTATAAAGTATTGTTGTGTATTCCCTCTGAACACATCTGGAAAGGTCCATGAATTTTCTTATTATGATCGATGTTGATTCGTAAGTTAATCAAATAATCAGCTTATTGTTCTTCATTCATCTTGACAGCAATCAGATTCTTCTGTTTCCGCCATGCACGAGCAGAGAGTCGTGTAGGCAGATCAAAGAGAAAGAGGAGCCCTGGTGCCAGGAATGAAGTTGTTTCCAAAGTAAGTTTGATAAATAGTGCAGGTCTTGCATGCATACAATATTCATGAATCTGACTCTTACAATAATTTAAAAAAAAACATTCTTTCTTTTTTGAGAGAGTTAAAAATATAAATAATACATATATTTTAATATGGCAAATGAGTTTTTTTAACAGGTATATAACTTAAAGCCTGTAATATATGTATATAATATGTAGATTATTATATATGGATTTTTTTATGTTTGTGAAAGTACTGTAGTCCAGACAGTTTTGATATAGAGTATACACTTTAAATCGACTCAGATTTGAAGTAGTAAATGAATCATTTTCATGTTAAAATATCACTTTTTTGCTGGCTTTTGGGGTTGAAAAGTTATTTATCAACAGAATTTTTAAAATAACGTACAAAAATTAAATTTAATCAGACTTTTGATAATAGAAGATAATGACTATCTCTCCAGGAATTTTGCAAGTGATATAGGGAATAGGGCCTGAGCCCATCATTTTGAAAAATTAATTCAACCAATTACAAACAAAATTTTTAGGATTAAATGTTAAAATTGGGAATTCAGCATGATTTTGAAATATTTTTCATTGGGACAGGGGTCAGTTATTAGTCCACTTGGAACTGCTCTTACAACTTAATGTATATCATTAGTTCTGACCACATGTAGTAGAAATATGCTAAAGTGGGGGAGGAAAAACATGAGATTTTGATAAGCAATCAAAAATGGAACTTGCAATGACTACTTAAATAAAACTGCACACAATTGAGAACTTGAAATACTTTTTCAGGAGAACATTCCAACTGACTCTGCTGATGAGGCTGGTCTGACTCCACCAAAAATGTGCACACCAAATACAAGATCACCAAAGAAAGGTGCACCAGGTATAGATGCTGCTTACCTTTCAGAGATGCATTAAATAATATTTTGACTTTTTTGATGCTAGATTTTAATTATGATTTGGAGAGAAAGTCTTATTGTATGATTTCATCAATTTGAAAAAGTCAGGTGATGGAAAAATCTTACAACAAACATAGTAATGTGTTAAATTTTTACACATAGCTGGATTGTTTTAGATAAAATACTCCTGTTCTTTCACATATTCTATAAGATGAAACTGAAACATTATCAATAGATATATTGCATCAGAACAAGTATCTAATTAGCACAGATACTGTATATAATTAGACTAAGATGAAACTGAAACATTATCAATAGGTATAATGCATCACTACAAGTATCTAATTAGCACAGATACTGTATATAATTAGACTATTGTACAGATTATGCTGTATGGAATGTGTATTCTTTTATTCCTATGATTGGTGGCATATTTAGCCCATGTTTGAAAGCCATATATCCCATATGAGTGTTCTCATTGACAATAGATGGCATCATCATGTTGATGACCTCATTAACATCAGCAATATTTTTGGCTATTTTATATAAACGGGAAATCTAGTTTACAACAAAGTCTTTGGTATGCTGTAAACTGAACTTGTCATACTCTGACGATAACAAGTTTTGGTAGATACACTGTATGTGTATGGCTACATCGAAATGAAGGCTCTGTCAGCTTGTTCTGAATTCTTGTTTTTACTTAGAAATGTAAGAAAAAATGATTCATAATAAGCTTTGATATGGGATAAGGAACTCCTACTCTTGGGGTCAGAATTTGTGGGTTAAACCATGTGCCTGCCTACAAATTCAGACCCTCAGGTGGGATATCCTTAGCACACTAGTGCATATGATGGATTTTGTCATTTTCACCAAAGTTCTTTTTATGACCTCAGCCCCCTTGATGCCAAAGTCATTAGCTATACTAGATGATCTCGGTGGTAGTTTGAAGACTCCAGAAAGAATAGAGTTTGAGAACACAATCAACGGGCTGCCAGAGGAGAGTGAAGAGGAACAGACAGAGTACAATCTGCGTGCCTCCATCTCTGTGGACAACGTGTTCTTGGATGAAGAGGAGGGTGATACTGATTCAGATTTAGAGTAAGTTCTTTCTAAATATTAAAAACTTTCACTTGCTAAATAACAACTTGAGATCGGTTGTTCATCAGTTTGATGGCATCCCCATATTCCATAATTTTTTCAGTCGGGTTCCAAAAATGCTAAACATTTCAAGGAAATACCTGTTCCATAAAGTATTTTTCTTTTACATATAAATGTACATTATGATAACGAAATTTGATATTGAACATACAACGGGTAATCAATATTTGTAGATATTAAATCTGCTTCCCTAAGATAGACCTATATACTTAAATATTTCTGCCTAGAACTTATTGCAGATTTGTTTTGATTTGGATTTCCAGGATGAGTTTTATACGCCTGCCATAAGGCAGAGTGTTATATGTTATGATATTGTCTATCTGTCTGTCTGCCCTTTTATCCATCTGTCCATCCATATGTCTGGTACCAATTTCATTACCACACAATAACTTTAGTTGTCCACCATATACAGTTACCAACTTTTGTGAATTTCTTCCACTTGGGATAAGGAAGAAGCCTTTTCGATTTTGGGGTCAGAAGGTCAAATTTAAAGGTAACTGAGTGAAAGAAGAAAATTAGTTTCCACACAAAAATATTAGTTCCACGTCACATATCTGGACTGGACCAAACTTTGTGAATGGCTTGCTTTTTGGGAAAGGAAGAAGCCTGTTGATTTTGGGGTCAAAAGGTCAAAGGTTAATGTCACTGACTGAAAGAAGAAAAATTGTTTACACACAATAACATCAGTTCTACATAATAGACCTTTGTCAAATTTTTGTGGATGGTTTGCACTTGGGGGTAAGGAAGAAGCCTGTTGATTTTGGGGGCAAAAGGTCAAAGGTCAAGGTCCCTGACTTAAAAAAGAAAAATGGTTTCTGCACAAAATTTCATTTATTTACAGTGAGGACTGTCAATCACAGAGTGGCGTATATCGTGCAGTTCATGGTACTCTTGTTTTCAGAGACATGTGAATGTCTTTCAGTTGATCAAGTTTATCTAAAAAAATTCAACATTTTACATGTACTCAATAAAGTAACATCTATTTTTATGGGAAATGTTATAAAAAGTCTTTCGGTTATTTCATCCACTGTATGTTTTCAGCGATTTCCTTTCTGAGTGCTCTGATGCAGACTTGGCCTCAATTCTATATGAGTGGTAATTATTTTTGGCAAGCTTGTGTGATGCATATGCAAATTTGAGATTAGTTGCAGATATGTATGCAGAAATGTATGGTTTAGTGTAAGTGTGATATGTGTTTATATTTCAAGGAATTATTGTGTGGAATCACCCTTTGTAGCAGTTCCAGAATGAGATCAGCATGACTGTTTTACAAAATTCTGATGGATGATGATGATGATGACAATTGTGATAATGACAATGATGAGTTTAGTTATCAGGAAATGGTTTTGGCATGGAAGCATTTCTGTTCCTCCACGCCTTATGACATAATGTCCATTCTCTCTGAAATATTGTTTGTATTTGCTTAAAATAGTAACAAACTTTATGATCTTGCTAAAATTAGTAACACAGTTGAGCTCCACTGGCTTTTCCAGAAAATTTTATGTCTCATGGGAGGCAATTAAATTTTAGGTAAATGATTAGACCTGATAGTAGTTATCTTCCTAATAGTAATGCTTGAAATAATAATAGAAATACTTTTGAAAGGAAATCACTGCAATAATTCCTAAAATAATAATTCAGATGTTAATATAAATTTTCTAGTGACATATATAGAAAAGTAAAAGGTAGAAAAATATAAAGATTACTTAGAAAGGTATGTTTACAATAGTAATAAGGACCATGGATAACATCAGATCTTATGTAAATCAGTATCATGTAAAATCTCTAAGCCATCAGTATTCCCAGTACTTTGATTTTGTGAAACCACCCACTATAGCAGTGATAGAACGAGATTAGCATGACTATTTTGCAACAAGTGAATGATGATGATGATGATGATGACAATAAAGAAGATGATGATGATGGTGAATTTAGTTAAAAAGGAATGCTTGTGTGAAAATCACCTTCTAAGGCAGTTCAATAATAAGATTACTGTGGCTGTTTTGTCACATATTGGTGAATGATGATGAATGACCTAAAATGAAAAAGGAGTGTTTTTGGTGCCCCCCTCCCCTTCACCACCATCAGAGTGCCAGAATTAGATTTGCTTGACTGTTGTGTAACATTGTGAATGATGATCATGAAGATTATAAAGACAATGTCGATGATTAGGATTTTGGTTAAAATGGAGTTCTTTCTAGATATAACCTCTGTGGCATTACCAGAATGAGCATGACTATTTTGCAACATGGTGATGGATGATAATGTGGAGGAGGAGGAGTATAATGATGATTATGATGAGGCTACTGATGACAGCAACAACAACAATGACAGTGATTAGTTTATATAAAAATAAATGATTATTTAGTTCTACTGGTCATAGACCAGACAACCTTATGGGATGGCCAGTCATCTGTCATCCATCCATTTTTTAGCACAAGTTTGTTATCATTACTCCTGCTAAACTACTTGGAGGATTGCTATGAAACTTTCTAGTTGGTCCTAATGAAAATGGTGCCGCTAGGTCACTTCTCCACCTGGATGGATATTCATATTGACTTGAGGGTTTT
This sequence comes from Margaritifera margaritifera, assembly GCA_029931535.1. Classification (NCBI taxonomy): domain Eukaryota; kingdom Metazoa; phylum Mollusca; class Bivalvia; order Unionida; family Margaritiferidae; genus Margaritifera; species Margaritifera margaritifera. The sequence goes on along the minus strand of JAQPZY010001423.1, from coordinate 472,475 downwards.
TGTTGCAAGACTTCTTGTGATGTCTAGTTGGCCGAAATGAAAATGGTGCTGATCTGATATCCATGATGGATGTCATGGCATCCATCTTAAAAATCTTATCTCTTCTCTTCCTAAATGGAAAGTCATATTGACATGGGGTTTTCACCAGAAGACTTCTTATGGTGTCTAGTTGGGCCTAAATGAAAATGATGCGCCTAAATGAAAATGATGCAGATCTGTCGTTGAATGTGGCCACTATGGTGGCCATCTTGAAAATCTGTTTAATGATACCTTCAACATGGATGGTCATGTTGATATGGGGTTTTTACCTAAAGACTTATTTTATTATCTTGGTCCTAAATGAAAATGGTGCTGATGTGACATCCAGTATGATCACCATGGTGGCCATCTTGAAAATCTTGATATCGCACAAAATTATCAGAGATTGTTTTTGGTCAGTAGAGTGTCATTCCCTTCAAGCAACTCTTGTTTGTGAAACCACTCCTGTTTAGCAGTGCCATAATGAGTTAAGCTTTGCATTATAACAATGATGATGATGACAACAGATATAGAGTTCCTTATAGAAGATTCCCTCTCAATAGAATGTATGTGCAATAAATGTACTCTCTGCCCCTCCAAAAATATAGATGCTTTAAATTGAAGTAAATATACAAATATATTTTGGAAGCCCAGACTATATTATATATTTGAAATGAATGTTCCCTGTAACTCAGAAACTTTTCCTATTCAGACAAGGATATGACTAGAGGCAAACTTTATTATAAAGATGGAATTTTATATGACTCTATAAATGAAGCATTTAAAATAAATCTGTAGGGCCAAGATTATGTTCATTGGATTTTTAAAAGTCAGTGGACAAATCTGTGTTAATTTTATGCATACACATGTATACAAATGTATCAGATTATTGAAATATCTATTTTTGCACATGACTACTTTATTCTTTAGATTTATTAACCCATATCACATTTTTTTCCACATTACTTATTAATAATAACACCTCACAGCATCACAAATGATGCCATGTGAGGTCAAAGCATAACATCCAAAGCATCCAGATTATTTGGCAGTTTTAGTAGCTAACCTGGCCTGGAGGCCAAGTGAGATTATGGTATGTCACCAGCCACTATTTTCAAATTCTCAAAAACCACCAGACCAATTTCAACCAAATTTAGCATAGAGCATCCTGGCATAAAGGCCTTTAAATTTTGTACAAATTATGCCAGTCCACCAAAAAAATATGCCTTACATTACTAAAAAACAGAAAAATGTTTAAATGACTTCTCCAAAACCATTGAACAGATTTTGATCAAGTTTGACAGAAAGCATCCTGGCATGAAGCCATTTCAGGTTTATACATATGATGCTGATTCACTGTTACCAAAAATAGAAAAACCTGTTCATTGTTCATTAACAATTGCTATTTTCAACTTCTTCTCATAAACCACATGACCAATATTAACTAATATTTGGCACAGAGCATCCTGTCATAAAGACCTTTTATGTTTGTATAAATGATGCCAATCTGCCATAAAATATGGCCACCACCTACTAAATATAGAAAAACCTTTAAATGACTTATTAAAAAAAAAAAACGCTGAACAGAATTTGATTCAATTTGACAGAAAGCATCCTGACATGACGACCATGCAAATTTATACAAAAAGTGCTGATCCACCATCAAATATGGCTGCCATTACTAAAAATAGAAGATCCTTTCAACTTCTTCTTCAAACCCTCTGAATAGAATTTGACCAAACTTGACTGAATGTATCCTGGCATGAAGACCTTTTCAAGTTTTCACAAATGATGCTGATGCGCCATCAAATATGGCAGCTGTTACTAGAAATAGCAAAATCTTTAAACAACTTATTCTTTAAAAACCACTGAATAGAATTTAACCAATATTGACAGAATGCATCCTGGCATGAAGACCTTCTCACTTGATACAAGTGATGCCAATCTGCCATCAGATATGGCTGATGGTATTAAAAATAGAAAAACCTTCAGTAACTTATTTGAAATGACTGATCAAACGAGTTTGACCAGATCTTAATGCCTTTTAGAATTATAGAAAAGCTGCCATTCTGCCATCAAATATGGCTACCATTACTAAAATTAAAAAAAAACAAAAACATTCACACAACCTTTTGTAAAAAATAAATGCTGAACAGAATTTGACAAATTTTGACACAAAGCTTTCTGGTGTCGGGGCCTCTCAGTATTGGAATAATAATGCAGATGTGGATGAAGATATAAAAACTAGAGAAACCTTGAAACATTTGTTTTTATAACATATGCAATTAACAGCACTGGAGAAATTCAACAGAAAGCATCCTACTGACCCATATTTATTGGCCAACTTCTATTACATTTGGCTATTAGGCACATGTCAGTCTGGGGAGTGATCTTGGGCCCACTTGGGTCTCATGTTAAGTAAATATTGTATATGCATCTTGTGATAAATAGAATCTTACATTTATGCTCATTTCAGATGTATGAAACTTTTCAAAAATCTTCAATCTTTTGCTTGCAAAGGTTCAAAAAAGATACAGGTAGAAATTATTTGACTCATTTCATGAATGTAATTTGAAATTAGCACTTGTTTAACATCCTCTAATAAGTAGTTAAAGTATTTTTCCTTTTTGGGAAAACTTAACTGTCATGATCAGAAGAACCAATTAAATCCTTGTTTATTGAAAAGCATAAAATGTTTCAGACTGTGTAATTGAAAGACTTGGTGAATTATTATATACTTGATATTCAAACTGTAATTAGATACATTAAAGGTAGATAGGGTGTAAGATATTTAACTCGAGGTTTGAGCAAAGTGAGTGTATTATTGATGGATAGTTTTCATTTATGCAGTTGCTCGTTTCTTTTTTTTAAATTAGAACAACGACAGAGTAACAAGACAAAATCAGTACAAATTTAATTTCCGTGTTAGTATAGCATGCTATGCATGGAAAGGACTAACTTCGCTCACTTTGTTTAGATTATAGTGTACATAAATATCCTCCAGCTTTACAATTTTCTATCTTATGGGACTTGAAAATAGTTACTGCATGGATTCATAATGAGAATAGTTTAGAAAATTGTCATCTTGTCCAGCTTTTCATCCGTTGATCTTAAGTAGAGAAATCAGTGTACCGTATATACTCGCATATATGCCAGGTCCAAATGCAAACAACAAAGACCCATAATGCACCGGCAGATCAGGCTCTATGTTGTTTGTTCTACTGATTAGTCCTTACAAACTGCATAGACCCAGATCTGCTGGTGCATTATGCGATGGCAGATCTGGGTCTATGCAGTTTTCAGTTGGTATTGGATTATACGCGAGTATATACAGTAGACTGTAGGCCATTGTAGGATATGGAAGTCTGCATGACCTATAATAAGTACTTAGTGGTCATCGTTTATTGCTATTTTCTTAATTACAGTGTACAAGACTACAAAAAAAAATCCTACAAAATGTAAATTTGATCACAGTTATATGCATTGAAGTGAATAGTGGTTTACATGTTAATTTCATTGTGAATATTAATGGGATTTTTAAAAAAACTTTTGTTGCTGTAATGTAATCATGTAAATGCTGCTAGATATGTTTATCATCTTAATTGAAGATTTCAAAACAATTATCTTGTCTCTTTTTATTAAGCATTTCAGTCTTGCTTAATCCTGTTTGATTTGCTACAGTTTTCTTTCTGTGTGGTGAGAGTGAAGCTTTATACATACCAACTGAATTCTCTGCAAAATACCGTTATATATGCATTGTCACTCCCAAGATAAAAAAAGAAAACAAATTATGAATTTAACAGTATGAATGCTAAATTTACTGGGAAATTAAGTTAACAGGCAAGGCAGTGGTAGAGTCAGGTACAGAGGTATTTGTGACAGTAGGCCCATATCCTATGTTGTTTTTTTAAAATAAATACTCCATAGAAAGTCCCATTATTGCAGTAACTGTATTTGTGCAGACATTATAAAGTGCATGCATGTTGAAAAAATCTTTAAGCTTTATGTAATCAGAAATCAACTTGATAATTTACTGTCACAGCAGCCTTTGATTTTTGTTCACTAAAATAAGGTACAGAATTTAATGTGCTTAGGTGGTGAAAGCATTAATGCCATTCCCTTGTTAACATAAATTTGATTTTTTAAAATCTATCTCATTATGTACAGGTATGTGTTTGCCAAAGAATTGATAAATTCCCATGTGCCACATACCCACCTCGAGCTGTCATTCAGTTGTTGTTATTTAAAACTTCAGTAGACTGCAGTCCACTCTAAGGTCAGGCTGTGTATAAGCCATGTTGCATTAAAATAATTGTCTTAAATATGATATGTATCACAATATTATCATATATGTTGAAAAAAAAAAGAACAATATGTAATCAAATCTATGTTTTCAAAACAAACAACGCTTGTATCATTGCATAAATCCATTGTAGGAAATGCACAATTTCTGGAATGAACAAAATGAAGCATTTTCTTTCTGCCTTTCTCTTAAATGTTCACTAAACATTAATTAGATAAACTGAAATGATTTAAAAACATGTTTATTATAATATTCTGCTGAACTTGTGCACCTGCCATGTGACAAGAAGTGAGGAGGGTCTTCTATTTAAAACTCCAACAGCTTAAGTATCTTGTTCTCTCTGAGTGTGCTGTTAGGTACATGTACTTTACAGTTCTCAGTTTCTTATGTGGTCCACTCAAGACAAAAATAGAAACATCACTCGGGCTCAGGAAACTAAACACAGCACATGCTGATGTAATTTTCCTGCCAAAATATACACATGTACTGAGTTAAATTAGCAAAGGGTCACGTTGGCATGTTTTGTCTTGTTTTGAATTTGTGTATCCTTGGATATCTTGTGTGTAAAATTGTACATTTAATGGATGTAAATTCTGCTTTCTTGATTGAGTTCCTTTATTGGTTATATCTAAGTAAAATATAGACATTTGCTTATATTAAATGCGTACAATACTTCGGTGAACAAATATTTACCACAATGAATCAAAACATACATTGGGTATAATTTGAAAAGTATTTTGAAGGATTAATAATTCCTATCTCGTGATAGGCTAAAATTCTTTTAATTTAGAAATAGTGTATGTAGCAGTTATTAGGTGGATATAGAGGGTGCATGGAGACAGTTAATAATTGTTGTAAGCAACCTTGTTTACTTCATTAAAAAGGATAGAAAGACAACAATAAAATGTTTATTTTTGGACAGTTTATATCATTTGGTTTATGTTTCATTCTTCCTGTATGTATAGATTGAGTCTGTATCATGATACACTATCACCAGAATAAATATTGTAATTCATTGATGCATCGATAATATTAAACCACCTCTACTGACTATGACGTGAGCTAGTTTACTGATGATGCAACATCTAAGCCAAATTCACTAAATAACATATGAATTCAGACTTTTAACTTCACTATCTTCCATTCATTTTTCAGTAACTTTGCAATTTGAGTCAAAACCTGTTGTATAATAATGTAAAATGTTAAAAAGATCTTGAAATAGTATGCTAATTAGTCAGTGTGGTAATCTCTGATTTGGGGATTCATCAGTTTGGTCATGACATTCTATTTTTCATCCTCCAACACTCCAAGAGGAAAAGTTTACTGTATTGAGCATAAATAGTTTTTTTCAACACATGCTGTGTTTTAAGTTTTGGCTTTTCATTTCTAAAAGTTTGGAGACAGAGACTGAGAATTTGCTTGTTGGAGACAGCGACTGAGAATTTGCTTGTATCTTGAAGATAAAATATTCCTGCAAAGTTTAGAGATAATACAAAATGTCTTGCAGTTTTGGTAATGATATGATGTATCTAGCCATCTAGAAGATCAACAATATATTATTTTTGTCATGCCTGCCTTGGTAGAAGCTCAACATAAGATCGCTTTGGCATCGATCCGTCAGTATGTCATTACCCTAGATTCCTCTCCATGTTATAGTGTCTTAGTTTCCATTTATTTCGGCACCATTTTATCCCGCCCTCATTGGATTTGGAATTTAGCTTCTGTATGTACTTGTCTTTATCGTGTATCATCCTGGCACATGGATCATCCCATGGAGTGAGGAATTTTCCGTTTATTTTATAGTAATAGCACATTAATTGTCAAATTAACTTTGACCATGATGTTAAAGATTTTTACTTTGCTAATGCTTATATAATATGACCAGTTTCTAAAGTACAGTTAGACACATTACTTGATATGCAGATATATCTTTATGTGTACAACATAGTTTACATAAAATAGGTCAGTGTGACCAACATTTTATGGTTCACTGAGTTTGGTGAAGTTTTTTGTTTAGCACAGTTTCTTATGTACACTTGGTTAAGGAGTCATGTAAATTAGTTTGTGATACATCTTGATCGGTAAAATACTAAATTGCCAGGTTTCACATTTTAGTGACTTTGTTTTAGTTTTCTGTTATGGTCAGTTTCTTTGGTAGTGATTGCCACAGATATATGGAAATTGATGGTTGCAAACATGTTTCCACCAAAAGTAGGTCACTGTGACCTATATTTCATGTGCTATGTCAGTTTCATGTTCACTATTGGTTATAATGTTGTGCATCTTAGTGTGAACATGCACTTGGGTGAGTTCAAAATCATTCTGCCAAAAGTAGGTCACTTGATCTATATGACTTTGTTCTTAGAATGTGTAAGCATCCATGGTTGGCCCATGGAAAGGATGATAGAGTTTTGTATAATGTATATCTTTTCTAGCTAAATAATGCCCTCATTATCAAACCTGAGGGGCATGAGTTATTTTCAGAATTATTGGCTTGACACCACCACTGCTGCCAACAAACAGCATGCTCACTATGTCTTGAATTTTTCTTCAAAAAAGGGGAGAAAAAAATGAAACATAAAATATACAGTTGGGGGCCCTTTTCATCAGAGCATTTATCTTAACTATAGCCACAAAAATGTATTGTCAGTGCATCATTCATCTTTCAAAAATAAAGAGGAGAATATGTGATGTGCTTGTCTGGTTATCTATTGTTATTTTCATCTGATATTATATAATATAAGCTTCCAAAATGATCTCCATTAAAATTAGTTTGCCATCTTATAGGTCTTCAACCCACAAGATTCCATTTCAAATTGATGTCATTAAAAATTCAATATTTCCAAAAGCCTTTCTTGTTTAAAAAGAAAACAACCAAACAACATTTACTGTAAATGTTAATCAAAGATATATGCAGGATACACTGCATTTCTGTTCCTCATTCTTTTTCTATGCAATAAAGGAATATAATTTGTAGCTCACCTCAACAAAGTAGAGGTAAGCTATTGTACTACCCTGGTGTCACTTGTGTCATCTGTGTTGGCATCTGCACAGATAAAAGCATATGCATATCTAGAGCCTCACTGAATCACAGTTATTCTTTCTTTCTAAGTTCAAGGCAAGAGTTTGGAGTGGGTTTCATTGAACCTACTCCCTGGGGGGAGGAGGGGGGAGGGGACTAACTTTTATGTACAATGGTTTGTTCAACCTTGAAAAATCCTTGAATTTGAGGGATTGCCTTGAAAACTGCTTGAATTTCAGAAACATTGGTTTTATCCTTGAAAAGTTGTTGAATTTGTTGAAAAACTCAGAATTTTACCAAAAACTCCTTGAATTTTTATCTCAGGAAAACAAAACATTAAAACAAAATAAAATATTACGCTTTTTAAATTTAGAATTTTTGTTATTTATGTATTATGCAAAAACAATAAATAAATAAAATAGGATAAAATTTGGTTGTTTAAATGACACACAACACTGGTAGGTAGCAAGCCATATATGGAAAAGGTTCAATTTCCATAAGACAAAATAATAAAACTTGAAAACTTTTAGAAGTCCTTGAAAAGTCCTTGAAAAAAAATCTCCAGGGCTGTACAAACCATTATACATGTGCATTAGTTGTACATTCTTGGTTAAATTTTTGCATTTAGCTCAGGTTTTTTGCTCACTGTATGAATACTGTTATACTTTGAATCATGAAACTTGGTTAGGTGATGCATCTTGATGAGTACTACACCTTCATTACAAAAGTAGGTCACTGTGGCCACTGTTTCATGCTTCACTGACTTTGTTTAAATTTTGTATTTTACATTTATTTCGCAAGCTCTGTTCATGCTAGAATCATTAAATTAGATCATTGTATGCATCTCTATTAGTACCACATGCTTACAACAAAAGGTCACTATGACCTACATTTCACATTTCGCTGGTGTATTTGAATTTTCTGCATTTTGACCAAATATGTTTTTTGGCACCCTGTATGTATGTATATATGTGTGTATATATATATTGTTATTTCTAGATTCATGAAACTTAGTGTGGAGATGCATCTTAACATGTACTACACTTTCATCACAAATTTAGGTCACTAAGACAAATATTTCATGCTTAACTGACTTTGCTTACATTTTGTGCTTTATTTCTCAAGCTCTGTTCATGCAGAAATCATAAAACTAGATGATTGTATGCATCTCAATTAGTGCCACACCTTTACAGTATAAGAATGTCACTGTGAACAACATATCATGCTTTACTGGCTTCAGTTAAGTTTTTGCATTTAGCTCATAATCCAATAGAGTTTTTTCACACTGTATGTATACTCTCATACCTAAAAACATGAAAATTGGTGAGAGGATGCATCTTGAAGCCTGCATCACAAAAATAGGTCAATGTGAGCAATATTTCAAGCTTTCCTGACTTGGGTTCAGTCTCAAGCACTGTTCATGTGAGAATCATCAAACTAGATGATTGTATGCATTTCTCTTAGTACCTCATTCTTACAACAAAAAAAGGTAACTGTGACCTTCATTTTACATTTTACTGGCTTATGTTAAATTTTTGCATTTAGTGGATGACCACATGGGATTTTTACCTCCTTTAGAAAACCATTATAGCTGGAATCATACCAGAAAAGGTCACTGTGACCTACATTTCACATTTTACTAGCATTGGTTAAGATTTAGCATTTAGCACATAACCACATAGGATTTTCGCATGCTCTGTACATACTATCCTATCTAGAATCATAAAACTTGGTGAGAGGATGCATCTTGATGAGCATAATTCCTTCATTTTAGTAGTACTTCATTATGGACCATATTGTACACTTCACTGACTTAAGTTGAATTTTGTGTTTGATGTTCATTTCTCAGGCACTGTTCATATTAGAATCAGGAAATTTATGCTGATATGCATCTCTTCTACTACCGTACCCATTGCAACCAAAGAAGCTCATTATATTTAAATTTTCACTAATTGTTTGCATTTAACCTATTGACCACAGGAGTTTTGGTATGCTATATGCATACTTTCCTACCTAGAATCATGAAACTTGGTGAGGGGATGCATCTTGATAAGTTCTTCATCCTTATTACAAAAAGAGATATGTGACCTATATTTCATGCTTCAGTGACTTTCTTTAAATCTTGTGTTTATAGTTCATTTATGGGGTGATGTTTCTGTTTAAATCACAAAACTTTATAATGACATGCATCTCTGTTAGTACTACACTCTTATAATCAAAGGTCACTGTGAACTACATTGTACGCTTTATTAACATAGGTTAAGTATTTGTGTTTATGACTACATAGATTCTTCCATGCTATATACATCCATGCCTGCTCAGAAGGCTCTCTCTGGCAAGTGTAGTTGAAAGTAGGAATAAATATGTTCATTCAGTGGTAAACTTTCCATATTAATGATTGTACATTGTATGTTGTGGTAGGTTTCCCTCAACAGGTTAGATGTATATTGTACATGTGAATGATTATAGGAATTAGATGAGTGGACTGCAGGGCTCATCTGTAGTGGCTAATCAAGGTAATTATTGATGGATGAACTATTTTTGTACCTACTGGCTGTCACTCCAGGGCTACTGGAAGCCTGTGACTTCCACCCAGTAAAATCAGGCTTCTAGGGGTGGACAATGATAATAGCTTCTGAAGCAGATTTTAGGAACAATGATTTTAAAAAATTCTTGTTATTGTTTGATGTCTTTTATGCTTTTTCACCGTAGGTATGTAGGTAGGTGAGTAGGTGGTTTAATAGTGTGTCAGCACAATACTGGCTATATAGTGCCAATTGAAAGTTAACATTTTAAATTTTAGAACGATTACGAGTTTAAATGTATAAAAAAAATTGCCTAAAAAACTTAAATTAGAAAATGGGCCAACATTTCATTTTCAGGATCACTTTAGTCTAAACTTACTTTTTGCACAATAAGGTTACATTGGCTACTGGAGATTACTAAAATCTTTGTAGAGGTGAACTATGTAATCGTTGATTACACTCTGGTTGTTAATAACAATTACCGTATATACTTGCGTATAAGTTGATACCAACTGCAAACTGCATAGACCCAGATCTGCCGGCGCATTATGCAACGGCAGATCAGGGTTTGTATTTTTTGCATTTGGACCTGGATTATACGTGAGTATATACGGTATATAATAATTTTTCCCAAACTGTAGCAGACACTATTTTTCAGGGAAGATAAATCTGATGAGGAGGGAAATCTATCATTGTAATTGTGATGATGTGCAACTCCTCTCTTATTTTGACAGATAAAAACATTAAACCTTTGAATACGATGTTAGTGAGGTTTTAGATGTGCACAAAAGTATGAGAATTATGATTTCACCGCTAGGTATGTGGTTGGGTATTAGAGGATAAATGTAGGAGGACTAATAAGTAACTGAGAAGAGCACAGGCAGGTGGTTTTTTTATGTTGATTTCAGTTTGCACAGAGCTACTATCAGTGTTTAAAATACTGACAATGCAGAGTTTTGTTTCAGGTCAGATGAAGAGTTAAAGGAAGCAGTGGTCCTGTACAATGAGGGTCACTTAGAAGAGTCAATCTGTCTGATGAAGGAGAGTCTGCAAAGGTCCCATGACAACCTCTTTGACTTCCACGAACATGCCAAAGACGATGGCTATGAAGAAATGACAAATGGAGAGCCTGAGGAAGAGGATACAGCAAATGATGGTAGGAGAGGTCATAAACAAGAAATATGTACATGAAGGATGATTATGTCTATGCCATATCTATCGAAGGGTGATAAGAATATTGACCATGTGTGTCTGTGCTGTCCTGTCACATGGTCATAGAGTATTACCCATGTCTGTCCACTCTGTCCTGTCGCATGGTCATAGAGTATTACCAATGTCTGTACACTCATTCCTGTTAAATGGTCATACAGTATTCCACCTGTCTGTCCAATCTGTCCTGTCACATGGTCATAGAGTATTACCCATGTCTGTCCACTCTATCCTGTCGCATACTGTTGTTTTTGAACTTTGCCCTTCAGTTGCACTTTGACTTCCACTCAGTAACTTTGTGTAGGACTTACTGGATTCAAACCAAGTTTGGTTGAGGCTTTACATTCAGAAAATGTAGGTCAGGTTTGAGTTTCACAATGTTCCAGCACAATTTTTTTATGGAGTTATAGCTTATGTTTGATCTAGAACTTTATCCTTCAGTAGCATCAGAATTTTGTTTCTGCTCAATTCAAGGACTATGTGCACTGAAACTAAATTTGGTGTGAGCTTTTACATTTACATTATCAGGTTCAGTTTTCACAATTTTCTGACAAATTTAACAGAATTATGACCTCAGGTTTTGACTTCAAACTTTGACATTTAATTGCATTGTATTGACAGAGGCATCTGTGTTGTATTGACACATTTCTGGTTTGTATAAAGAAACCAACATAGGCAGATTTTATGTAGTGGGAACATTCTTCACTCTTATTTATTTGTACTCTCACTATTGGATATAAAAAGGATAAATTTCAACTGTTTCTAAAAATATAATTTTCATACAGTATAATTACTTTATCTTGAAATAATTGTTACATGTCATCATCTCTGAGGTTAAATAAATTTAAAGTGTAATGTTTGTGCTCAAAAAAGGAACAAAAGCTTATTGTATGTTAGATTTGTATTACTGGTAAATTGCATTGTGTACACCATGCTCATGGCTTATCTACAGACAGTATTTATGCTTTAACAATGATTGCTTGTGAAATGTTGGAGTATTGAACTTTCAAGAGTTGATAAATTTACATAACTAAGGGTCTAAATGAATAGGTTTATGTGCATTTTCTTGCACTATGCTTTGTTGAATATTTATCCCTGAAAGGGGTGAAAAGTATTGGAAAATGTACCTTGTCACCAATTGTCCACAGAATAGTAATGGAAAATGTACCCTGTCACCAATTGTTGACAGAAAAGTAATAGAAAATGTACCCTGTCACCAATTGTCCACAGAAAAATATTGGAAAATGTACCCTGTCACCAATTGTCCACTGAAAAGCATTGGAAAATGTACCCTGTCACCAACTGTTCATGGAATAATAGTTGAATGAGTAGTTTCAAATTCGTCAAATTTGCTTTGTTTGAAGATCATAGATTCCTCTTATCTAATACACAAAGAAAAATGTATGTTGGTGAGTGACTTTTTTCAGTTTGACACAATTATTAAGATCACAATGGTTTTGCCAATGATTTTCCAAAGTCTTGTATACTTTTCATTGACTTTACCATTTCTTTCACAGGCCTGTTATATGTAATTATTAAAATTATATAAACATTTTTCATTTTCTTTGGGGTGGGGGTGGGGGGTACTTCATAAGAGACAATGGTCACGACAATGTTATTTTATGTCCAGTCTCCCTCCAAGAGTTCACAGTGCAATATGCTTAAGTGACAAGTGATGTCATATGAATGATGTCATGATGTAATGATCACATCATTTCAAGCTACACAGCAAATGTTGATATTACAAAAGCATCTGCCTTTAACTATCTTATCACTGAACCTTTTCATAATAGATAATTATGGAAGTATAACCCCAAAATTATGCTTAAAGTCACTTTGATTCTTAATGGCATCAGTATGGTTTGAGCCAAACTGTTTACATTTCTTGTTTCAGGTATGGGTACATTTTCACCATCATTCTTTGCTGTTTGGAAATAATTAATTTGTTTTGTAATTATAAACTCATTTTTCTTTGATTATTTAAATATCATAGAAATGTATATTATTTAACATTGACATTTCAAATTTATAATTCAAAAATGTATTGCTACTATTAATTAAAAAGAAAAACAATTGTTATTAATAACTTAAAAGTGGTGTTTTTTTTATAGGGTATTACTTTCTGTTTTAGAAAATGAAAGAACATACTTTCTTGTTTTTATAGAGTCAGAATATGAAACAGACGAGGATGAAGATACTGATATGGAGGAGTCTACAGAACCAACTAACAGTAAAACTGAGCCAAATTCCTCATCTAGAAGTGACAAGAAGAGCTCTCTTGAGGTCATCAGTGCAAACAAAGTTGTTTCCCCTGCCAGTCCTTCGAGCCTCAATTCTGCACGGGCCAAGTTTTTCACATCCCCAGCTGAAGTGGTGAGGCTGGATCCATGGAAGATGTTTGCTATGGATGAGAATAAAGGGGAAGAACCACAGGAGGCAAAAGAAGATACGAAAGGAAAGACAAAGTCTCGGAATGACTCTGAAGGGGAGGCTACTGAAGGCACTGACAATCAGGTGCAGTATGTGACAGTGTTCGTGTTTTGCTTGTTACCCCTGTGGTGGCCATGTTTTTCATCCAGTTTTGATAAAACTTGGAATATAGGTTTATATCATCAATATCTTGGATGAGTTTGAATATGAGCGAGTTCTATGCATATTAATGAGCTGATTTTGAATCTGATTGACTGAGCTTGTTGCCACTCTGGAGGCAATATTTCTGATTTTGATTAAATATTTTTTGTGGGTTGAATGCCATTTTCAGCACATGATAGGCTTTACATGGCGGCTGGTATATTTGGTGAAGGAAGAAACCCAGGAAAACCCTGGGAAGACCCACCAACCAATGGGAATCTACTGGCAAGCTTTCTCACATACCCACGTTGGTTGAGCTGAGACTCGAACCCACATGAGCAGAGGTGAGATGTGTGAGTGATCTGTAAAGGTGAGTGCCTTAGACCACTTGGCCACCCAGGGCCCTGATTTCGATTAAAGTTGGAATATATTTGCTTATATTGTAAAAGTCTTGGATAAGTTTGATAGTGAGCAAGATGCACACAAGTTAATGAATTCCATGATATTCTCATGCATCTAATTGGCTAAGCTTGTTACCACTCTGTAATATGTATTTTTTATTCGATTTTGATCAAACTTGGAATATATACTTTATCAAAATCTCAGAACAGTTCAACAGAGCGAGATACACACATACTGATGATGTGATCTTGCATCTGATTGGCTGAGCTTGTTACCATTTCTGGAAGCCATATTTCTGATCTGATGTTGATCAAACTAGGAAAATTGCCTTATGTCATCAAGTTCTTGGATGAATTTGATAATGAGCAACATCCACACATATTAATGGGGTGATTTTGCATCTGATTGGCTGAAATTGTGAACACTCTTGAGGCCATATTTCTTATCAGATTTGGTATGTAAGCTGATGTTATCAAGACCTTGGATGAGCTTGATTATGAACAACAGCTATGCATATTAATGAGGTGAAATTGCATCTGATTGGCTAACTTGTGAACACTCCAGAGGCCATATTTCTGATCAAATTTTGATACAAATTTGGTATGTAAGCTTGAATAATCTGGATGACAGATGAGTTCGATTATGAGTATGATCCATTTATTTTAAAAAGGATCCAGGCTGATTCAGTGGTGAGAATTGAACCTATGGCCTTCTGATCATGATTCTAGTGCGTTAACTACTGAGCCACTGCAGTTTCCTGGTGTGTGAATATCAGTGGCTTCCAAGTTATGACTCCCAGGGGGTTCAACCCCTGGGGGTGGCTGGGTAAGGGCAGACCCCCATAATTCATGCTGACTGCACAGATTAACTCTCTTTCTAATTCTAAGTAAATGTATGTATCTTAAGAGTGGGACTATAAACAAGTTATTAATCAGAGCCTAGTCCCTAGAGGATAGAGAGAGATCAAGGGGACAATGCTGGTTGGCTAAATGACTTCTTCTTTTTATGCCAGGAAAGTGATTCTGCATATATGGTCTTGGAAAGAAGATGACTGGCACCAACATTAATTAGAAATGTACCAACTATGTGCACCAAACTTTTCTTTCCCCTCTACAGTTTCAGTACGTGTGTGAATTTGAATTCATAAAATGATATATCTCGGCTACCCATGCGAGATATATTGTGCCCACTTGGGCCTCTTGTTTGTGTCATGTTATACCAACCACCAGGTTTTTTTTTGTTCAACAACAGGCTGCTTTCTCCAGCTTAAACATAAAAATGGTGCCAAGTGATTTTATTGTAAGCAATCATTAAATTAATTAATTAATTCAATATTATTTGTTTATACCTATTCATTATTTTAAAATTTCAATTCTAGGTGGAACCACACATTTTGGATGAAGAAAAGGAATTGACAGCTGGAGGTAAAGAAGTCAATACTGAGGAAGAAATGGATGAAGTTTTTGTCTCAGCAAATTATGGATCCATGTCTGATGAGGAGGCCATGGAAAAGACTGCTTTAAGTCAAGCCATGGAAATCCTTCTAGCTCAAATGGACAAAAGATCATCAGTCAGGTTATCAGTTGGCTCAGTGAATGATGCATTCCAAAACAGCAGTGGAAGTAATTTTGAAAGTAATGTGGACTCCCTGGATGAAATAGGAGATGATGAGGTTTTCAGAGAAAACCGAAGAATTTATTCCAGTCGATCCTCTCGCTCAAGGTCAGGGAGTGAATATGGCAGTGGAAAGTATTCCAAGGGTTCAAGATCTGGTAGTGAGGGAATTGGACATAAATTAAAATCAAGGTCAAGTAGCGAGTTTGAAGGACAAAAGCCATTTTTCAGGTCAAAGTTGAGTGATGAATATGGCAAAGATTCAGTGAAATCACAATCCAGTAGTGATAGAGACACAGAGAAATTAGTTTTACAGAGTGTTCAACAAATGAGTGATAATACAACATCTGGATCAGGGGAGACAACTCTTCAGGTGTTGGAGAGTGTGGAAGCCTTAAAAGATTCTGAGGAAAAGGATATTAAACAATGTATTCAGTATCTGGATGATAGATATGTGACAAAAAGACCAAGGAGGAATGCTTGTAGGAGGAAATCGAAGTCTTCACAGCTAAAATCTGTGGACTCAGATTCCAGCTTTACAATTTCTACACCTAGTCATTCAACATTACACTCTTCAGCCAGCTCTTTGTCATCCGAGTTTGAGAACGGCGAAATGCTGATAGCAGATGAGATTGAACAAGAGGAAAAACCTGATGCAGATATGATGAAGGACTATTTGCTGACAGTCAGTCAAGCTTTAGGTGAAGAGGAAGTAATGGATCTCTCAGCACAAGATGACATAGCCAGTATAATTATATCTGGATCTAATGTAGACCTAGATGAAACTTTGCATGCAGAGAATGAAATGGACATACAGGCTAACTCTCCGCATGCAGATGTATCGTCGCCAGGGCATAGTAGTCACTATGAGACACCGAATACAAGTTTTGGCGAGCCAAGTTTTTTAAGTCCAAGATCAGAGCAATTTATAGGAGTTGGACTCTTAATAGAGGAAAACAAACCAAGAGTGAACTCAAACTCAGTGGAAAGTGTTCACAAAAGAGATTATTGGAGGTCTCCGAGTTCTGAATCTGGTGCATATCAATCTGCAAATGAGAATAGTTTAAGAAATGTTAAGGTAGCAGACAGTAGTGCTACAACATTGGTACATGCAGTTACAGACTCTGTGACCAAAGGAAGGTCACATAGACTCAGCAGTGGCAATAGTGATCCTTTACATATTGAAAGGACAGGTAGATTGATAAGTGGTAGTAGGGACACTGTGAGGATAGAAAGGAAAGATAGATTGAATAGTGGCGACAGAGATACCGTAAGTACAGAAAGAATGGATGTAGTTGGAAGTATTGAGAGTGAACCTGCTATTAAAGGAAGGACAGATAATGTTAGCAGTGATAAGGATACTGCTAGCATGGAAAGGACAAGCTCCATAGATGGAGAGGATTTGGAAACCTCAAGGACTACCCTAACAACTTTCTCTGGTGGTTCAAGGAAAAGTGGGTGGAGACCCCTACCCCCAGTGCCAAAGGCATCAGCCTCCTCGCCTCAGATGTCAAAGAAGATTAAACTAGGAGTTGGGAGAAAATTACCCGAGATAAGTAACTTGAAAAGTAAAAATCCAGTGGCCTTTCAAAGCAAATTTATGAAGCAGAATTATGTGTCACCTTCCAGCTCTATTGAGAAGAAAGAGGATGAGTTAGAGGAGAGGGATATAACACAAACTTCAGCTGTTGTTAGTCAGCCTCGCCCATTGCCCCCACCGCCAATGGAATGCAAGGATAAACCAGTCAAAAGTCTACACCCTCGACCCCTAGACATAGCTGGTAAAACCAAAGTAACTGTGGACTATAAAAGTATTAAGCCTTTCTCAGATAGCAGTGGTGAGGAAACTGCACTTAAAAAGATTCCAGTGGATGTGTCAGTAAAGAAAAGTGTGAAACAAAATAGTGTGGAAGACAATATGGATGATATTCCATTTGCAGATGATACTGAGGAGGAGAAAAAAGTAGAAGAGAAATTTTATACACCTTCAACTTCACTGAAAACCAGGCCCCAAAATATACCTACAGAAAAACCTCAAAGAGATATTCGTAAAAGAATCTTGCCAAATCCCCCAAGTGGCAATCCTTCATTGTTGGGTCCAGAGCAAATCCGTGAGCTTAAGAGGATTGAAATTGACACTGCTAGAGAAAGAGCAAGACAGAAAGCTCGACTAAAGAGTGATGAAGACTTAGGTTTACAAAATATGGATTATGTTTCTGGATCAGCAAAGAAACTTGACATACATAGACAGTTTAGTAGGGAGAACAGTGCTGGCACTTCCTCCCACTCCATATCATCACATAGTAATACCCCAAGTGTTAGTGACCCTATTACTGACAGTGATGAAGGTCAAAAGCCTTGTCCATTACTTACCTCAACTCCAGACATTGTGCTATCTAATACAAGTCAGAAACTGATCATGGAAAAAAAGACGAAAAAGAAAGATAAGGATTCAGAAGAATTAAATTTATCAGCAAAGTCTGGACATTTGGACTGTGACAACAAGGCTGCAAAGAAAAAGCGGTCTCTGCTGGCAAACTTGTTCTCAGGTCGTACACCAGAAAAAACAAAGACATTGAAAGATAAAGATAGGTCATCATCTTATGATACATTAGATGAAAAAACACCAAAGAAAAAGAAATCACCCAAAAGTTCAAAATCAGAAAAAAAGGAGAAGAAAAAGAAGAAAAAATTCTCAGGTCATGACAGTTTAGATCTCTCTGACAATTTTAAAGAACTGAAGATTGGAAGTGTCTTCACTGAAAGCCAGTCCTCTCAACGGCCTGGTAAAGCAGTTCGATTACCTCCAAAAGCATCAGGTAACCCCCCATAAGCACTTTAATGCTCTTGGTTTCTTGGCTTTGAGGAAGCAATAGATAAATAAACAGATACCTATATAAATAGATAGATGCTTCTACATGATGGCGCATTGAAATTATATATAAGAAAATAGTTGGATTATTTATATAGACTTTATTGAACATTTAAATTGTTCAGCGAGTTTCTTAAATTCCATACGAATTGAATCTAGAGGTAATCATATATTTATCACCTCAGCAAATAAAAAAAAATACTTTGTCTTAAACAGTTTAGTGATGTGATTCTGGTTATTTTTGGACACCTCAGATGCTGCATATGTTTTTTTGTGCACCATCACGATTTCTTGTTACTTATCATGTGATATTGAAACTGAGAGATGGGTTTATGAAATTTTGTGACAGTTATGTCATGTGATTGAAACTTCAGAATAATTGGGATAAGAATCTTAGAAAAGATTAACCAATGCTAAAACTGTGACACAGTTTTGTTGATAACTGTTCACATTCACCTTTATCGTTCCCAGCTTTATTATCTTTACCTGTGTGACATGATGTAATCTATGATCATGGTTTTGGTTACAACCATGCACAGTTACCTTTATCATTTCCATCTTATTGTCTTTACCTCTGTGACTTACTGTAATCTATGATCACGGTTTTGGTTACAACCATACACATTTACCTTTATCATTCCCACCTTATTGTCTTTACCTCTGTGACTTACTGTAATCTATGATTACGGTTTTGTTTACAACCATACACATTTACCTTTATCATTCCCACCTTATTGTCTTTAACTGTGTGACATACTGTAATCTATGACCAATGTTTTGGTTACAACCATACACATTTACCTTTATCATTCCCAGTTTATTGTTATTCTCCGTATATCAGTCACACCTAACTGCAAACCCATATATCATTCACACCTATCTGCAAAACCCATATATCACTCACACCTAACTGCAAAACCCATGTATCACTCACACCTAACTGCAAACCCATATATCACTTGCACCTAACTGCAAAACCCATATATCACTCACACCTATCTGCAAAACCCATATATCACTCACACCTAACTGCAAAACCCATGTATCGCTCGCACCTAACTGCAAAACCCATGTATCACTAGCATCTAACTGCAAAAACCCATATATCACTCACACCTAACTGTAAACAGCATAGACCCAGATTTGTTGTCACATAATGCACCAGCAGATCAAGCCTTGTATTATCAAAACTGTTTTGGGTAAGGAACTGAAGCACAAGCTTCAAGTTCACAATACTAAGACAGTCTGTAACTTTAAGTAGAATAAAGGTAGAATCACAGAACTTTGAAATATTTCTTGACTTGGGTCCCTTTACTAGACTGCCAAATTTTGATGACATAGGTGTACTCTTAGTATAATTACTGATTTGGGGATTTTCAGCTTGATATTGAATTTATTGCTCTGAAGTTGAGATAATACAAGATCAGCTTCTAAACCGT